>CM071641.1:8887244-9266291 GCA_036419045.1 Scirpophaga incertulas
CTAAACGTCCATTCATATCTTTTTTATTCTTAAGCCAACGCAGTGCCTTATGATCCGTCACGACCTCAAACTTAACACCCCATAGATAATGTTTAAACAAATTCAATGCCCATACCATACTCAAGCATTCCTTCTCTGTTGTACATATTTTTTTTCCGCATCACTCAATTTTCTTGACGCATACAAAATAGGTTTCATGTCATTTTTTCCTTGCATAAGACAAGCACCTAAGGCCTCATTACTAGCATCAATATACACGCGTGTCACCATACTTTGTTCACTTGAATAAAATGTCAATATTGTGGGGCTACACATACATTTTTTTAAAGTCTCAAATGCAATTTGTTGTTCCTCTGTCCAAATAAATCTCGCGTTTTTCTTTAATAATTTACACAAAGGTAAAGCTATCTGAGCAAAATTTTCAATAAATTTTCGATAGTATGAAAATAAACCTAACGCCGCTTTTACCTCTTTTGTGCAAGTCGGCTGTTTGATCATTGTCATAGCCTCGATTTTCCTTTTATCTGGCGAGATTCCTTCACTAGATATCTCGTAACCTAATACAGTTAACTTTTGATACCCAAATTTACACTTGCTCGGTTTAACGGTGAGATTAGCATTTCTCAACCTTATCATCACCTCCTGTAACACATCACAAAACTCTACGAAACTGTTACCATACACCACGACATTATCCACATACACTAAAACATTTTTATATTTCAAGCCTGCTAACACTATATCCATCGTTCTTTGAAATACCGCTTGGCTCGTCTTTAATCCAAAAGGAAGGACATTAAATTCAAATAGTCCTGCCGTAGAAATGAATGCCGTCTTATGTTTATCAGCTTCCTCAAGAGCTAGCTGCCAATATCCTGAATTAAGATCTAATTCCGCATAATATTGTGCCCCCCTTAAATAATGAATAATATCATCAATAATCGGCAAAGGATAGCTATCAGACTTCACTTTCTTATTAAGTTGCCTATAATCGATGCAAAACCTCCAACTCCTATCTGGCTTTTGCACTAAAACTACCGGAGACGCATAAGCACTTTTAGATTCCCTAATCACCTTATTTTTAAGCATTTGCTGTATTTGTTCCTCAATAATAATACGTTGTACCGGCGATGCTCTATATGGAGGTTTATGAACCGGAATACTGTCAACAGTGTCAATCGTTGCTTTTACTAATTCGCATTTGCCTAACTTGTTGGAATCAAAAGCAAAACGATCCTGGTACGATGATTGATTGGTAACGATTGATTGATATCGAAATCATTAACATATTCCTGATGCGTGTATAAATATTTATCATTATCATGTACCAGCTGCGAAAAATACAAATAATTCCCTTTCGTCAATGTTATATCATTCGAGATCTCATATGAAATTGAATTATTACTTGATGTATCGATTGCAATATTATCCCTATTACAAAAATATATAATATTTTTATTATCGAGTGAAACTGTATTCATGGAAAAGTTCATAACAGCCTTATATTTAAATAAAAAATCTTGTCCTAAAATAATATTTTGTCTAATGTCCTCTACTACATAAAATTTGCACTGATATACACATTTATTTATTAGTACATTAATGTCAACTCTACCCAATACCGATAGACTACTACCATCGATAGTCTTTATGTTCATTTTTTCTTTAATTGGTTCGAACTTTCGCTTCAACCAATAGAAACATTTTACTTGAAATACAGGATACTGATGCACCAGAATCTACCAACGCAAGTATTGTTATACTATCGATTTCTGTTTCAATAAATGGAGACAGGTGACCTACTTGAATCTCCGCGGGGGTCTCGTTTATACGGGACTGCGCCGATATGACCCTACCTTCATCGGCGGTCCTCGTTAGTTTGGGTGAACATGAACATGTTGCTCTCCCTGAGGTCCACGATGATCAACGAGCTGCGCTGGCTGTAACGGACGCTCTCTTAAATTATAACGTTGACTATTAGTGAACTGAGATCTCTCATTTCTCAAAGGACGACTCTCCCTTGTCATTTGAGACGTTTGCATGTGACTCCGTGGTTGCAGAGGTGCTCCACTGAAGTTCTCATTGAACCTGAAGCGAACATATGGTGCTCCTGTCAAATTTCGGGTCCCCATCGATGTACTTGTACTTTCAGAACATTGCTGATTTATATGACACGATGCTCCATACACCTTCATTATTTGGGTAATTGTGTTTTTCAAATCCTTTTTGTCAACAAAAATTTTAGTACATAAAATCCGCTTATATTCATCACGTATTGTCATCAAAAATTGGTCAACAAAAACTTTCTCATCTTTAATGTCTGCTTTGCGGGCTAATTCACTTAAAGTGTAAAAATACTCAATAATATCTTCCTTGCCTTGTTTAGCGTTAAAAAACAAAGATTGATAATTAAAATTTGGTGCAAATTCCAACTTTAGCTTTGTTACTACGTCTATATACGATGTGCAATCTTTACCAATTTCTTGATAGAAATAGTATGCCGCTCCTTCCAAAAACGCAGCAATAGTTAGCTTTTTTCGTTCATCGTCCCATCCTTGCAGAGACGCATGAATATCGAATTGTGCGATGAAGTCATTGACATCGCCTTGTATCCCATTAAATTTGTTCATCTCCATATCGTTTTTATGCTGTACCCGGCGCCTCCACCACTTGTAACGGGGTTTGTTATGTAGCAAATAAAATGGATCCACTTGATATTAATAAATATGTGTATTAAATAATAAACAAAACAATTTATATAATGAAAATAATTTTATATCTCGCCGTCAGGCGGAATGACAACTAACGTCTAATTAACTTAAAAACTTATTTATGCCCAAAACTCAAACCTCTGCAAGAAGTACGTATTGCAAATAGTGAGAGGTCACTACAGTACTGTACATATCTATTGTTAATATCAATTTATATGCTCACTGGTTATCATAAAAGATGACAACGACACCGTTTAATTATGACCAAAATAAATACTTTAAAAATATTTTTCGCACGGCCGTGAATTTACTACGATTAGTCTAAAGAATCTTGCGACTGCGCGGTAGTTGTTATAAGGGACAAACGTATGCACAAACACAAAGTCAACAATAGAACAGAAGGCGCAAGCCCATTGTTTAATATGTTTTTCGGAGTACGAAAGTGTGAGAGATGATTTATATTTTTATTCATCCCTGTATTTTATTCATCCATGTATTCATCCCTTTAGTATAACTGACAAATGTTTCTAACAACAATTTTTTAAATGTAAAACGCAAGACTTCCATAGCCGACTGGTTAGTACGCCGGTATTAAGATGACGCCATCTTTGAAGTTCCGGGCTCCAGGTCCGGTGAGGGCAGATGTTGGTGTGATGAGTGATGCATTGGTATCTGTATGATTAATTAATGTATGTCTATCCGTTATCCTAGATTCCTTAAATACCAAGGCTTACAGTAATCACTGTAAGCCCACACGTCTTAGCCCAAAGTATTCACTTTGGGATAAGAAAATGGTGTGAATAAGACATATTTATTATGTTAAAACGCACATCGGCTATCGGGCTCCTAATGTCAAGAATGTGGATATTTAGATGAATAACTATAGACATTTATCACATGTGGATGGGTTTCAATGTTATCCAGCTACTCTTGAAAAATATGTAATATTTACAAAATCGTATAGTAACGTTACTAAATTGTTGGTAGCTTTTTACTGAAATTTTAAAACGAAACAAATTTGTGAAAGCAGCATGTTTTTTTATTTATTGACAATTAATTACAAACTGATCATCAATAGGTGATTGCTCACTCATGCACAATGAATAAACTCCGCTGACCTTTGAAAGTAAAAGTTGAGAGAAATGTCAACTGACCTCCAAGGATAGGTTTACGAACGAAAGTGTCACCTAATATTATGGTGTGATTTTATTTTCTATTGGCGTATCTAAGACTAATTTCTGTGAAAATGAAATTTCAAAAAATATTTGTAGATGGTTATTGAAAATTTTTTTAATGGAGAATCACAAATCATATCAAAGTCGTTTGATCGAGTTCCTCCGTTATTACTTATCTCTGCCGCAATGCATCAGTTTTCGCATTGCAGTTTAAAGTTTAAGATAAACAGTGAAATTACTGGGTACCGTTATTTAACATTTTTTGTCATAAAAGGTTATATTGTCTCTTTTTTGTGAATTAATTTGATTTTGGCAATTGGATTTTCAGACCGAGTTCTTGAAATCATTAATCGGGTATACTTGCGGTTAGCGCGTGAAATCCAAATTCTTATTTGTACTCGTATTTCAGACGTACATACTCTTGTATTTATCATATATGATGTAATATTTTCCGTATATTTCCGTAGTTGTTCTTTTTTTACGTTGGGCGCCAGTTGTCACCGTAAACTTGTGTGCCTCCGACTAGCTCATCCAAACAAAATCAAAATCCAGAAAGTGATATATATTATATTATTTTTTACCTATCTTTTAAAAATTGAAAATTACACCAACTCAAACAAAATCTCCAAGAATGACAATTCTTGTCATGTCAGGAACACCGTTCAAAGTCTTCTCAAAACCATAAAGCACAAAATGCGACTTATAACGGTGTTCCTGTTACAATAAGTTGGCAACGTTCACACGGCAACTATTATCATTTACCATCAGGTGAACAGTCCGCTTGTTTGTCAACATATAAATATCAATAAAATTGATAGTGGTAGATGTCAGCTCAGCAAATCTTATTATCATTAGATTCTACCATCGACCATTAATTTTAGATTTATTTTCTCCCATAAATTAGTCTGGTAATCTTAAACGTCCCGAAATCTCAAGTTTATCACAATAAGAATCACTACGAATGAATCACTAAGCCGTCGTAGCAAAGAGCACGCGAATTAAGGCTTAAGCTCATCTGCTTGATGTTCAACAAGTCGATTTGAATTATTTTGAATATTATTAAGTTGGGAGGAAATTTGGCTTGTAAATTGTAAGACGTCGCAAAATGTGACCCACTTATCTTCAGTGGTAATTAAATGTTGGAAAACAAATTGTAGAAACAATATTACAGAATATTGAATTGTATTAGAAGGATATGGCCAAAAATATAATTGATTAAGATCATCATAGAAGCATACTCTATATTGCGCCGAACCCATGTAAGAAGAAAATCGAGGATAATGATGATGAGGAATATTAGAAGAATATTAAAATACATTGATTAATCTTATACAATTGGCGGCAAAAATGGAAACGCTGTGTGTGAACAAGATCTTTATAATAAATAATGAACATCTCTTCAATTATATCTACATTTATGAGTCGGAATGATTTTCTATCATATTTGCAATTTATTGCACTTATTTATGTCCAAAAAGATGCAATATGAACCACCAAAGTTTACGGTTCCATTTACCGTTTTATACACAACGGCTTCTTCTCTTAGTTTTTTGCTTGATTTGAAATATTAAATAACCTTATTTGTAATGCTGATTTGAAATTTAATATTTAATCTTTTCATTGGCGTTGAATTTACAAATATATCACATGATTTGCGAGTCTCTGAATTGAGCATATTTATATGTGTGTTCTATAATTTTCATAAAACTGATACGGTATGATCTTCACAGGAACTATTGTATAATGTATTAACGCGTGACAGAAGATGTAGTTACTTTATCCTCACTAACCTCATCATCATCATCATCCTCTTGCCCATTTCCCATTATCTGGGGTCGGCGCAGTAGATCTTTTTCTTCCATTCCTCTATCAGCCGTCATTTCCATGCTTACTCCTTTCATTCTTATATCATTCTTCACACAATCGATCCATCTTTTATTCGGCCTTCCTCTGCCCGTGTATCCCTCCACTAACCTCACTGTCATCAAAAATGGAAGCACTGTAGAAGTACTCGTTATAGGTAAGACAGTTATGTACGTAAGCAGACGAATTTGATAGTCTGCCCACGGTTTAAACATATTGGTTATTTTAATGAACATGCTATAGAACTTACTACGTGTAATGATTCGTTACCACAATTTCTTCCCTTCTAAATAACACGGGCACAGGTATTCGCAATTACAGAGAAAATTGCCGACATGATAATAAATAATTGTCGTAATTGCGTATTGCCTATCACAAATTTATAGAGATCATTGTTATTAGTCAGTTAATTGGTAACGCGAACAATAGACAACGCTATGCTGATAAATTTAATGGAGGAATTAAATTTTAGTTTGGATAATTTGATAAAAGTAGTATATCTACTATTTTAATGTAATGTTTGTTGTGTGCATGAGCAGCTACAAACGCTTTATCAATTTCAATATTATATTGATGTTAGATTAACAAGATAGCATTCTTGATTGACTAAAGATTTATGATAATTCTAAATTAAAATGCTATTTAAAACAAATATTGCTTATTACTCTAACGGCACGGGACAGCATGAAACATTGTTAACATCTTAAACCTTTCGTCTATTATTCAGTTGCTTTTAAAAGATATCTTTTTTAATGAATCGTATTAAAATAATTTGAACATTCTATATACACTTAGGCGGTTGTTGGAAGCCAGTTAATGACTGCGCAAACAACATGTACGGCGAGAGAGCAGCTGGCTATTTGGTTTCTTGGCTTTTTAATAGCCTATACTTATACTAGACTTAATACAAGCAATTAATGAGAAGCACATTAACATCAGTATAAAAAATGTTTCCATACTAAATATTTATACATTTCATATAGCTTCCTTTCTTATAATTGCCTCACCTTCTCGTATACTGTATAAAATGGGTATCTTACCAATTTTTTATTAAATTACTGATACTTCAAATATTTTATACTGTGTACATTGTATTGTTTGAACCTTTATTTACGAATGTGTACTCCTTTATCACTAAATCTTAAAGGTTTATATGTGAATAACTGTATATAAAATATACAATAAATATATTTAAAAATATCGTGTTTTTGATCCGATATTTGAAATGGTCCGCCGCCAGCGCCGGTTGCTGTCGGTGCGTGTAGCTCAAGTGTTAAGTCTAGAATGTGTCCATATGTAACCACTCGTAATAATTATGCATTTTAGTTAATGTTTTTGTAAGTTTCATTAGTCCTCTGTATATTTTCTTCATTAATATTAATTTTCTTTTCTGTGTTTTTATGCCAGCTCTGTTGTTTTTTATCTGTCATCCCAGTAAGGTGCGGTTAAAATACCAGCGCTGCATCAGAGCAGTCTGCTGTTCCTGCTGTTATCAGGATTTAATTGACCATTTTTTTTTCAGTTTTTTTACTGTGTAATTGTGTACATTAATTGTTTTTTTTTTCTGAAAATATTCGTAAATGGTAGAACGCACAATGAGGCAAGACTCTTCACAAATTCGATTCGGATGGTATGTCTAGATCACGTCAAAAGGTCCCAACTGTATTAGTTTGTTACTTCTTCCTATAGGAAACTGCAATACTGTGTTTGTGTTGTTTTTAATAAACAACATTAATATATGGGATGACATTTAAAATAACGTGTTACATTTCTTTCCATGTAATCTAGAATAATAGTAAGTTTCTTCCTGCCGCTTGGCACCGCTGAAAGAATGGTTCAATTATAATTTTTTCATTCACTTCACATTTGTTTCCAGAGAGACACTCGTTATCTGTGAATCCTAAGGGATCTATTATAATGGATCTCGTCACATTTGAGTCCTTTGTTTGTGCTAATGAGCTTGATTTAGAGAATAATTATATAAAGTTTATTTTAGAACAGAGACAGAGCTAACATTTAACTTTGGTTTACATTTAATTAAAAATTCTGGATAATATAAATTAAATATAAAATAATTATTTATATATATATATATAATATTGTATATATAAGTAGTAATCTCATCTGACGCATACGAAGAAATTCAACAGATTGGATCGGAATGCGTTTATAAAATTTTATATGAGCACTTTTATGATGATTTCATCGAAGCTCAGAAGCAGGCATGTGTGGAATGTGTTACAGATGACGAATCCTGAGTCTATCAATACGATCTAGAAACAAATCGTTAGTCGGCGGTTTAGCTGTTTTAAAACGAATCAACGCTTACTACTTGTAGGAGCTATCTAGACACGCAGGACAAATTTTGATTGCTAAGTTTTTCATTTTGATGGTGTATCTAGTGTCCATTACTTTACAATATCAGAAGTTTTTACTGTTTTTAAAAAGAAACAACTGAAAATCGGGCGCGCGTACTGGCTTAACTTTGTCGCCGCTCTTGCGCAATCAACACTCGAAACAAGGGACTTTATGAATACCATACCGATCAGTCTTGGGTTACCTACCTCCTTGCAATCCTGATTTGGATTTGTATAAAAGCTAGTAGACTTAAAGCTAGCATTTTATAAACAAAATAAAATGATTTGATTTAATGTAAATTTTCATATATGATTTGTTTTATTTTTATATGTTATTTTATATAACTTACAATGATCAAAAATCAAACCATTGAATTACCGATTTCTGTGATTGTATTTTACGAACAGTAATCAATTATTCCATTTTCTTTCCAGGTATTGTGGACGAGCCATTCCTTATTATTAAAGTCACATTTCACGATAAAGTGCTTTCTGAGTAAGTGATTATTAATTATTTTCGGTACCATTACGACTCTACGTTTGAAATTGTATTTTTTACACAAAAAATATCGAGGATTGATTAAAATAGCGATTTTAATAGAGGTAAAATATAATTAGATAATAAAAAGAAATACAATAGAATTATCTGTGACAATTATTTAATTCACTTATTATGTTCTCTGTTTTTGTATTTGCAATTCTTAAATTTATAATATTACTGTTAAATAATTTTCTGTATTTACATAATACAATTGGTAGCATCAAGTGTCGCGGAAGCCTCATCATTGTTGAGTTCGGTACTGGCCTTCTAATCGGAAGGTTCCATATAACCTACCCATTTGTTCTTCATTATTGATTTTCATGTGTACATCTATCCGACGTCGCTACGGTGAAAGAAAATGCCGTGAGGCATCTTGCATACACAAGCGAACAAACAGGTGGATGAAAAGTCATCCATACGTACTGGGCTAATGTGGTTGACTAAGGAATGACCACCCTTTTTTTGCGGACTGCTCATTACCTAGGCATTCAGCACTAATTTACTCCAACGTCCAACTCGGCCTTAGTCTTGGGCAATCCAAGGACTAGGTAACGCATTTGTCTAGATCATCAGGTCAAAGGATAACATAATAATAATTCCCATTTTATTAATATAACATTACGGGTAACTTCAGTCTTATTTTCACAAAAAGATTGCATTCGTTGAAAACGAATAAGAAGAAACTTTTTATTCGGCCTCGTAAATCCGCACTTGCATTAAATGTTTGCTAACGCAATGCGGCCAACACTAAATAACAAAGTTATTTTACTATTCTTTACAGATGTTTGAATTCACCGAAACGCTCTCAAGTTTACCGTAGTTCCAACACCATAAAAACGCCAAACTTCATATCTAATTTTTACATATATAAAGTACATTTGTTATTTGAATACATTTCACAAAATTCGATCGAGTTCAGGAGATTCAGAAGTATCTGATTTATATGGAAATCTTATTAATAGTTATAAAGTAGCGAAATGTAAGCTCACCTTATTATGAAGCGAGTTGTAAAATTGATTGATAAAGTCACCGATTGAATTTTTAATTTTTATTTTAAGTATTTTCTTCTGCTGTTTTTTGTATTACGGCAAATCATTGTGATTAAAATTTGTTTGTTTGTATTCATTATTGCATATGCACTTTTTACGTTTTCGTTATTACGCGATAACTTTGATCCCATCGATAGACCAGCAGCCTGCGTATTTACTATGTGTTCTTTTTCTATTTTACACCTGTCGCTTGTATATTAATTTCCTTTTTGATAAATAATGTTTACCATGCTCACAATATTACCCTTCTTTTCCTCTAATCATACCAATCTGTATATATTTATACTTTAAGGTAACTATACCTACGGTGGTAATCATCGCTCATATGGACATATGCAATGACACCTGCCTGCTGCCAACCTGAAGAGATATATAGAGATAACATATAAAATTAAGTTTCTATGAAATATATTTAGCAGACGAAGGTAGTATTTGGTAAAAACATATAAAAAACAGAGCTAAATATAAATGTTTTTCTCTCAGGAGAGACAGAGAGAAGCTGAGAATGTCACAAGGAGCATGAAACGTGCCCAGGCTCCTCGCACCTAAGCTACCCCCGCAGCTAAGTCCCGAGGAGTTTATATTGACCTCGGCGTTAGCCGGGACGGTCCAAACGAAATGCCCTATTAAGTAAACTCAGCGTTAAGCCTAGGTCCTATTGACTTTATAGGAATGAGAACGACCGCTCCTCAGGAAATGACGCTATTTAGCTAAACATAAATCAAGCGAATCAATAGATATGACCTTTGACATTTTATTTTTCACCTCCATTTATGCAATGCTTTTATAACAATCAACTTTTGGGAACTTTTGAAGCATCCAATCACCATTTATAACGAGACATCGACAAGGTTATGATTACAAACACATCATAATAAGCACTCGACTGGCCTTCTCACTTTCGCTTCTTGTCACGATTGTTTACACGACAGCCGAAAATTATTTCCCACGACGATAATTCATCATACTGTCTCACAATATTGCTTAGCATCAAGCGAGAACAACTGGATACACCGAAAGTGCTTGCAATCTTTTGTTGGCTTTTTTGTTTATGTGATATTGACAAGCAGTCTACAGACATGGACTTCTACACAAATCGCGCGATGGCGTCTGCTCTCCAAAGAGATTGAGAGTGACATATAACACTATGCAACAAACGGTACCTACCGCAACACGTTAACAGGTTGGTTGCCCGTGAGTACTTGTTACTCTCATGATGTAACAGTGCAAATCTGAAGCTGTACGTGTCGCAGACTGAGCAATTAGTGATAGACGATAATAGTTACCTAGTAAATTTAAGCAATATTAATATCACAATATAATTCAAATTAAAACCTATATATTTTAAGGCGTTCATTTATAAGATACTAGCGACCCGCCCCGGCTTCGCACGGGTGCAGTGAAAAAATGGTTATGGTGGGTTATCCCTAAGAGATAGACATATACCATCGCGGACTTTTTTGTGGATTTTTGTAAGTTGTACAATACTGTAGTACATTATTTTGGTCTATCTCGTAGGGTTCAGCCAGCGTTTGCAATATAAGCGCAAAAAAACGTGCTTATTTACGACATCACATTAGAAACCTTTAAATTTATCAGTGTTTCTCTACTATATTATGCATTTATTATACATACAAACCTTCCTTAAGAATCACTCTATCTATTAAAAAAAAACCGCGTCAAAATCCGTTGCGTAGTTTTAAAGATCTAAGCATACATACGGACATACAGCGAAAGCGACTTTGTTTTATACTATGTATTGATAACAATTGTAATAATCAAAAACTCTTTCCTAAAAATCAGAAAACAGAGAGTTATTGAAGAGACTATAAAAGAACTATAAAAACCTATACGTGCAATGATAAAAAATAATTCTAGAAACTAAATGTACTATAGGCGATTGTAACTATTGACCATCACGTGAGCAGTCTGTTTGTTTGTCAATAAACAGCAATACCAACAATTATAAGAACTATAGAAATGCTGACGAAACGAAATAGGTATACATTAGAAATTCGCGACAGCCACGCTCTCAGAGACCAAACGAAAATGTGGGGTGGTATCTCTGTATAGAGCCTGAGAATCTCTTTGAAGCGGGTAAAAATACTGACGCAGATTGCACAACAGACAAGAACCCCGTCATATTCTCGGTGCTCTGGTGAGTCTGGAGGCGGTTTAATAATAAATAACAAGCTTAAGAAAAGAACATTAACTAGTACCGTTAGATTTTAATAGTAAACCAGTAAGCATTGGAACCAATGTTTCACTTTCTTCTATTTATCATACTTAGCACACTCATTATCTCAAACTTCACAATCAACCCATTTACCGTGGGCGCCTGCAGCATTAACGTTGTTAATGTACGACAAAACAAAGTATCGCAACAAACGTTTTTGTATCGAGTCACTTTTAATGACAATAGATTTGTCGGCGTCCTGATCGAAATTCAATAATGAAACCTAAGAAACAACTCCATCGTGCAATATCGGGCCTCTCTCTTGTTTTAGGAAAGCTCCCTCAGTATTTATGCAGATAAATGGTGTAGCACTTTGTTCATTTGTGTTGTTGGAATTCCAATCGGTATTGAGGATTTATAATTAGAAAATCGGAAGGGATCACGGGCTGAGGCCAAGGGATTACAATACTTTTTCTCACTTTCAATTCCAAATTGAAAATATTTAGATAATATTTGCTTTGATTAAAGCGAAAAATTTAGTTTTGTTTATTTTTTATAATGGTACACAGCGATGGTATATACAAATAGGGTATACATATATCGCAGGATCGAGTGTCGAAATTGAGGCTTTCAAATTCGGGCAATCGGTTTTATTTCATTTAGTAGCATAGCAATTGAGAGTTAGTGAAAATGTTAGTTCTTTTGTGTCTTTTCATGCTTTACTCTATCTATGGTCTATTTTCATTAATTACTTATTAGTAACGTTTCACAATACTATTGTATTGTGAAACGCTACACGTAAGTATTTACACGCCAAATTGGTATTTAATACCAATTTGGCGTGTAAATGCGCGTCGCGCAGTATGGAGATGCATCATCTACATATATCACTGAGGGTATACTAACGAAAGACTCTTTCACATACTTGGCAAACAAGCGTGTCACTTGATATACAGAGTAAGAGATCACCTAGTCTATTAATAGGTAGAACTTTAGGATCCCGCGATCACCGTTTGAATACTGGATAGGTCACTCGCAGGAAGTCAGCGTAAAAGTTTTTCGGCTGCGATTCCCTGTTCGGCGGTGCTTTACGAGCATAATAACGTGTCAGATTTAAAGTTTTAATATTTGACCTTCGTAATTGTGCCAGTAGTGCACATATAGAGCTGATTGTTAACCGTAATACCCCTGAGAAGCGGTTCTACTTTAGCAGAAGGTATCCAAATAATTGTCCAATATAAATAAATAAATATTTCTTACAATTACACCAATTAGCCTTTTTTTTGTTCCCCCTGAGGAAAATGCATTAAGTTGCATACCCCGGCTGTGGCGAGCCGGCGGTTGTGTGGGGCTCTCCTCCACAGAAGGGGGAGGCCTACCCACTAAAAACCTCAGGGATGGCCTTCCTCAGTCATGTAGGGAGCCCCCGGGAACACCAAGCTACTTCCGGGAACCCCCAGCCTCCGCTCCCCGCCGATACAGCCCTCCTCGGGGGACGCTACAATACCTCCCCCGATCTCCACCACCGACGACGCCCCCCGGCCACGGAAGGGGCGTGGTCCCTCCCGGGTCGCCGTATCCGCGCCCGCCGGCGACCCGCGGCGGCGCCACAGCTGTGCTACCGAGCCCGGCGCCTCCTCCTTCAAACGAGATCGGCCATCTCCCACACCAATTAGCCTAGTCCAAAGTAACCTCTGTAAGGCTTGTGTTATGGGATCTAGGGTAATGGATATATATCTTTTTGATACAAATATATATTAACAACCATATTAAATGCTCGTATTTATTACACAAACACCTGTCCCCGCCAGGACTCAAACCCGGGACCGCAGAGATTGAGACACCTTGAAACCGTGTACTAACCACTCGGCTACAGTGGTCGTCATCTCCGAATAGTCATATTGAATTATAACGTGGTTATTACTTTTTGGTTATAACGTAGGAATACAATAACTGATGTTGACTGAAAAATGTGTTTTGAATAAAAACCCATAGCTATAATCTAAAAGTACTATATCTACACTAGACCAAATGTATTGACTTTTGATTGTGTAATAGCATTGCAAATAGTAAACAGTTAAGATGTACATACATTGCGTACAACGCGAAGGTAAGCAAAATTACATTCACACCTCAGTAGCAACTTTCTAAATAAATACTCTAACGAGGACGCAGTTGCCAGATGTTCTCGTCTTGACCTGAACTTTCCAAATTAAAACAAGGAAGTAAGGATTAAAGTCTGGACTGCAGTGGAATGGAATATTTCACTAAATTGTCAATTTGCCAACAAAGAAATCGTATCTGCAAGAATTGATTAATAATTATAAAAGACATTGTAGTAAATAAAATTTGAAAACAAGCGAATTTAATGTGATAATATATCCGTAAAACTTGTAGTAATCTGTATAACACAATCCGAGTCTAAAGCTTGTAAACAAGTTTCATAATATTTTTACTATTGCTGTCATATGTACAAAATATATGCTTGTAAAATATTTACATTAGTGGACATTTAATTATCCTTACACATTATCTGGTTTGTCTATCATTAATTACTTACCAAAAACAAGGTATTGTAAATAACTATATTATCGAATCGATTTACTATATTTATTAAACAGTCATGATCATCAAATACAATTTTTTTATTGAAATGAATAGCATTTCAATGTCAGTATTATACAAATGACATAATCAATTAATTCGTTGTTAAAGATTGCGCGGAGTGCTCTTCATTATTGACCTTAAACTATTAAAAGTGAATGGCAGGTGCTCATAGTAAGTTGGGCCTGCGGTGCACCCGTGTGAAACATTATATACCAACAGTATATAATACAAGACAATTATTAAATATAATAAGGTGTTATATGTTAACTCTATATGTTGCGAATCTGAAAATATGAATTCCACAGAAGAGGCAAGGTGCATGGCAGGATCAATCGAATGATTTATTTTCTGTCCCGGTTTTACAAAATAATAAGACATATTGTTTGTGACGGCGAAATTTATCAAGTAGGTGTTTAAATATATTTTAAGTAATACTGTAGTGATTTATATTCGAAGTACATACTCCTATACCTAGATCTACTCAGATACACACACAACAGTTATTACTCAATCACAAGAAATATATTTAGGGTACGAATAGGGAAACAGACCTGTCCTACATACTCCGCATTCCATATGATAATTGAGGCTCATGTGTGCTGCAGCAGCACAAAAAGGTCCATAGCTCAGCGCAAATATTTGCACAAGAACAAAAATCGCTGATTTTCAGGTATAGCTATAGCTTCGATACTCAGCTTCCGTGCTTTACAGACGCACACATACATATATATTTAACTAGCGGACCCGACAGACTTCGTCCTGTCAAAAAGATTTGTAAAGTGGCAGTTTTTTGTTCCTACTTGAAATGACATATGATGACATTAAATTTGTTTGACAGAACTAACGTCAATTTTTTGTCTTGCCAAAGGTTCAAATTGGCTTTTAAGTATTAATACAAATTGTTTGTATAAAAATGTTGACTTTACACTTTTTCAAATTTTATTTTTTATTTTCTCTAAGTACAAACCTTCTCTGGACTTCTACGAATAATTCAAGACCAAAATTAGCCAAATCGGTAAAGGCATTGTTGAGTTATGCGCTTACCAACACATTTTGCGATTCATTTTTATATATAAGAAGATTACTTGTGTCTAGTATTGAGCTAATTAGTTTGATTTTCTACCGCAAACAAGACGCAAACGAATAATTATATACTAAATCCTGTATTTTTTTAAATCATACCATACTTACTAAATGCTAAATTATCAGTACCAAAAATTTTCACATATTTGCACCGTAGATCTAATTTAATATGGACATTTAGTACCTTTTTATCAAGGTTAATAATGAAGTGCAAAACGAGCGAAACAATTCATATTTAATTATCCAATCATTAAGATGGCATTAAATATAACTTGAAAATAAAAATAAAGTTAAATTGTATTACATAAACATACTATTTACATCTAGCACTAGTCTAATCAAGGAGCTAGTTTAATTATAAAATGTCAGATAGTTCGTAATAAAGTTTATGATCAGTTGCATCGTAACGCCGGCAGTTAAACCTTAACGCCGGTTTCGTACTTACCTGCGCCGGGTTGATAACCCATTAGCCTAAGTATGGATAATGAAATATGAGCAGTCATCCGGCCGCCTAATCACATGACGACGGCGGCTCTTCGTGGCTAGTGTTTGATGGTTGCTTTCTAGGAAGTCAACATGTAAAGGTGGGCGTGGCCCAGGTCGCAATTGAATGGTTTCAATGATTTGATTAATGGTTGGAATATTTGTTGAAATCATGCCAAGCAAACATGTTCTGAATTCGTTTAGTATTCGATCAGCTCAGTGGACAATATTATTTTATCAATAATGAATCCAAAATGAAGTATTGATAAAAAAAGAAAACTCATTGAAATTAGTGCGCTAAGTACACAGGCTTAAGTGCAATGTTTATGTCAATGTAATCTAAGATTTGTGTATTTTAGATAAGAAGTATTCATAGGAAAATAATAATTGAAACTTGCGTAAGTAATAGATGATAACACTACACAGAAGAAAAATAAATCTTCAATCAAATAAACTTATTTAACGCAAGATATTTCCAGTTTCCTATATAAGGAAAAATAAATTACTTCTAATAAGATACAAAATGTTTTGAACTATCAAGAATCTCAACTACCAGAACAAATACTTTGTTTCTTCTTTTTAAAATTCTTCGAAGTTATCTCAAGAAATAGGCGCTCTTGATTTGAACAGAAAATTTATCACGTAAGAAATAAAGTATCCTATTAGATTCAAAATTCTTTCTTTCTTAGATACAGAGTGTACAAATCTTGAATAAATATTGTTAATTCTCAGGTGCTTGAAACAACATTTCTTGAATCAAATAATTCTGTGACTCGCTCCTAAAGTTACGGAACATTGAAATAAAATCGAGGGTCTACATATTTCTTATACTAAATATTTTGAGACATTGGTTCAAATGTTACTCGTTTACTGTAAATATTAATGTTTCTTTTTGTTATACAATATTTTTTTAATTCAAGAATTATTCTATTTTTATGTAAAAGAATGCTGACTTAAAATGATATGCTTAAATTTCGAAATAAGAGGCTCATATTCCTGATTCAAGAGAATGCATTCTTTATGTAAAAGAATAGGTAAGTTGGAAGAAAACCTCTAAACTACTGTTAATAAAATACATAAATAGTATAAAAAATTATTTTATTTATGAAATGACAATGATAATAACGAAAACACTTTAAAAATAACAATAATTGGAATCATATACAATCGTAGCACGGTCGTCTTCTGTAATATGTATTATTTCAAAGGCAACAAATAATGTAAATATCGATTTTGATGTAAATCAAATGCCTTAGTTGCACTTTGCAGCTGATATTTTTTATCTTCAATCACAATATAGAGAGCTGAAAAATCTTGCAATTTTCCTTGTAGAAGTATAAATGGCTGGACAGTCTGGTGGCGGGACGCAGCTTTTTCTTTGTGTTTACTTATTACGTGTTCAATATCTCCAGCATTCTGAAAAAATCAATAAACTTTATGTCAGTAAGAATAAGGTTACGGGTCAAACCAAAGTATCAACAATGGACCTAGACAGCAACAAAACCTTTCAGCAGTTTACACATGGTCTACGGGATATAAATACAATTATCTATTTTTGTGGAAAAGCACAAACTAAATCACAACAAACATACTATTCACTTATCTCCTACTAGTGTTCTATTTGTAGTCAAGAAAAAGCAATAATATCCATAGGAATATATTCAACGACATTGGTTACGAAATAACAAGTCCTGGGTTTGAATTAGTCGCTGCAAATATTTGTGTGAAGAACAATAATAATATTTGTTGTCGGGTTATGGATGTATATTTATTCTAAATGTATACATCTATTATTAATATGTTTATTCGTTATCTAGTATCCATAACTGCTTTTTATTTTTTCCATGGTTTAATACAATAGTATAAAACCATGTTTATACTAAACCATTTAAGAGTTTGCACTATCAATAGATAGTGGTGGTAAATTCGTAATAAATAAATAAATATTTCCTACACTCACACCAATTAGCCTAGCTCAAACTAAACCCTAGGCTTATGATATGGGATCTAGGGTAACGGACAGACATTTAATTATACATAGATAAATATTTTTTTTAAATAGAAATAAATATTAACACCCATGACTAAGGCACAAATGCTCGAGTTCATCACACAAACAACTGTCACCCCCCGGAATCGAACCGGGATCTCAGAGATGGCGACACCTTGAAACCGGTGTACTAGCCACTCGGCTACGGAGGTCGTCGTAATATTCGTTTTGAATGGCCTGCGAGAGAATTACTTTAATTTACTAAACTTTTCTATGAGTTACCTACTTTTGTTATTATATAGTTTTAATTTTTTTTTTATAAATATAATATGTGAAAAAGATTAAAATGAAAAAAAAGAGAGAATAACTTTATTCAGCACCATGAAAACATCGTCACATATTAAATTCTTAAACTTATTATAAAATAGGTCTCGTGGACCAGCCTTCATTACTATAATTGAATAAAGAAACTAAATACTATTTCGAATTTCCGCTATCAACAGCATAAAACAAAAGCTTATGTGTTATGATTAACATCCTGTTAACTTTGTCCCAGAGCTTCTTTCCGGCACAGCATAGTACTATGTGCTAAAAGTTTAGCAGCACTGAAGACCTAAAAAGGCTGCATTTGCAAATGCAATTCCGTTTGCATCTATATATACAGTATTTTATATAGATTAAATTGTAACATTGAAGGATAATAATATTAAAATATTTTATGTTTGAGATCATTTTACTATGTTTTGGATTTCCTACATACAAAAAATCTGCTTAGAATGCGAAAAATGAATTGCGTTAGCAATATGCATAACAGCTTTGATAGAAGGATTAATCCTTTGATCTGTTTTCTCTCTTCATCGTCCTTAGGGCTCAATCGTTTCTTATCAATAAACAGAAATTGTTTAACAACACTATACATACTTACATGAGTTTTCACTATCAAGCCTTCTGTGGCATAGTTTGCAAATCATTTTGATACGACAACGACAACACTGGCATAGCTTCTCCATTAGCCTGTGACCGCATCTAATAAACTCACCCGTGAAGTTCTTAATGATGTCTTGAATCACGATGCAAGCAAATTTCTAATTCCATAATTATGTAGGTATAAATTATCCTTAATCTGTAAACTAGCTTCAGTGTACAAATAAACCTAGGTGGGTGGGTGAGTAACAAATAAATAGAACAGTTGAAAAATAAAATTCACAAATTGATAAATCCTGTTGTGCACAGAACAGTACTCAAGAGCTGCTGTTTCAGAAAGAAAGAAAGTCGGTTGAGTCCACAAAATCCTCATAGCGTTCAAAAAGAATGTTGCCATAATGATTATTTGACTTTCTCTCAAATCAGACAATTCCATACGAGAAAAAATTATAGACATCAAACTTAAATAAAACAATATTTTTCATAATGTTGACACATTATTGCACGTTATTGCTTTAAAAAATCACGGTAAATGTAAACTTATTGTGGTATTTTGTAACACAGTTATCGATTATTAAGACTAAGTAATTACACAACTACTACTACCTACCTAGTGATATTAGAGAATTAACCGTGTGTTCCTCAAACTCTATTATAGTTTTACAGACAACAAGTATATTTGTACAACATATCATTAGTGGCAAAAGATATTACAAACCGTATAGGCACAGGTTGGAAGTGCTCAAATCGTGGCACGGATAAAAACCAATTTGCTTGTAACCCGTAAGTATTATTTTCACCATTTATTTATTATTTTTATTCATTATAGGTAATACTGAGACACGGCCGTGTGTATCATTTTTTACGCACACACAGCCGTTTTATATCATTCTCAACAATTGTTCAAACTGCTAATATCAAATATTCCTTGTGCAATACTTAAAATGATTTTTCTCTTTTTTATCAAAAATGTAGTTTGGTTCACGTGCGGAATTATCATTTCCAATACGTAGAGACGTCACCACAAAAATCAAAAACCGGGACGCTTGAAGAAATCATATACCTACTTTCCGGACTTGTACTTTTTAAATTAAGTTTCTAATAGCAATATTGTAATTGTATATAGGAGCGCATTCAAATCCTCGGAAGTGTAGTTCCAGTTACAATGAGTCAAGGCTAACCTTTAGTTTTAGGCTGTAATTTAGCTCTGTAGTGCTGAACACATTGTAGGAACGATATCTTTTACAGCCTTTTACACAATTAGTTTCATATTTGTCTCTTTCTAACATATCACGCAATAGATCAAGGCACCATTTAACCAGCAAATAGTTTACCACTAGTATAATAGCCACCTAGTAATACAATTTCGCATGACATTCAATATTAACACTACAATTATTTATGTAAGCGCTACAATATTCCATGTTATTAGGTAAGTAATTAATGTGATACGAACCGTATCGTTGCACATTCATTCATTTATTTATATTTGTTTTGATGTTGATAATATTAAAGATAATAAAAGTGTAAAGAGGCATAAAACTACTTAGGTAAGGAAAGTGAAGGAGGAAGGCAGTGAGTCGGTGGTTTTTATTTGTTGAATAATAAAGAATTTTGTTCTTATCTTATCCTAAAAACTTGTTTAATATCTTCTACATATCTTGTCGAAATAAACATATTACCATACCACCCCTTGAAAGCGTAATACCTATACACGTTTTAAAATAAACGCTAACTTGTCTATATACTCCATAGATTTAGTATAACATAGATGGTTATATTATTTATGTATTTTTTATTCCTGATTTATATATATATTTTTAGATATTGATGAAAATAACTACTTAAATCAACAAAAATTATATGTTATATTTACACTTGAAACGTATATTTCCGTGTGTTATCTTTTTTGGATGTGTATCCTGGTACTGCACACGTAACTCGTTGCTTTCAAAACACGGTATTCAAAAAATGTGTTTGATTATTTTTACCTACGCAAACGTCAAGTCGCTTGTGTGTAGGTACTTGAAGGCTGCCATATTCCCATCTCGCTCTATTATACGGGGAACGATAATTTGTCTCTTTCACATTGCCTATCTATTGTACTAAATCTATGATATACTCATCTAATAACCCTGCTAATACTGTGACTAAATATTCGGGTAATTTTTTTACTGTGTGGTACTGGTGGTGTTTACACAACCGGCTTCACGATTTTGTTGGAAGTGTTAAGTCTTTAGTTTTTTATTTGGTCTGAGTATGCCTTATGGCTCTACGCGCTATAGCTCTGAAGGCGCCTATATTTTCTACCTTACAAACAGATTTTTGTATAATGGTAACACCATTCGGTTTTCCAAGAATGATTAATGTCTATGTTATTTTTCAGAATAATTCCTGTTTCTTGGATGAACATATTTCTGATCTGTCGTTCTTAGACGAAGAATGAAACAATCTAAGGATAAAATATGTGTAGTTATTGGTGATTAAGAACTTTCTAACACAATTAAACATGCCGAATTTAAACGAAGAAAGAAATAAAAATAAACTTCAAGTCAAATATGCAACATTCTTGAAGTAAACATCATTTTATATTCTAAAAATAAGAATTTTTAGTTCTAGATAAAAATGCAAAATCTTTGATAAATTTTGTTTTTTTTTGGTTTGAGTACTTAGTTCCTAGACTCTAAAACTGATAACAAAACCTGCAGTATTTTGAATTAAGATTCTGGTTTCTAAATTATAAATCCATATTCTTGTCCCAATAATACTACAAACTTTATAGGAGAATTATTAGTTCTTTTTTTATGATTCAGTAGGACCATAATTGAAGAGATATATTTTGTATTGAGATATTTATATTACATTCCAAATATATTCTCCAAGATATTTGCGTTTTGGATTGAATTATATTTTCTTTCTGTGTAGGAACTTCTTACAGAAAAGCTGCTGCGTCGCTAGCTGGCAAACAAAAAATGTCGCGGCGCTTATATTGTGTGGGAAAGAGCATTAGTTTAAATAAAAGGAGTATAGTATTTAAAGATACAAAGCTGCAAAATTCTATAAATAGTATTGATTATTTTCATTGACAAACCTTTTGATCTACCATAACAGTATGTACTACGTTTAATCGTTAATTTAGAATAAGTTTTTCATTCTTGTACGTTATTATAATTCTCTTCATAGGAATGTGGTCTGTGTTGTCTACGTCTCTTGATTACAGTCTCAAAGGTATGTTTTTAATGGGGATAACTAGTAGAGGAGAAACGCGAAGATTTCGCTCTAGATGTGGGATTGAAATAGCCTCCTGTTACGCATTAATGTTAACAAAAGAAACACAATTTGGAATGATAGGCACCCGTTGTATCTCAATCTATTAGATAGCCGTGTTTTGCAATGGATCAATCAAATGATAGGATTTCCTTATTTCCGTCCCCCTTTGTCCCAATTCATTGTGTCGAAGTGGACTATATCTTCTATAGTAACGATCCAAAGTGATTTCGTGTTCGTTTACGAGGATGTGATCCTCTTTGTAAAGATTTACAGGTAGACCTTCACGCGTATGTACAGGATAATATTTGATCATATAAAAAGTACTTTTTTAAATAAATGGTCTATATTTTGGATACAGAGCTTAAATATCTTGAAATTGATCTCATGTCATCTATACTAATATTATAAAGAGGAAAGATTTGTTTGTTTGTTTGTTTGTAATGAATAGGCTCCGAAACTACTGGACCGATTTCAAAAATTCTTTCACCTTTGGAAAGCTACATTATCCCCGAGTAACATAGGCTACTTTTTATCCCGAAAAAGTTGACAGATCCCACGGGATGCGCAATAAAGGCTTCGCTCAAAAACTACTGCACAGATTTTCATGCAGTTTTCATCAATAGATAGAGTGATTCTTGAGCAAAGTTTTGCGGTAATTTTTATCTCGGAAAAACGGATAGTCCCACGTGGGAAGCGATAAAACCTTCGCGCCATAAACCGGCTTCCGCGCATATGTAGCCGTGGGCAAAAGCTATGACCCTTAACCCTCTATAGACCCAATCCCGAAATCCACGCAGGCGAAGCCGCGGGCAGAAAGCTAGTATATAATAAATACTCATTGAGCAATGTTTTATATATTTTTTAAAACTATCAAACTTATCAGTTCTAACACATAATATATTTGATTTAGTTTATAAATTTATTATAAAAACATAATTTATAATACTATTATCTAAACGGGTATGAAAATAATAAATGAAACTTTAAAAATTAGTTATTTATTCACACCAAATTTAACTTATATAATTTTAAAAATACTCTTTGAGATGCATTTTGAAGGTGACTCATAAATTAGTGCTAAAGTTATTTTAAACCGTATTTTAAAAAAATATTAGTTAAAATAACATCAGTGCACGATATGGATGGTGGTTAACCCTGTAGGTGACAACCTACAAGGGTTGATGTAGTATCAAGTCCATAAGACGTTAATAAGTTTAAGTTGTCACTACTGTTGTTATTCGTGTTACTTTTAAAGACTAGATGATAAGTAAGAATGTGACGTTATGTAGGATAAGATGATGTTACACGGTAATACTTTCTTCATTTTGAAAAGAAAAGAATGAAGAATTAAAGGATATTCAATACATCTTTTTCTTTATTACTTTCAATAAGAATTTAATACAGCTAACCCGGCTCTTTGTGTCCTACAAGTTCCCGACGCCAAACAATAGTTGACTCTGTGGAAGATGACAAGAAATCGCCTTATTTGGCGCTAACGACATTACGGTAATGGCCATCTATTCTCAAGTAAAAGGCATTAGCAAGTTCGATGCACACCCGAGAGACGACCTCGTAGCCAAGACATCGGCGGGTGGAGGGGGAATGGAAAGGTCAACCAGCCGGTTGCCTCACCGGAATGCCTACCGCTATGCGATCTTCCCCAGCCATTAAATGTGACGACCTCTCGGCTCCTATTAAAATGTTTTATGCAATACGACAGGTTTATTCTTAAGCTCGAACAATGTTCTGATATTCACGATAAATTGTTATCAGAGCTTTTGCGTAATGAGCATCTTGTATGATAATACGAACAATAGCTGCTTGAGTGATAATGCCGTCTCTGTACCGATCGTGTTACTCCAACTATGGCTTTTGTTGGATTCCCTAGCATTGATCGGCAAGAAACACAATACGCCTACTTACGAATGAAGCTCCAACATAACTAATAATTCCTATCTAATTATTTCCTTTCAATTTTGTTGTATTTGCTCGAATTCTAACGAAACCTGGTGTCATGTCAATATTCTTTATTAAATATTGTTGTGCATTCAACGGTTATTTTTAGGACTTCCTTGTATGTTGTACTGTTGTGTACTTCTTGAAAGTGTCGTGTCACTGTTAATTACTAATAAAAACAGAAATGGAAACTAGTAGTCAAATACGGTCGTGTGTTGATGAATCAGTAGTACATAATAAGTTTCATGTTATGACGTGGTTAGTAATAATGGTAATGACATTTGACTTTTGAACAATTCAGTAGAGATCTATTGTAAAGGCTAATTGAAATATGTATATTTTTTAATGTTTTCAATTTAGTGGAATATAGAAGACACGTACAGCTTGATTGCTATTCACATATTTTATATCTACACTTCTGTATAAGAAGGTTTTGGTTGTTTTTTTTTTTAATATGCTCCCAAACTAATTGACCGATTAAAAAGTCAATGTTAGAAAAGTCAATGTTAGGAAGCCACACACTATCTGCGGTGAACATAGACTATATTAAATTTTCAAAAAAAAAATCAAGATAGAGATTTATACTAGAAGTCCAATAATGTAACCCAAGGTGCGAAAAAATGACCACAAAACATTCTTACATCGCGTGCGCTGCGAAAACTATTGATTATAGAACGAAACTATTGATTGTAGTGTAATTTGCAGAACATATAATTATTTACAAAAAATATCGCGACAGCATATGTCTAACTATTATTAGTAGTTATGTCACAATAAGTGTTTTCATCATTTAAAAAATATATATTAATGCCACCGCTATAAAAGCTCGTTTAATTATACTTTGGAATTAATCCTTATCAAAATAAATGACTTCATATTTAAGTCTGCTTCAACACCATTATATAACATTTTGAATCATTCAATTTGAACATTCCATTCCAAAGATATCACAAGTTTAAAATTATTTGAAAAATGTCGCATGGTCGCCGCTCACGCCGTTCGGTTATACGGCACCACAATGTAAAGAAATAAAATGTCGCGCGGCTTAGTCGCGCCGTCGGCTCTCTACGCAGCAGTCGTGTGCGGAATTGAATAATTTTTGATATAATATATATGTAAACAGTATATGCTTTTAATTCCTATGGTTCGCAGGTAATTCAATCATATCTATACTAATATATAAAGCTAAGAGTTTGTTTGTTTGTTTGTTTGTTTGAACGCGCTAATCTCCGAAACTACTGGTGCGATTTGAATAATTCTTTTTTTGTTGGATAGTCCTTTATCGAGGAAGGCTATAGGCTAAATAACATTACGCATGACCAATAGGAGCAAAGACAGAGCGTAAAGTGTAAAAAGGGGAAAATTATTCATTTTTGAAGGCTTTCTTTGCGTGCGCTGCGAAAACGGTTCAAGATACAAAAAAATATGTATGAAAGAATAATGGCCGTTTTCACCAACCTTGTCTTAGCTTAACTCCTAAGAGACATGCTGTCCACTCTTTTCAGTTAATATAAAAAGTGACAGCATGTCACTTAGGAGTCACCTAAGCTAAGACAAGGTTGGTGAAAACGGCCATTATTCCTCTATACATGATCTATAAAAAGTCCGCGACGGCATATGTCTATCTTTTAAGGTTTAGTCACAATGACGTTTTTATGGTACCAAATTTGGATATGTCGCGTTGTCAAGATCGGGTAACAGCTGAGGTGCGCAAAATAACTATTCCACGCGGACGAAGTCGCGGGCACAGCTAGTCCAAAATAAAAGTTTTTTTCAAAATCTCTTCAGAATTAAACACAAGTTCTTTTCAAAACTAAATATAAGCTTTGAAATGTTTTTTTAATGCCCGTGCGAAACCGGGGCGGGCTGCTAGTTTTATGGTAAACTAAATAATACCCTGTCCAGATATCATCGGCCCGCTTTGGTTCTCGCATCGCTTTTAAGCGATGTGCCCTAGTTAGGGTGGCTCTATCTCCTGAGGTCACTAACCGATGAAGACTTAAAAGCTATAGGGCTCTTCAGCTTGTAAAAAGTTAGTCGTCAAGAGTTATCCGTATACTTTATTCTATGAGGATTCATACTAATAAACCAGGGCCTAATCACGTAATTAATATATTGTTTGTTACCTCTACTCTCCCCTCTTTAGCCTCTACTGAAATATTCGAATTAAAAAAAGCGAAATACTTTTCAAATATCCTAAAGTATTTAGGTACAAAAATATCCTTTATTGACCTTGCTAAAATGCAAGTGGGCCAATAAATCTAAACAAGCTCGCTATCTTCGCCATAGCAGGATTACATTACACGAAGCTGGTATTTTCAATTTACTCAGTTCATTTCAGTATCAACGCGAAAAAGAAATCATGAATACCAGAGCGTGAACTCAATATCCTGGTTTGATTGGATTGCGTTTTGTAATGTATCAGAATTAAGCTATTGTTGTTGGAAAACTATATAAATCTTTTTTGGTTCAATATTGAATCTATTCCTATGTTTGTTGTTATTGGCTATCGTTTGCCTTCTCTACTATAATATACAGTCCAGCTAGGACTCCAGACCACGGTCAACATTGCTTAGCTTACGCCATCATTAGTCATGCGCACACGCCACTTGGTCTATTGAGCTCCTTAGTACATGTGCATTTTGAACACAAATTTGTACCATATTTACGTGCAAGTATATCTTTCAACATGTACAACTAAATAGTGTGATCGCGATAATTGAGCTGCGTAATGCGTTTATAAATAATTTTAGATTACGTTATTTTCATTTTATTAACCAGTTTTCCATATTCATACTCCGCGTTCTAATTTAAGAGATATAGATATCTATATAGGAATTTATATAAAATAAACCAACTAGTTATAAAACAGTAGCTACCTACGGATATAAATCTATTGTTTTGGTTTCTGGAATCATTTTTACGGCACATTTCACTGTTGTTTTGATAGGGCGTCGAGGACGCACGGTGCTGTTTATTGTTGTGTTTACAGTTGATACTCAGTAGATCGCTGGTTTATATCTTGCTTAATATAGTTTATATACATCGGATATCTTGTTATTCTCGATCCGTTAAGAAGTTTCAGGTATGAATACATAAGAAATCCCAATAAGTTTAGATTACTTTCACAGTCTAATTGATATTTACCTCAGGATTGCTCTTATTTCGTTCGTATTAACAGCAGTTTTCGTAATGCAAAGGTAATGTTCGACGTATCGCTGACCTTACAGGCGAATCTCATCCAGGCTCGTCATAGCATATATAGTACTCAAAACGATACAAGAAAAAATACACAATTTAAGTCGTCCACATAAATGTAAAAATTGTACGGGATAAAAATAATAAATGTCAGGGATAGAATATAATATATGTAGTGACAGTGATAGCGATAGGTATAGAGAATAGTCTTATAGCACTTGAAAATAGAATAGTGAATAAATAAAGAGAAATAGATTAGGCTTTGTAGGAATAGGGAATAATATATAAGGATGTTTGTATTATTTCAGTATATATGATAAGGATAGTTACAGTAAATAAGTTAATAAACATTAGAATAGGACATACATAAACTAGGATAATAGAATATAAAGCCATAAGGATAGCGTAAGGAAACCCAGCATAAACCTAGCAAACAGTCTCTAATTTGAGTACTATGTCTTTATTATATGTCGATTCAATAACTATATACTACATGCTGCCCGAATATGTGCCCCAAAGGGAGGGAAGGACTTAACTACCATAGTTAATTTGTGGAAGCTAAAACTAGACAAAAAAAGGTTACCTGGAACCTGGATAAATAAGGATAAACCGAGTTCTATGATAGATATAAAGATATGGTAAGCGCTATTAAATAGGAAAAATTAATCTCTTACAAATTACGTAAATAGTATAAAAGGAAAATTAAAGTACAACATCCAAAATAAGGATTTAATGTATGACCTAAGGGATAACATAATGGGCCTAAAGGGTTAAACAGGCGCTTTCTGTTTGGTATGTCCTTCCAAGAGGAGGACTAAAACTAAAACCAGACATTCTGGCGCGTCAGGACGGCGTCCCAAACGGGAATAAATATCGCGTCTCCCCCTTAAAAGTACCGCCGATTCCGTCGGAGAACATAGATCGAAGTGGATGACTGCCGAAAGTACCACAGAAGATTCCTGAAAGCCCTGCCTGCCTGAGTGAACAGAAAATAGAGGCATTTCAATTCTTACTGGACAAACCCCTCGGGATCCCTCTCAATCCCAGCTACATTGAAGTATGTCAGCGTCGTGCACACGTATATAAAACTATTTGTTTGAATGTCAACATAAATTGAATTCAGTGATATCATAATAATAAAAAGCCATTGGAACTACGGCAGTTCATAATTTGTTATGAAACGTTTCTACGCAAAACGAAACTTACTTAATTGCATCTTGAATAAATAAGTCAAAACAATGGCACTGCAGAGTTTCTTCGAGATTCTTACAAACAATGTTATTTATTCACAAAACTCCCTTGGGTTATTATTTAGTGTCTGCTTAAAAAGATCTAACAAACCTCTCTGTGGCGAAGTTAATTCTTGCAGATGCACCTTTTATTTCAAGTTTAATATAACGTTAGAGTTGAAATAATGTCGTCTGACAATATCCTATGCTAATAATATAAATTCGAAAGCTTTTTTAAATATAAAAGCTAGGGCAAAACTATTCTATTGCCGTATGTAATTGTAGGAGGTTAATATTATTTTTAATAAATCCGCATATAAAAAATATTGGAGTTTATAAATACGCAGACATTAATTACAAAAGGTGTTTTTTGGTCACAATTAGTATTTTACGATTTTATTCGAATATATATTTTCAAGAATATTTTGGAATGCAACAAATTACTAATTTATAAATAAAAAGAGTATTACTTGATTTTTTTTTAATGTTATATCCATGTAGACAAAATGAATCCGGTATCGTGGTTGTCAGACAGTTTGTAATATAAAGTGGTTTGTTAGATGGATTGATTATTAATTTCTATTATTACAATTTATTAAAGTCTTCATTATAAATAACCTAATATTTTCTCGTTGCTAATAAAATAGGCGTTTCGTATAGAAATTTATAATCACAAACATTTGTGTTATTTATTCATTATGCGAAGAAGCTAAGTTTATTAAGCTTTGCTAACCAATGGCATGACTGCTTAAGAAAAAAAAGATATTTTAATTAAGCTGCAATACATATATCAAAATACTGGAACTAGTATTTGACGTTCCTTTCCAGATGTGTTGAATATCTTTGGTGTTAATATAATCATACATTCAAAATAACCACCATAAGGGGGCGTCCATAAATTACGTAAGATGTTCAAGGGGGGGAGGAGGTCGAGTCAAATCTCACTTAATCTTACGTTGGAGAGAGGGGAGATCTCAGCAAATATCACGCAATTTTTTTTTCTTATTAAAAAAAAAGTCATCCGTCCTTTGTTTTCGCGCCACTGTCAGCCAAAAGCGCGACTCGATGAACGAGACGTACGCTCTCGTTCATCAAGCTGAGTGGCAGCGAAATCATATGGACATGTTGGATCCAATAGTCTCCCTTGAGACCGTGCTTGATTCTACTGATCTGATACAGAAATTTTTCAAAAAACACCTCACGTAATTTATGGACGCCCCCTAAGTGTTATAAAATTACAAACTACAGAAGGAGTAAACAACAATTTTATACAAATAAAAATATAATAATAATTACAAACTGCAGCTACCAATTGAATTAAGTTAAAGTCGTGAATTTCTGTGATTTAAATAATATCTTCATCATAGGGTTCTAGGGGACGGAACCCAAATATTTTATAACGCTATTCAGACTATTGCCAAAGACAGTAAGAATGTATGAGACTGTTTGCATAAATTTAACGCTCCGAGTCAAACCAAATGTCATGATTCGGTGAAAGCGGAGCGCTGGGCTCCACAATCTCAGAAATTCAAAAGAGGATGTAAATTTTTACTAGCGCTGGCGTGAAACTTAACATGGAGGTCGGATGGACGACAAAGTTCAAATTCGTAAACAGTATCACTTGACTTGGCGTACTTGACCAAGTTTGAAATTGTAATCTCCAGTGATCATATCCATACTGTCTCGATCCATAGGTCAAATTTCAAAGGTCTGTATTAAAATGTCACTGGATTAAAGTTTAAATCTAATTTTTTTTCGTTCTTTTTTTCTAGAATTGAAGTGTGATTATATTAAATGCTTAATTAGTGTGTATAATTCATACTTTCATAAAATATGTTGAGTAGGTATGCGAAATAAACTTCATATTAAATTATCTATAAATATATTTTATGTCTTTGCTAGAGTACATGTAGAAAAGGATGGCGTTATGTGTACTCAATAGCACCATCCCTTTCTAACTATACTTATCAGAGGTTTCAGTTTGAGTTCTCCTTCTGTGATTCGGGCCTTAAACCATTTCCAATATCATAGGTCCTGTATAATATACATGTATAAAACCTCCATATTTTGTACTTGTATTTATAGTATGATTTATCGAGCATTGATAATGATACTCTTTGCTTATTATGTGCATTTCTAGTTAGTATATAATATGACTTGGAACATTGGAAGAACATCTAAATAAGCTGAACCTACATGACTGTCTAAAAGCTATTTTTAAAAGTTCCAACAAAATAATAATTCATTTTCAAATTTACGCAACACAATGACGAACCGAAAAGTGAAATGACATTTTTATGTAATTATGCAAATGACATCGCTATGATCTATCTATTTGGTTGAGCTGACGGCACACCTCGCCTCTAAAAGGCTTCGTGATTTACGTTTAGAGGGTCGACTGTGACAACAAAAACGGTTTAATTTATTAATTTTGTTGCCTCAATGCCTCCCAGCGCGCGGGCAATCATAAAAGGAGGCTTTCTTTACTTATTGAAGAATGGCAGGGAATTTATCTGTGCTAAAAGTGAAAATAATGGTTAATTTTGGGAATATAAGAAGTTGATAGAAATTTTACTTCTGTTACTATTCAGAAAATCTAAACTTACTTATAGTAGAGTTGAATTCGTCTAGATAGATATAGGGAGGTTATTCTTTCTGAAAATATTGATCAAATACCGATTAAACTCAATATGCCGAAATAGTAAAAAAAAACCTTATGAGTGAGTAGTTTTAATTCAACAGGCCTGAAGCTTATAAAAAGCACGATGCTATACAGAAGACAATTTTTAATGGCGGTCTTGTGAGTAGTTTTAATTCACAATAACTAACACGCATCCTATATTTTTTATCACTGCGTTAATTTGAAGTTGCGTTGTTCGAAGATTATTTGTCGGTATAACTAATCCAAATTTTATTGGTCGTGAAAAAATGATTCTCTTTAGTTGCAGCTGCCGAGAATGTCATTAATATAGTACATTTGAATTAGCGAACTTCATGATGGTACATAGGTACTATTGATTACGAAAAGATGACATAATGCGATTCTCATTATGGACAAAGGTAGTGATGCCGACAACCCACTATTTTCGAGGTGACAGATCGAAGATGCGAGCTTAGATGAAATCAATCGCTCGTGGTTTGAAATGAAAGTTTGAGACCAAGTCGCGCGCAGAGGTTCGAGCTGTTATGAAACTTCCCCGCTTGCAGCAGCCACGATTGGAATTAAATTAATAAAGCGCATCTCTCTCATTTTTAGAGCTCCCAGACCATTTAATGCCGATTCGTCCTGGAATGCCTTAATATCGGAATCAATTTGGAATTTTAAGTGGGTCTGTGATGGGTTTCGAAGCATTTTATTACTGCAGGTGTGCCTATAAACAGTGGCGTAACTATAGGGTGGCAATCGGCAAAAGCCGCGGGCCCCCAGCCCGAAGGGGCCCCCGATCAGGAAAGTCTCAACTCCCTAAGTACATTTTTATTACTTAAGTTAAAAAAAAAAAATTGTCTTTAATTTATTTGTCACCTCCTTAGTTGCTTACACAAGTAAAAAAAGAATACGGGTAGGTATTATAATTTTTCAATAAATTAGTAAAAAAGATTTAACCCAGTTTTAGAATGAATGGGTAAATCCAATTAATAATTTTCAGAAACATGCATGGAAACATACCTTAAAAGTGTTTGAACCTACTTCACGTAGTGATTTATTAGTTACCTCTTACAAATAAAAGTGTATAAATGAATAGCTATTATAAAATAAAAAAATGCTATTATTGTTGGTTCAGCTTTTTTTTTTAAATTGGGGAGATGGGAGGGCCCCTCCGATGAATTTGCCACGGGCCTCGAACGGTATAGTTACGCCACTGCTATACTTTAGAAACTTATCATTTAAAGAAATGTTGATTGTTTTGAAATGATCATTTTATGAGAAATTCTTAAAACCATTGTTTATACCAAAACTAAGTAAAGTCTGGGTTGAATCTCGTCTCAGCCATACCGAATACATTCTTGTAGTAGTGGAAATTTAAATAGTTTATTTAAATATAAGAGCTTAATTTTTTACTTTGACTAAAATTAAATTAGGTTATTTAATTTTAGTCAATTTATCACTTATAAATTGATAACTTATCTAAATAGAAAAAAAAATAAGAAGAAACCCAGTTAAAAAAGATAATTTGTTACATCACTTGATTCAGAAACACAGAGTAAGCTATACGTACATTTTCAAAAAAAAATCTGTTATTATTGAAATATTTTAACGAGTTTTATAGGAGACTAGCTTTCTGCCCGCGGCTTCGCCTGCGTGGATTTCGGGATTGGGTCTATAGAGGGTTAAGGGTCATAGCTTTTGCCCACGGCTACAAATGCGCGGAAGTCGGTTTATGGTGCGAAGGTTTTATCGCGCTTCCCGTGGGACTATCCGTTTTACCGAGATAAAAAATACCGCAAACCCTTGCTCAAGAATCACTCTATCTATTGATGAAAACCGATGAAAATCTGTGCAGTAGTTTTTGAGCAAAGCCTTTATTGCGCATCCCGTGGGATCTGTCGATTTTTCCGGGATGAAAAGTAGCCTATGTTACTCGGGGATAATGTAGCTTTCCAAAGGTGAATTTTCGAAATCGGTCCAGTAGTTTCGGAGCCTATTTATTACAAACAAACAAACAAATCTTTCCTCTTTATAATATTAGTATAGATTTCAGAATTAATCGAGGTTAAAATTAAGCTTAAAAGGAAACTAGGTCTTCTTTTAATGTTTTGATAATATAAAGAATAAATAGATTGTTTTAACAAAACTTACTTTAATCTAGGTTTAAAACCCTATTAATATTTTAAAAGCGAAAGTTTGTATGGATGTTTGTAACTCTTTCACGTAAATAGTACTGAATGAATTATAATGAAACTTTACAATAATATATATATATATATATATATAATATATATATATATATATATATATATATATATATATATATATATATAATATATATATATATATATATAAATCAGAATAATACATAGGCTGCAATTAATAAAGATACTAGCGTAGATATTTCCTACTAACTTGACACTTATCATCATATTTTAGATAATTCACACAATATCTTCATAATTTGTAATCTAAGTATGCGTTATTCTGATGTATATGCTATATTATTGTAAGTTTTATTAAAATCCCTTCAGTAGTTTTTATGGGAAAGAGTAATGAACACACTTTCAAACTTTCCCATCTATAATATTAGAAGTCGCGGGCACCAGCTAGTGTTAAATAATAAGTAAGATATGAAAACTACTGTTTGTATTTTTAAATTTCCGAAGAATTTCACTCACTGGGCGTTGAGAACTTGAGAGATAATGTTTTCGTGTCCTCATCGCAGTTCTAATACGTCCTCACCGGGGGTAGCCTACCTTCGGTGGGGACATATTAGAAATAGTAAGGTAATCTTACTCTACCCTACATTAATGTGATTCATTAGGTCTTAGTCATCCACATTGATTCAGTATCGATTGTTTGACTTCACATACGAGCACACCGTAAAGGCTATTTCTTAACATTCTTTCGTGGATTTTGCAGGTTGTTTCACCATATTTTTCTTCTGCTACTTACAAAGTGTCATATAAATGTACATATGAAATTCGAATAAAAAAAAACATTGGTACATGACAGATGTAAACACGAAGGGAGGTACCCTTTTAGAAGGTCACGGCCGATAGCCAAGCCCGACTCTCACGATGATGTTGTATATTCAAAACGATGATTAAAATGAAACGAAATGTATGATGACAAATAGATTTAATATAGAAATTATCTGTACCCAACACTTGTGTAAGTTCCGCATGGTTCTCAGGCATTGGAACCGTATTCAAACACATATTTGGCACATTGGATGAAGATGATGCTGAAAACTATGATAAGGCTATTAAAGCTCTATACAGTAATGATAAAATGTTAATAGATTCATTAAAGAAAAGTATAATGGTCTCTCAATCTGCGATTTCTAATATAAATAATTCCTTACTCGAATTAAATACTAATCAAGCAAAATTAAATGACGTTATTGACCAACTATCTCTATCTGTTAATAATGTGACAAAAACTGTTAATGTCATGACTTTTACAACAAAATTAAATAATACACTCAATGTACTACAATCAAATTTATGAACAATTTCTTTTAAAGTAGAAGATTTATTGAATTCTATTTTTTTTGTAAAAAGCAACACTTTGCATCTATCAATTTTAACACCAAATCAATTGTATAATGATATTGTAAGTAACCTTAAATTAGTTCCTAAGTATAGAGATTTTCATGTGAGTGTAGATTTAGGCAATATCCATATTTTAATTAATTTGGCCGATTTAACATGCTATTATATAAATAATAAGCTAATGTTCATTGTTAAATTACCATTAGTAAGCCTACAATAATACAATGTATACAAAAATATGCCTTTACCAACTCCACGTACTAATGGACACCTAAACTCCTTCGCCATGATCCTTCCTTCCGAAACGCTCCTTGCCCTAAGTAAAGATAAATCATCCTACACTTACCTTAAAAACCTCGATCACTGTAAAAAGGTACTTATCGAAACTTACCTGTCTGAAATAAATGATATTTGTGTTGTGGAATTTAACAAATAAATTAATTAGTTTGGTTTTTAAGTAGCATGCGCGTCAGTGTGCGCGTGGACATTGCAACAATTCTTTATTTTTCTAAAATAAACGTAGCCTAAGTTAATCCTTATTACATCAGCTACCTGCTAAAAATAGTCCCGTCAAAATCGGTCCAGCCTCTTCAGAGATTAGCCATAACAAGCAGACAGACAGACAGACGACACTCCAATTTTATTTAAATCTATAGATTTATATATTACTGTTAACATTTGTAGAATAATGCTCGTATAAATTAGCGTTATATATTAGCGTTTCAACGGATATTATCCGAAACGTCTACCAACCAGTGTTACGAAAACATCCCTTTTGATAATGTTTGCAAAAGGCAGATCAATTAAACCGAAGCACTGGCGTGTGTGACTCGCGCTTATAATATAAACGTGGAATGGCGCGTATATTGTTGTTGCTTTTTGCCTAACTGATCGGCCCGGCTAATGATATCGGAGCTTATCGACTCGCCTGTCGCGCGTCAGTTTTACGGATTCCTCGGGATTTATGTAAATTTGTATTGTCAGCGAGCCGGCCTGTTACGGACGCGCAGATATCGGCAATATTGATATTCAAGTTGGCGTCAGTGCGCCGCCCTGATAGATTCTTTTCGGTGGCTCTTTTACGGCCGCTTTACGAGGTTTGTTCTGCCGGCTGATAGGTTATCACGTTCCGTCCAACGCAGACGGTTTTGTGTCGGAATTTGAGAGGCTATTGTTGGAATTTATTTTCTTGTTGAATCGAGATATTGTTATGAATTTGGAGATGGAAGATTTGTTGTTTTGTTTCGTTGCTTAAATAGTTATAGCAGTACTGACAAAGAGTCATTCGGCTCTGCTTGTTGAGATATAGTTACGATATATTCTATTGTTCTACTACAAATGGGAAAACGCTTGCGATGAATCAATATACTTAGTAGCAATATACGTTTCGAGAGTTCTTAACATCTTTATTAATCGAGTAATGTTTCATCTAAAACATTTCACTTATCGATAATATTACATACATTCACATATTCATGGCTGTTTTCTGCGAAAGCTTAGGCAAAGCTGCTATATTAAGTAGAGTGAATTTTCTTAGTAGGCTCTTACGAAATCTACCAAAATACAAAGAAGACATGCGTTATTAATCCACCACCAAACAAACAATCATAATAATATTCATAAGTAACATTAATAACAATTAATATTGTTATTGTTTATTTTGAAATTATCTTTTGTACAATATGACTTCAGTGTAAATAGTTCGCTGCGATTTCTGGATGATCAAGTAACAAAATACGCTATTAATATTCAAAGCAGTTTCGTCTGTGTCACGTGATTGTCAATGTAATTTAACTAAATTCCCGTAACACCTTACCTAAATCTCAGCTGTCAGGCGTTTGTCTCGCGTAGGGAAGTTTGCGTCTGCTCCATTAGCAAACGTAATAAGATTGAATAAATTAGCAATCTGGTCGTATTGTTCTTTTCTAACGATTGTTGCGCCATGATCACTATCTGACGGGTGCCTGGATGGCAAGTTATGATTTAATTTCACACATACGTTATTTACACGTACATATATAGGTGATAACAGTATTTTAACTATGACAATAATATTTTTTTCTATATACTTCAATTAACTATGATTTTTTTATAATAATAATGATAAACGAATTTTCTTTCAGCTTAGTACATATTCAATAGACTAACGTTTAATAAATGATTGTATTGGTGTTTCATGTCTCGTGTTGTTTGATGCAATTAATATTTATAACTTTTCTCTCTTATTGTGATAATTATTCTTACCGTAGTTTTAATATGTGTATGAACTAAATTTCCTTGTTGCTAACCAATGTGTTGTGCATTGTCAACTTGGAGTCTTGATCGATAATTTAATTGTTATACTTTTATTTCGATAAAAAAGAAAGGTGCATGGAAGACTACTTACTCTGAAATTTCTATAAATCTAATATTATAAAGAAGTAAAATTTGTAAAATTGAGACTCGGAGAATGCCATAAGATAACTCTGTCCTATAGGATAATCCGATATAACGCAGATGAAACCGCATTTAAAAATCTATGTATAAGTCGATAGAAATCGAAATATTTTGATCACATTCTGTAATGTTATTAAAGATACTCATTTTTAGGAGAGAAGACAAAATGATAAAGCAATATAAATTTGATAAACCACCACATTTACTTTCCATGTAAATTATATGACAATGATTCTAAATGGGAAGTTTCCGTCCCTTCAAGTAGTACATATATGTACAAGCATATTTGTGAACTTAGCGATTAATAACTCTTCAAACAATCAATACTGTTATCTTGATATGCTCGGCCAACGGTGCTATTATTACGACTACGTAGACATTAGCTGTCGGGGACCCGGGCCGAGTAAGGAGTTTAGCATTGATTCCGTGTGATTGATGCCCGGAACGGAACGGTAATCCTATGCGGTATCACGTCCGTGTCGGTTGAAACTGTTCCAAATTGTGGATAATCCCATTGATTGTGTTATAATTCGGTATTAGTAGGGTTGTCACGGGCCTGAAACGCTAGTATAAATGATAGAGTTTGGATGCCGTTTGCCAAGATAATTATTATTATAATTGAAAGTTTTAACACGGCCTATTCGATCGAGCACATAATTATGAGATGTTGTAAACGTATATATTTGGCATAGTAGTTTGTTATTTTAACTCTTTTTTGATATTAGAGAAATGACCACAATGAATATTGACGTCAAATGAGGATATATGTAAAAATCATAGAACCCTTGATTTCCTATCTACATTATGTTCATATCTTGCAGTATCAATATGTACTCGAAATTCTTAACTAAAATTTCAATAATAGAATAAAATATAATATTCTGTATCTTTACAAGAATGGTGAAATTGATTTCTAAACTATATTGTGAAAATTTTATTAACAGAGTTTCATGTATACAAATTATATTATGTTTAGAATAGATCTGGTTAATGTGATTACTAAGGATAGCATATCTGTTAATAGGAAAACTGTCAATCAAGTTTCAGTGTCCTAATTCAATCCTTTAAAAAATGATATGAACATTAAAACGTTGTAGCATTTCGTATAATCTATTGTTTTACATTCCTGTTCTATCGACCACCTATATCATACGAGACACTTATTGCTCATATCATAAGAGACACCTATTGCTCCAAAAGATTATTGAAATATGCAACCACACCCTGGGTCTTGGCGAGTGAGAACAGTCGGTCACTCACGTGTCTTCCTTTTAATAAATATTATCGTCAATTCACTGATCGCTGATTAGCACAGAATAAGGTGGTGGCGGTGAGCCAGTGTCAATCAATTTCACACTTTCAATTTTGAAATATCAAACGTGGTAACCCTGAGCAGAGGAAATGGGATGATACGATACCATTGTTTCGATAAAGCCTCATGTGCTATTCTTTATAAGCAAATTGAAATCGAATCTTCTGGTAAATAATAAACAATCAAATCGTTGCATCAAAGGTCTCATTGTCTTCTGGCCGTACCGCTGTTAATTAAAAAACGTAGGTTGGTTGCTGTATCACTTTTCAAAAGGACGTCTTCTGATTATGTAGCTATAGGTAACACAAGCTTTGTAGCATAACACGAACGTCGGTAGCAGTGTATTCTTGTCATTTGAACCTAGCCTGGGGTCGATCATGTCATGTACCAATTCATTCATTTTTAGTTAGGCAACCTGGGTGCGTTTGCGAAGAAATTAATGTATTATGGCGAGCATTGAATCTTTTATTTGCTATTTTATAATTTAATGATGTAATATGAGTGGTATAATCGAACGTGTTTGTGGGCGTTCACTGATAAGCGAGTGAGCTGGGATATGTTTTTTTTAATAAACGTTATAGCTAGCTAATTATTTTGAAGCTGGCAACATAATTGGCTATTGTATAATAATTGTTATGGGTAATGTAATTTTAGTTTCTAGAATTTATAGAAACATGAAAATACGGTTGCGTTTTGAAGGTTTATTTATGGATAGCCTAGGATAAGTGGCGAAGAATACGTTTTGGAGGATGCTTGCTAATTATGGCGAATAACTCAGTGCACTGCGAGAAATCTGAGCACACCTCTAGGGTGTGCTATGCGGTATTCTTGCTGAAGGGATTCCCCTGGATTGAGTAGTTACCAGGCGAGCCGAAAAGGAACACGAATCTCACGAAAGGCTATCGGTCCAAAATTAACTAATTATACAATTTGTTTTCATTAGCGACTTTGAATTTTATTTAAAAATGAAAAATAAATGTACAGATATGAAAAAACGCAATGAAAATACTTGACTTCACCCGAATTTGAACTTCCGTCTTCAAAGTCATGTCAACGTCTTAACCAACTCCAAGTGCTCGGTAGCCAAATTGGTGAAGACTCCATTACTTTTTCTTATATATATTTAAATACGTTATAAATAAAAAAATATAACATCCGTTGACAGACGAATAGATGACATTCAAAGATCGTTTCATCTAATAACTACGAAAGCTGGTAAGTGTTCGAAACGTCGGGTTAGTTAAACCAGAAAAGTTGTAATTTGAATTCAAAGAAACCGATGACAGAAATAGATCTGTATCCATAGACTAGAAATTATATGTATATTATTATATATATATTCCTACGAGACTATAGCCTACTGCATCTGTCATGTAAATCACAAAATTAAAATAATTTTAATAGAATTTGTTCATAGCAAACATTAAAAGCAAGTGAAGTTTATTGTATATGTATTCCAAACACAGTCATAAATATCATATCTGTGTATGTATTACTTAATTTTATGTGAATTGCAAAAATTCAAAAATTAATTTTGATACTTTTTTTGTTACAGGTACATTCTCGAATAGTTATACCTGTACGAAGGACCGATATCAATGGATGGTTGGAGGTTGGTAATGTCAAGTAATGAAAATTTTCTTTCTAACAACTAAAAGATTACTAAAAGCTAACCAGATGTTGCAAATATTTTATTAATATAATATAATAACATTCGACAGTAAAAAATTTACGACGCGATAAAAAATATAATATTTTAATATAAAGTAACAAAAATGTTCCTCCTAAGAACTATCTAACACATTTTTTTTTTTTTTTGTTTCCCTGAGGAAAATGCATTAAATTGCATACCCCGGCTGTGGCGAGCCGGCGGTTATGTGGGGCTCTCCTCCCCAGAAGGGGGAGGCCTACCCACTAAAAACCTCAGGGATAGTCTTCCTCAGGCATGTAGAACACCGGGAACACCAAGCTACTTCCGGGAACCCCCAGCCTTCGCTCCCCCGTCGATACAGGGGAGCCCTCCTGGGGGTGGCTACACTACCTCCCCCGGTCTCCTCCACCGACGACGCCCCCGGCCACGGAAGGGGCGTGGTCCATCCCGGGTCGCCGTAGCGGTCGCGACTTCCTCGCGCCCGCCGGCGACCCGCGGCGGCGCCGCAGCTGTGCTACCGAGCCCGGCGCTCGGAGGCCCACGCGGGGCACTCCGCCAGCGTGTGCTGGGCCGAGTCGAGGTCGGATGCACAGTGGTGGCAATGTGTCGATCCCTCCCGTCCTATTCGACACAGATACTCACCGAAGCAGCCGTGCCCGGTGAGTATCTGAGTCAATCGGTAGGTGACCTCCTCCTTCCCGTGGAGCCAGAACTATCTAACACCTAAATCTAATATAATCTAATAATATCTACTATAACCATTCCAGATGTTACAATAATTTATGATTAATTTATAAGTAAGATCATTAGGCATCAAGAAATTTAATAAACGAAAAATAAAATACATTTAGATTTTGTTTTTTCGTTTATATTTTCATCCATTTTTGGTTGGATTGGTATATAGGTACTATTTGTAATATTTTTGTATAGTTAATAATAACATTGTTTTATCATCAATAAGTTTTGATATTTGACTTTTCTAAAACTGCTGCCACAATTGAAAACTGCCAAAATTATAAGAACAAAAAATATATTTAAAGGAGAAAAGTACAATTTTGTTCCAAATGATATCAGTTCAACTCAATTATGTTCCTCGCTAGTTTCTAGAAGCAATTTGTGCGCCAGTAAACTTTGGAATCGCTTCATGATTCTAGACGAAGGCGCCTGTTCAGGCTTGCTCATTAAATTTTCATCAACTTGTTCAGTTATTGTTCGCGTCCCGAATTGATCGAAACAATTGCGGGTAGAATATCAAGTTCTAGATGAAAACCAGATCTGTTTGATTTTCTACGATAATAAAGATTTTACATTGTTTATAGCTTAGGCTTGTTAGTTTCGTACAATCAACAAAACTTTTTCCCCATACATTAACAATCATCATCATCATCAACGTCAGCAACTCATATACGTCCACACCACAGGCCCGTGTCGTAATGAACTTTGACATAGACCAAAGGTTCCCAAATTATTTTGTGTCGTAAACCCTTTATGTTTTTCGGTTTTGGTAAAACCCCTTTTTTTTTTTTTTTTTTATTTATGTCTGGAAAATGCGTTACGCATACCCCGCGGCTCGGGAACACCGCGGGGTTATGTCGGACTCTCCGCGCGCTTGGGGGCCGAGTGCCAGCCAAGTGCGCGGCCTACCGACTAAAAACCAGACAATGCCCCTCAGGGACGCCTTGGCAGGAGCGCATCAATCGTCGACGCATCCTCCCCCTCATCAGACGAGGAGGAAGAAACGTCGAGGAGAGCAGCATCACTGCCTGACAAGGTCATGGGAACACTTCCGTACACTTCCACGACCTCGTCGGCGTCATTGGCTCGCCCGCGGCGAGCCCCTCTCACCCCCCGTTTTGCTGGGGGGCCGTCGATCCCCCGGCACATCCAGGGGATCGTCGACTGACGGCGACCTTTGTATAGCAGGAATCAGCCTTCCCGGGCCTGGTCCCCGCTGGTCACCGACAGGAGGAAGGAGGCGAGCGAACTCGCGCCTCCTCCGCCCTGCACGCCTGCGGCGGCATGCCGGAGCCTCGGGATCCGCCTCCCTGGCCCGCTCCGCCGCCTTCTTCTGCGTCATGACGTCGGCGCAGAAGGAGTTTACTAGCGCCCACGTCCTCTCCCCCTCCAGCATGGCGCGCACCACGTTTCGGAGTGGGTAAAACCCCTACTTAACTGATATTGAATGCTTACATCCTACAACTTACAACATTTTATAAACATATATAATATATTTTTCTCAAACAACAAACAACCTTCTTCGAGATAAATCGAAATTGCTGTACTGGCCAAATACATGCGAGCAGCGGCCGGCAAAAAATGTATGAAAATCCATATCTGTCGTGTTTTAGCGGCCAAATAAATATACATGTAAATTCATATCTATCGTGTATTTTAAAAATGGAACGATTTGTTGCTTCGAAAAATGGCAAACCAAGGAGGCAACTTATCAGAGTTTTATTTAAATATCGAACTGGCTTGCAAAAAAAAACCTGTTTTATAATGAAAAAACAAACGAATCCTTTAAAACTAAGTAGTACCAATTTTCAAACTCAATGACCAACAATGAACAAAATTTTACACGCGCCAATTTCCGCGCATTATTTGAGAAAAGTACTATACAAGTCTTGGCCACAACTAGGCATTGATGGACTTACGTATGTGTGCCTCGGCTTCGCCTCGGCCCACATGTACACGTTCGTCTATCAATGCCTCTATTGCTGGCCGCTGCAGTAATGTACTATATTACGTCACTAGCTTCCGCCCGCGGCTTCGCGCGCGTTATTTTAGTTTTTGTCAATCCTGGTCCCTTATGTCTAAGAGACTCTTACAGGGGCCAGCTTCACGTTGACCAAGATTCATGGTCTTATCTTCAATTCAACCCCTATTCAACCCCACACTGGTAAAAATTTCAAAATGCTAGAACAACCGATTTTTTGTTTCTTATGACGTGATATTTGATGAACTTGCATACTAACTTTCAACCCTTATTTCACCTCCTAGCTGGTCGAAATTTCAAAAATGCTAGAACAAATGTTTAATGATTTCTTACCAAGTGCTTAAATATAAAGTTTCATGGTTTTATCTTCTAAAATTAAGAAATTCCATACAAACTTTCAACCTTGATTTCAACTCCTTCATCCCTTTTTTCGAAATTAAAAGTAGCCTATGTTCTGTCTCAGGGTCTAAAGATTGTCTGTACCAAATTCATCAAAATCGGTTGCGAGGTTTAAGCGGGAAAGCGTAACAGACAGACAGACAGAGTTACTTTCGCATTTATAGTATTAGTTGGGATAGTTACTTTTAAAAATAATGTTTAAGTCTGTATATTAGAAGATAGTTTAATGTAAGTAAAATAGGCACTATCAGTGTATGTTGAGATTCATTCGTGGACCCCTATTTTCACTTCATGGACACTTGATTTGTCGCTCACGTCAGATCAGATCCCTTGCAGGTTATCATAGATCCCGAGGGGTCAATTTTGGAAATCACTAACATAGACGGATACGTTGATGATAACTCGCAATTTCTATTTCCATATGTACATTTACCCGACACTCCTAAGGCGAAGGAACACATAATTGAGCAGCCTGTATTTACCGGCGAAGAAACTCAAGTGTACATAAAATTAACCAACTCAACTCCACGCAAAAATCCACTGTACTTTGATAAAGTTGCCGCTGACCGTACAAGATCCATTAAACCGCTTGACGGTCTTGTGCCTTATATCCGTATAACGTATGACCCGGATTGTCTGTAATTACGGACGTCTGGTCTATTTGGACTGTAATGCTATTTAAAAGCTCTGTAGCGGTACAATTCATTTGCGGGGCTTGATTGATGATCGAGGATGCAACGTCGACGTGCGTCTGGTGGCGGTTCAGTTATTCTCTAGTTATATCCATAATCAATGCGTAATCATAATGCGTGATTCGTCATATGTTTATATCTACCGTCTCAAATGCCACGAGAGCACTCATGCAGTGTCCTCTGGTCGCCCTGTCTTCATCATTGCAGCTCATTTTCGTTAACACTGAGGAGCACGGGCCTACCTTAAGTTAAAGCCAGATGACTATAGTCTTCATCAGCCTCGTGCATATACTATAATATATACTACATAGTATAAACTTTTTGCTTGTTGTAGATGTTTTCGCAACTGAGTACAGATTGCCTCACGAAATTTTCTTTTCCCGAACGAGCGTGCGATAAAATATTCATAAGAAATTCGAAAAACACATTATGTCAGAAATGCTCCCGGATCCCGGACCTCCTGATTAGAAGGCCAGTGCCGAGAACACAGTGCCACCGACTCTCTCCATCGCGTTGCAAATCTGTGAGTTAATGCGAGTACCGGAATTGTTGAGTTAGAAGCTACTTCTTTTTCTTTTCGCTTTTCGAGCTTTTCGAGTACCGTTTTAACGATGGTATATCGATGGTGCTATTTTTATGATAACCACTACGGTACTGGTGATTGATGGATTAAGATTTGAATGAAATATACTCTGTTTATATATATAGTTCACGTTATTTTCTTTTCATCCCAGGCTCTTAATAATAATTACTTGCACACATGTCATTAGCTTTCAAAGTTACATATATACGCGATGTAACAAGATTATCACTGAAATATTATTTAAGCATTAAACTTATGATACTTAGATGATGACAAGTTAGTCTCTCTCTATCATAACTCATTTAACTTTGGAATGAGAAAGACAAAACACCAATTATTTAGGTTTTATATAATATATTTCACTACAAGGAGTAATTAAGTGTTAGAATAATTATTACTGATTCATTAATCCACATCTACTACTGCTAAAACGCCCTTTGATTGCGATATTGTGTTCTATTGTAGGTATGCATCTAGGAATAGCGTTCTTGGCACATATATCCCTTCCCACGTATTGAACTGACGTAGGCCATTCGGTCACCGCAGGCACACTGACCTTAAGGTCACTGGCTAAGGTGGCTCTCAGTGCATGTAGCGGCATGATTTGGTATTCTGTTACGAGAAATAATATTTCCAGTTTGCTCTAGTATTTATTATTGCTGTTATTTTATACCCCGTTCCCTATTATTTTCATACTCGGATTTCCTATTATTTATTTTATTAATAAAGAATGTATAGAAACGTTCTTTATTAACATCTCCTCGACTTATATACATACTTGTCATAATTTTGTAATAGTATGAAGAAAAACTGATTCTTTTATTTATGTTAGTAGAAATAGTATAATGTTATTACTTTTGGAAATATAAAAAAGGAATGACATGATTTACCGGCATGTTATAGAATAGCGGTGACCACAACCGATCTGGCTATTAATATATAGATAGTGTGAAGGATAATAATTTATTTTATGTATATTTCGTAAAGAGCTAAAGTTTGTGCGCCCAGTTAGACGTCTGGGGTAATCTTGACTGGTAGTTCAGTAGATCCGATTGTGATAAAATTTGGAATAAGGGTAGTATGAGAAGGCCCTTATACTCCCTCCATACCACATTTGGGAGTCTTTGGTTTGTTTTTAATGCAACACAAACGATATTAGCAACAATGAGTTAATATTTGTTTACAGTTTATATGAAAAGTTGTAACTGCACCCGTAGGGAAAACCGAATGTTCTAAATACAAAAAAAACTTAACATATAATAATAGTTAATTATTTCTATCAACATGTAAAACGACTTTATTTTTAAAATAGGAGTAATAGCTATGAGAAGCTCAACGGTTATGGCCAATGATGAATATTCTATCAAATAATTCTGTGTAATCGGTTTTGCCCAAGATTTCCAGTAAGAAATACTTTATTCACGAGCCTCCGCCGATTTGTTATGAATTTCCAAAGAAGATACTTGTTTACCCGTTTAGTGCTTGTTGACCTGATTTGTATATTATTACGATCCGACACTTTGTTGCTTAGACGTTTTTGTATCACTTTTTTCGTAACATTTGATTCCAGTACTTCATTGTGGCACGTCATTGGACACAGCCACATTAAGCACGGCATCATGTTGTATTGTGGTATTGCATTACCGTGTGGTAGAGTCTTGCTTTTTCCTAATATATTATGGATATTGGACATCTTAGTATGTTTTGAAGAACTATGTATGTTTGTGGACATAATAAAATTTAGTATAAAATGTAATGCTTCCTCATAATATTTGTACAGGAAGAGAAGACGAAACAAATAAAATATCACTGTTTGCTACTAATTATACAAATTTGTTTTGTCGTGTTTTACTATAAAATGTTTTATTTATTTTCATATTGTCGATGATGGTTTAGTGCTACAGGAATTCATACTCATTCAAACATCACGAGTCAATATAGGCTATCTACATTACATCTTGGGAAGAAAACTGATTGAGCCAGAGGTGTATGTAAAATTGATCAACCGTATGAGGTGATTGGAATCATGTTACAGAAATACTGAGGTAATCTTATGCAAAAATATTAAGAAAAATAGGAGGCAGAGATTACGTCTTTCCACTTGCTACGGTCTTTACATATCTCTTTCGCTTCATCTACTTTCATAACATTCCTCATACATGCTCGACGATTGCGGGTACTTCTGACCTGGCCTTTTTTGAGGACACTTTCGATTTGTTCGAAATATGTTCGCCTAGGTCTTCCTCGTCCCGCATCTCCACTCACTCCAGCTTCATAATACTTTCATCCATCCGTTCCACATGCCCAAACCACCCAAGCATCCCTTTCTCTATTCTTGTCACGATATCCTCTTTCAAACCACATTTCTTTCTAATCACTTCATTATATTAATTAAGCATAACTTGATGAAATTACACGATACTATTAAATTGACTTCTATTGTTTTTACATAAACCAATACTTCTCTTTATTTCTATAAAGCCGACTAGCCGGTGCCTACGACTTCGTCTGCGCAAGATTAGTATTTTCATTAGTTTATATTAGCATGGCGTATTTCTTTATTAATTGAAAAAGTAACAAATAATATTCGTAGGGATTATAAATGGATAGAAGTGATGTATCAACTTTCTCGTTTCCTCATGGATCCATTTTAGTCGATACTATAATCTTTGCCAGTCAGGTTCCAAGATTTATTATTGTTGTAAATAATTAAATCGGAAATAAACTGAAAAGTTTCGTTTCAATTGAATCATATGTAACAATATATTCGATCAGATAATTCACTCAGCGTGCAAGCCATTAGAACAGTCAATTCTATGAGCTCAATTATACACAGCACCAATTCATAAATCATCCTTAACCCAGTTACTGAAACATTCAGTTAATTTGCCACTTGTCAATAAAGCACAGACATAATGTTGTCCATATGCGACAGAACAAAGCATTCGTCGATAAATTTGAAACGGCACCGTGCACCGGATTCCCTGGAGGCGTTTGGCGGGTTACCAATACGTAGAACCTTGGTGCGCCATAATTATGCCATTCGGCAAGGAATATATGCCATTAACGCCATCCGCCAATATCGATGGCCGTGAGTAGCACGTGAGTTATGTAATTGTAATTGGAACATTCGCATCATGAACTGCCGTTGCGTGAAATTGTTGGTAATGGTTTTGGCTAAGCAGCCTCAGAGACGTGACATGTTGGAATGTGATGGGATGGTATGTATATGTATGATATATGTTCGGGATAGAATAAGTTAATTAAGAGAATAATATAGGATTACATATAAGATAGTGAAATACAAAGAATAGTACTAAGCATAGTTAAGAAATAAAGATAAGTTTTAGCTTAGGAAATGAATAAACGATATAGAATAGGTTCCCTTAGCAATAAGAATACATATAGTATGTAAGATAGGTATATATATTGATTAGAATTCTTAAAATTCCTTAGACAAAGACAGTAGCGTAAGTGTACGAACATATGAGTTTATTGGAAAAAGTATGTGAGATATATGAAAACTGTTATTGAATTTGGGCATACTATATGTTAATGTGTTAAATGAACAATATTACGAATAGCTAGGGCACAATAAATTATAAAATTGTAAACAGGTAGCCACTGAGAAATCGTAAAATGTATGAAAATGTCGGATCAATGTCCTATCGCACGCATATAAAAGTGCCTATATATGTATATCGCAGAGCATTCTCAGTGGCCGCTAGTAAAGATATAGTATCGGATATACACTCCGAACATATGCCCTAAAAAGTGAGGACTTAAGACTTATAGGTAATTTGTGGGGGGTAAATTAAGCCGTAAACAGGGATGAAAACTCACCCTGTCCGACGTATTATCGAGTATAACTCGAGAGCTATAAAACATATAGTGAAATAGTAAACGGCAAAATAAAGGGAAAAATAAGCTCCTACAGATTACCTATGAAGGGAACATATATTAAATAAGCATTTATTGTATAAACAAAGGGATAAATAAAGGGCAAAAAGGGTTCGACAGGCGCTTTCTGTATGGTTTAGCCTCGCCAGGGGGGTCTCGAAATCGTATTTTTTGGTAGGGATTTTTTCGGGAATAAATTGAGGGACTTCCCCGACTCGGTACGGATTACGACGGGGACCACATACTGAAGCGGACGACTGTCCAATCACCAGAACAGAAAGCTCCTGAAGAGCCCCTGCTGGCCGTTCGGAATACTTCACCAACCCCAGCAGCGAAGTGTGCTGTCGTGCACAATATACATACATACATATTACTCATGCCTCTTTTACTTTACATTGCTACGATCCGAACATACTTCCACATAACATTTTCATTGTGTGCAGTGTTACCACTACACTATACTATAAATTATACTCGTCGTACGACTATATATATAATTTATAGCTTAATAGCGACCCACCCCGGCTTCGCACGGGTGCAATGCATATAAACCCTCCCCTTTAATCACTCTATCTATTAAAAAAACCGCATCAAAATCCGTTTCGTAGTTTTAAAGATTTAAGCATACATAGGGATAAAGTGACAGAGAAAGCTTTGTTTTATACTATGTAGTGATTTTACATTTTTTTTAGATGTCGTTTCATTTATCGATTGAATTAACTAGATAATGTTTTACTTTTTGTTAATTATAATTACTTCATAGACTTCACCTTTTCTATTATTATTCTCATTTGGATCTCATTAATTTTTTTTTATCGATCACACTTGATAACTGGGAGTGAGTTACTATAGTGAGGATATAAGCTACTCTATACAACTTTTCAAACTTTCTTGTTGCGTAATTAATATTAAATATATAACATGATATGCTCTGTCAATTGCTGTTATTTTTATATTGATTAGCTATTTTACTTCTATAAACATATTAACAGTTTCATACAAATAAGTGTATATTAAAACAAAATACATTAATAAAAACAGTTATCTATACTAATATTACTTATAAAGAGAAAGATTTGTTTGTTTGTAATGAATAGGCTCCGAAACTACTGGACCGATTTTAAAAATGCTTTCACCTTTGGAAAGATACATTATCGAAAAATCGACAGATCCCACAGGATGCGTAATAAAGCCTTCGCTCAAAAACTACTGCACAGATTTTCATGCGGTTTTCATTAATAGATAGTGATTCTTGAGCAAGGTTTTGCGGTATTTTTTATCTCGGAAAAACGGATAGTCCCACGGGAAGCGCGATAAAACCTTCGCGCCATAAACCGACTTCCGCGCATATGTAGCCGTGGGCATAAGCTATGACCCTTAACCCTCTATAGACCCAATCCCGAAATCCACGCAGGTGAAGCCGCGAGCAGAAAGCTACTATTCTTTGTATACAGAAAAAAAGGGGGTGTGGCTTGTAATGTATTTTTTTATTTATTTTATGAAATAGTTGGATTTTTACAAATAAATCACTAAAAGTTTGAGTACAAGATCTTTATTCCACAGGGAATTCAAACAGAATTAAATTCACTAATGTTTACTTTGCAACAATACTTTATACAAATAAATCACTAGAAATAGAAGTACAAAATCTTCATTTCACATGGGATTTACACAAAATTCAATTCACTAATGTTTACTATGCAACAATATTTTATACAAATAAATCACTAGAAATATAAGTACAAAATCTTCATTTCACATGGAGTTTAAACAAAATTCAATTCACTAATGTTTACTATGCAACAATATTTTATACAAATAAATCACTAGAAATATAAGTACAAAATCTTCATTTCACATGGAGTTTAAACAAAATTCAATTAACAAATGTTTACTATGCAACAATATTTTATACCAATAAATCACTAGAAGTATGAGTACAAAATCTTTATTTCAAATGGAGTTTAAACAAAATTCAATTCACTAATGTTTACTAGGCAACAATATTACTGTCAATTCTATCAATTCATATACATAGAATGACTTAAAAATATAAAAGAACTTAAATTAATATAGGTACAGGCAGGGTTTATAGGTCCGTTTGATCGATATTGGTTTTAAGTTGAAATTTATAATGTAAAAGATTAAAAGACGGTATTCCGAGGATAAAAAGAAATCAGTATTCCGGTAGTCCTTCAGGAGTCCTTCAGGAACTGGTCCAGGCAACTGGTAACCGTGGTTAGATGGCCGTGTTTGGGTTAGTTTACTCTCTGTCCTTGGCTTACCAAGTCGCCGTCTTCAATTAGGATTTAAGGTAGATCAGCGGTCTATTTAATGCAGCTGGGTCACTTGAAAGTCCCTGGGTGACGAGGGTTAATGTTCAGCCCAAATATAGTTCCCTTTCTTTCGGGATGATTGTCTTTTTTTCTCTAATTTATATTCGGTGAAAGTAGATCTATTTCGTCAGTCTATATATAGACAACTTCTCTTTTGTAGCAGAGCTCGGCCTCAACAGCCGAATACAGTATTTTCAATTATTTAAATTAGAACAGTGAATAGTTATTGATCACAGCTATTGATCCAAAACCAAATAATATCCGCTAATCACTGCCACAGACTAGTGTGTATCATTTTTTTTATTAAGTTTTTAATTTTTTAATTAGGCAAAGGACACAATCTATGCTAGCCCGAGCAATCTAGCCTGACTATGTTAATCTGTAGAAGGATTAATATTTCTTTATTAGTCCTCACAGCTAGGTCTAGTTTACAGACTCAATTGCCACAGACAAACATTTGCCTGAGGAATAATAAAAATAAGGTTAAACGACTACACTTATGATGATCAATTGCGATTTAACTTTTCATTGACATAAGACTATTCTTTTAAACTACTAATTGTGACATTATAATATTTTAATATTTTTTAGGGGAGTGTGTGGGATTACTGATTAAAATACTATCTTTGTAGACGACGCTTGGCTAGACTTGGTTGCTTAATTTGCGCCATAGATAATGGTGTTAGGATCATGATTAGCGGTCCACTCTATGGAACTGTCCATGTCATCTATTAAAATTGTCAATGTCAAAGTAACAATTCGACGTAAACATAACCAATGCGAGATACAATTGTAAAAGTGATTTTAATCAATATGAATAAAAAATGTCTTTAATAGTACTTAAAATCAGTGAGAAAAACAGTGTTACAGGCTGTGTTATGGACACGGCCGTTTGTTGTACGTGAATACGTCTCGTAACGGGTAATAGTACGCAGCAAAATGGCCTTCAAATTGGCGGGGCTCCCCCTCCACCGCGCGCGATGTGTTACAGTCTTTACTGGACGTAATAAATTCTTTGATCCTTTAGCTATCCAGTGGTGTAATTGGAATTTGGATGGGGATGATAGATATGTAGCTACAACACTAAACTGTATCCCCCGATTTTGTTATCATTCGATTTTTTGATTTGCGTCCCTATGGAAGCAATTTTAAAGACGTATTCACGTCAAAAGAAGATAACTAAATAAAATGTAGACGAATTTCCGATGAATTATCTTAAAACTGATGTCAGACTTTGACATTAGATCAATATTATGCTTAAAACCAGAGCCAATAAGAATCATCAATTAGGTACCGAACTTTTATTAGATTTCAAAAGTTTGTTTTCATAGGAATTGGAATTGAAATATTATCTGCACAATGATTACATTGCGAAATGTTATGCAAACAGACGCATCAGTTTGCCTTGAATTACCTTTTCTATTGTCTCCAAAACAAGGAAACAGCATGTTGATACCAGATGTCAGGTGTGAATTATAAATATTATAATAAATCAAAACGGCTCAAAATAAATACATTCGTACGGTGCAACGCGCTTAGTTAGACGATTTATGTAAATTAGTGACAGTTTGTTTAATTTGGAACATTTATTAGTATACACGAGACACATTAATTATTCGCAAGCCACACTTAACTATGATCACGATTATTTATGTCAGTAATTTGTGCTCACCTGCATTTGGAGCCGTAGTGCGGAACGGAACAAGTATTATTTCAATGATTTACCTATATGCTTATGCTTTTCAAATGTTGTGTAAGCGTCGCGGTTCGAATGCACGTGATTTTTATTCTATCAAGTACTTACCTGGTTTTATATTCAATGACGTGGAAACATTGGGTACTACAACAAGGGTGTGAATTGCTTGGTTTCAATGAGCACCATTTTCTTTTTCACTATTCACTAAATATACAGTTTTAAGTCTTATAATGATTTAGGTTGTTTATTTTATATATTTTAAGAATTAAACTATCTATTTAATTTACCTAGTTTATGACTGAGTACGTAACATTTGAAAAAATCTTATAGATGCCCTCATAATATACGGTTTATAACAAGCATTAATAAGTTGTAAAATATAGGAGTAAATAAATTATATTTAATGATCTAATATATGAATTATGCGGATCACAGCGGGAGTATATAAATGCAAAATAAGAATGCTATGAGATCATTCGCACGCACAATAATATCGAGGTTATAAGTTCTTATGCAAATGTTGTCTCCAACGGACACATATATAATCATCTGGCATACTACATAATTGCAATAAACGATTATTGCATTTTTATTATACAACTTTTCCTTTTGTAGGTTGACTGGAAGAGGTTTTGTTAGAGATTAGTCTAACCTTTAGTGCTCATAATACTTGCTTGAGTCGCTGCTTATTTATAATGTACAATAAATTGTAAATAAATAAAAAAATCACAATTATGTCAATTTTTCATCACGTTTGTTTATTCTCTTTTTACAAGCTTTTATATTAGCTTCAATTATTCTAAATATGGTTATTTATTTTATCATTCTTAAATCAAACGCATCACTTTTATTTTGGTTTCTAGAAAATAAACCATTTGCATAAACATCACAATAAGCGTACAAAGAATGCGCATAATAAATTGGTATTAATCGGAGCAATTTGCGTGTAATTGCCATTGCAGCATCCGTCTCTGTGCGATTTATTCAACGAGGTTCAATCGTAAAAACCTTTATTAAGTATTATTTTTTAGTACAATGACATTTTGTTACGTTTAGCTTATAAGAGCATAATAATAGGTCTTTACCTATGAAATTGCCGTTCATTTCTTTCGTACTATCAAGGTAATAACTTTTATATTACATGACTTTTGGTAGTTGTTTTATGTTGCATAATCATTTTGACTGTTTTGCAAGTTTTGATTACAATATGCCGACAGAATTTATTATTTAAATTAAAAAAATAAAACAAATCTTGAGAGTACCATCTGTACTTGCTGTAATTTTTTTAGCACAAAGTTTCTTGTTTAAATTATATTATATTATATTTTCCGGTTTCTATTAATTAAGGAAAAGCAAACTTTTAAAAATCTGTATACACACCGGCAACTTCATTAGTAATTTTCTATTATTTGATATATATTTAATAGCTTCAACTGTTAATGACAATTGACTATACTCGTGTGCTTGAAAGATAGTTGTGACGTTTTCTCATAAACATCACAAATGAAAACATAGAATTTAACATGAATCGTATCTCAAAAAGTGATAAATTGATTACAACTATTTGAAGATCGTTGTAAACGTCTAGAAAGTAAGTCAGCTGTTATATAAGCAGATCGATAAAAGATGTACAGAACGAGCGGTGATTCACGTGAGTACTCTCCCACGCGTCTTCATTGTCGAAAGATTAAGTAACTGCATTCTACTTGTTCATTCGTCATGAACAATGCGCACGAGCTTCTGGTCTATTAATGGTAAGGTATGATCGTGATAAGTGAATGATTTTTGTTCATGATTAAACTAAATTCGAAACTCAAAACTACTGTTCAAGTTAGCTTTGCAAGCATTTATTTAACTAATGAAGTGAATCGAATATAAACAATGAACGTGGGTAAGAATTAAACTTTTATTCGGATTTTGCTGGATTTAAGTATAATATTCTTATATTAATTTAAATCAGTTTATTGCTGATCATCTGGGATGCTTAAGTAAGTAAAAATGTGTCTATTTTATTTTTTATTGTTATTTATTTCTATTTGTTTAATCAAACACACATATAGTCACACCTCTTTTTTAGGCACAGACCACCGTTTTCCTTTACTTTTCCCACTCAGGAGAAATAGAAGAGGCTGAGACACTCATGGCTACCACCGCAACTACGTGTCACGCACCGACCAATCCCAGCCATATAAAGCCTATAGTCCTGATGACCCTGCGGCTGGAAGTGAGAGCCCCGCTTCGTAAGAGAGGGCTCTTGCTGAGATCCAAACATAGCTTCCTTAAAGTTTATCGGTTACTCGGGTTCTCTTAACCTAGCCTTCTTTCAAGATATCTTCTATTAACATATATTTTAAATAAACACTTAATTGACAAACTTTAATCCTAATTTATAATATACTATTGCGTAAATCAATCTTCACTCACGTGATCGCATAGACACGTACAATAAATATAAGAGTTTAATAGTTACACAATTATGACGCCGATTGGATCAGATGCGTTTTGAGAGACATGTGACCCACATCGTTTATAATTCATCAGATAATTGTGTTACGGTACTTTTGTTTTTTAGTGAATGGGGTAATGTTTTGATGATATGTAACTTCGACGCTGTTACAAAATTAAATGTGTGAAATCAGGCGGCAAAATCAATAGACTGAATAACTTTATCTTTTGTTTCTTTTCATATTAGAAAAATATAAAGTATAGCTGTAATTGATTATCTGTAATTTAGATTGCAAATAAAATATTTTATTTTATAATATATTAACCATAATATGTCTAGTCAAATTGTGTTATGTGAAAACCAGAAAAATAATACGTTCATCTGGCTTCTGTAACACTTTTTTTTTTCACTGATTTTAAGTACTATTAAAGACACTTTTTTATTCATATTGATTAAAATCACTTTTACAATTGTATCTTGCATTGGTTATGTTTACGTCGAATTGTTACTTTGACATTGACAGTTCTATAGTGTGGGCCGCTTATCATGATCCTAACACCATTATCTATGGGCAAATTAGGCAACCAAATCTAGCCAAGCGTCGTCTACAAAGATAGGTTCTTTATTAATAATACTGAAACATCACTCCGGAATTCATAGATTAAAAACAGTGTCGTAGATTAATAACTGCCCACAGATTATATACCGGATACTAATTAACAACAAATTATTTGCACTGCCGATTACAAAAATATCGTTTAGGATTAAACTTAAATTTAGGAAGATCAATTCTTCCTTTCCTTTATTTGTGGCGGATCGACATAGTTTCCACACCATGGGACTAGGCCATTTAATAACAAACATCACATACTATACATCGCCTATATAGTCTTTGCTTCATCGGTGGTAAGCAATCTGTAATGGTATACTAATCTGTGACTGGAGATCTGAAATCTGGGAATTGGGAATCGATCTATTGTAAAAATCTCACGCATATTTCGTGATATAAAAATCGTATAAAAGTTACTGACAGTGGTGTCAGGATCACCGATTTTCAGGAGTATTCTACTTAACAAAATTATCCATATCTGTTGGAACATAATCTAACCTAGTTGCACCGGCACTTAGGAAAAAATAATCAACTAAAATATTTACATATTGAAAGCCCGATAAAAAGGGCAAAAAAAAGGTACCGGGAGGTTGTTATACCGGCCCTACAAATTTATGTAAGGAAAATATATGAAATAAAAAATCCTTGAAGAGAATTATAAATAAACCTTAAGGAGAATAACTGCAATCTATTAAAAGAAGAGTGTCTGGACCCAGTCTCAAGGAAAGTATTCAGTATTAACCACGGGGGATGGGAATCTAGCTTAAGAATTCATGTTTTAGATTTTAGAATTACCCAATAAATAGTTCATTTCAATACCCTGATCAACTATTGTTCCTTGCCGAGATCGATCAAAACAGCACCAGAACCAACCTGCCCTTGTACTTGTACTCATTAAAATTTGTTATTTATGTACTTAACATAATAAAGTTTTATTTTAATTGGTAATTTTTAATTTAGTTGTCACAAAAAATATACCTTTATAGTGTTAAAGTTGATAATTAAATCAGTCACTTTGTTATTTTGTATTATTTGTGTTTCCTTTATAAATCTAGTTGGTGAGTAAGAGTATTATTACATTACACTTCTTTAGACAAAATATTTATAATTGTCAATCCTACTCGTATATTTTATCTTCTGTTTAGGAATGGCGTCTACCATTAACATCGATTAAGCTCTGTATGACATCAGTACTTGAAAATATGAACCGGGAACCGTGTCTGGATATGGTCAATATCAACAACTTGTTACTGTAAATTGAATACATTTAGTTAAATTTCTGACTTCTGACCAGGTGACTATTTAATTTGGAATCGATGAAAAACATATACAAATATTGTAATATAATAAAATGTATAATTAAAAAATGTAGTTGCTTTGATATGGTAATATACACCGTATGAAATCTAGTACAATAAAATTCAAATTGAATTATTATTTAAATTTGAATGTGATGCAAAGCCTTTTACTTTCTCGCACACGGATGGCAGACGCGCCTGATTAATGCGAGATGTTAATTGTTACGCAAGCGAACTATCATCTCGTCGTAAGTTTCTTTGTTGGTTGCGGATTTAATGACGCGTACAAATGGGGTATTTGTAGGTGGTAACAGCGGTAAGGTGAGATCGGAAGCACGCTTAAACAATTACACGATGAAAGACTTGAGGTCGTTATCTCATATCTTTAGAGATATACAATTCTGGAAGTGTTTTGTCAGTATTGGTTAATATATTAACGAATAACAATTTCTTGAATATGAAATTACTTCTTTTCATGTAAGAATTTTAGACAGTTTTTATTATAGTAGGATGTTAGTTCTTTAACAGTAATTAGCGGTTACGATTTATAGTTGTAAAATAAAGTAAGACACACAATCCCACTTCTTAAAAAAGAAGTATCATAAAGAAAGACAAATTTACAATAAAACCACTCCGAAATGATATGATCTACGGTGAGATGAGAAATTAATAATAAAGTAAGTAATATGAGTTTAAGTGGCTATAGACTAGCTGTACGCATACGACAGAAACTAACCAAAAAGTAACTGTGATTAGATGTGAGTTTTGGAACGATATCGGCTGACGTTCTTCCTATGTTTACTTTCGAAAAGACTGTTTGCTCGAATACCAATTAAAGCAATCAATAAGTCGCGCTAGCTTTAAGTATGTTAAGCGTTAAGAAAACCTTAAATGAAAAAAAAAATAGAACCTTAAATGAGTGTCAATACCGAAATTAATATATCGATGAATTCAATATATTTTTTTTTTCAAATTGCTGCGCTATTATAACTGACTCTATTCATCATACTTACTCTTAACACGTGTGTAATGCCAGGCTCCACAGACCACTCTATTGTCATACAAATGGAAATGTCATGCGTGTTGCGAGGCTTTACGGGCGGATGTGTATGGGTCAAGGGGCTCGGGGTCGAGGGCGAATACGGAAGGCGGGCGAGCCATGCGGATGGATTCCGTTTCGTAGCCAACAGTCTGCACGTTTATGTATAGATTTTATAATTCTTAATTACATGGACCAAACTAAGTGTTGTATAGTGACTAGCTCTTAGAAATCCTTTGTACTAGATGTCTAGTAAAAAATGAGACTACATTATGTCATTAGTACTGATAATGTTCACCTACTTATAAATAAAATATTGAATCGTCTAAGTATTAATGACAAGCCACATGTTAACTCCTACATTCGCTCAACGAACAACACCTTAATTACAACAGACAAAAGAACCCTCTTAAAGCGCGTGTGAAGTCTGATGTGTCGATGTATGTGTGTGTATTTGATAAAGTATCTATAGTAAAAGTATCTATAGTATACAAACCTTAGTATAAAAGTCATGACGCAATCGTATTAATTTGGATTGGTCTGCTGGCAATTAATACCAGTTTTTTGACATGAAACTTATATAGTATACATGTACATACTGGTATAGATGTAGATGATAACTAGAGATCGGATAATCGGATGCATATTTACCTAAAGTTAATTTTTGGCTCACAAATTATGGAAGCGGATTTTTAAAATACATTTTGTTAAATAAAAATCCCGGGAAAATACGGGACTGCAAATTTAACGTAGTGATATTGTTTGAAAATTACTAAATTAGCACGTGGTATTTATTTTCAAAAGAGCGAGACTCCGGCTTCATTTATACAACTATGCATACGTATTTACATGAAGTTTAGTTTCAGTTCCCCGTGCGATTTATGAATGTACAATTTATTACATGAAGAGTGTTATATGAAAGTAGTGAGCTAGTTTGACTAAAATAATAATCAATTAAATAATTGAATAAAAAAACAGAAATGGTGCTCGGGCGTAAGTATGGTCTAGTATCTCACTCTGAGTTAACTTCCGATTTAATGAAGCTCATATTACCGACTAGTTTTGCATTGCCAAAATGTTCTACAGTACCGGAATTCCGGGATTTTTATTTATGGAAATAAAAGACAGTTCCATACTTTGTCAAAAACTAAATTAGGTAAATAACTAAACATCCGGCTATCCAATTCCTCGATCCCGGGATTTTTATTTAACAAAACAACAAAAAGCCGTTTCCATACTTTGTCTTAAACTAACTTTAGGTAAATATGCATCCGATTATCCGATCTCTAATTATCACAGTTCACGTGTTTCGACCGTTCCATATCCTATGTTAGTGTTTAATGCCTTAGTAAACCAGGATCCTTCCTCCACGTTATGAGCATCGTATAAATTTATATTTAAAGTTTGGATAACGAACCTTTCATGATCAAAAACCCGGATTATCTGATTAGAAGATTGCCTAGCTCAAAGTGCCACTAACGGTTGCTTTATCTTGTGGTCAGCCCTTTCTTGAATATTTTTCAAACATAATAATACGTTTGCCGAGACGGCTACTTATTTATATGTGATAGTATCAAGTCAACTTTAAGTAGATAGCCCAGAAAGTACTTAAATAAAATAATTGCTGTCAGAAATTAAAAAAAAATCGAAACATTATCTATATATTATTATAGAGATAAAGTTTATGAGTTTGGATGTCCCGAATCGTCTACAGCACTACTAACTCCGGTACTGAGTTTGAGACCCAGCAAAGGACCGCGAACTAATTATTTTTTGTAAAATATCCCTTTTATCAGAATATCTGATATATGTAATTCGAGTGAGGTCACCAACATATATATTTGGCAACAGCAGTTAAATATCTAATTACGTAAAAGGTATAGGTAATTAACAACAAATATGTATTAGATAACATATTCGTTGCAATAATAAAAATATCTACAGTATTCTGATTTTTCGTTGATTGACGACCCACCCTGGCGACGGATTAATGGGTTACCTTTTCGCATGATATCTTGTGATGGGTCGTTCTCGCGCAAATATAGAATCTCGCTCCCGAGAAACAAAAACAAAAGGGACAGAAAATTAATATTAAAAAATAACACGCCCGTTTTCCCGGTAAGGTTGGGCAGAGGTCCTTGTACGTTCACATTTATCCAGCTACCTTACGTCCCATCGTATGTTTACTACCACTAGTTGGGCATAAATTGAGTCCAGTCATGGAGTATTTTCACGTGAAAAATGTAATAATGCAATTTTCTTCGACGAGGAATCGGAACCAAGACCTAGCTTTAATAGTAGGACAATCCATAATTAAAACTGTTTTAATACAATCTCGCGTTTCTCGGGCTTCAGCCTGCATCATCAGATAATAATTGAAGCGTTAATTTACATCTAATGTTTAAGTAGTTTTTTTTTATACTTTCCCGAATTACTTATCATTACGTTTTACCTCGTGCAAATATTCGAATAATGTACGATTCATCAACCGTTCATTGTTTATTTAATGCCCCTTCGCTTTTTATTTGGCGAATTCTCCACATTCTTATCTTTTTGTTTATTTTAGATGAATTTCTGTGAGAGTGTAAAACATTATTTAACTACGAATTAACTTCCACTTAGACTTAACAACAAAAAAGATAAAAGCTTGTACTTGAGGATCTTAAATTGATTTTCATGATCGCCACTTAAGAGTTGGCTTTTTATTTTTAAGGTCTTATTGTCACGACTTGTTTTTTATAAAATTACTTAATAGATCTACCTACAATTTACTATATGTACCACTTTGAATGTCAGATATATTTAGCTTATAACCTTTCAATAATAGGTATAACTTGTACTAGCGTATTTACTCATCTAAATGCTCTAGTTATATATTTAAAAATAGAGAAAAGTTCATTAAACTCAAATTGAGCACATCAGCTTAAAAGTAAGTTAAATAAACAGTGAATTTACATTGTTTCCATCGTTCAAACAGCAAATAATAAACACACCCGAAAATATGTAAACGCCAACATAACTGTACGTTATAAATTCACAATTATTTACTCGCGTTATTCCCTAGGCCTTCAGTTTAGGTAACTTCGTGAGCAATATTAAGCGGAACTTGCGGCTGGCGGTTCGCCGTTTGTTGCTCAAATATGTACGTAAGTTACAAGTTCCGAACTCATAAGTGTCGACGAAGATTTTGCGGTGTGCGTAGTGTTAAACCTCTTTGCCTTATTATGTGTTTACCTCGTTCCACCGCGTCAGAAACAGCCTATCGCAGAAATATCCCCACTGCCCTTGTACTATGAGAAAAGTTTACAAAGTTTTATTCGCGTAATGGTCCCACGCGTACTATAAATGCGAGACTAGCAACGAGACGCCGGAATAATAAAAAAATATGAGTGGCGGCCATAAAAGTTTATTAAGAGGCGTAATAAGTCGACGGGAGGATTTATTTTTAGGTCTCAAAACCTTGTCGAATGAAAATGGTATTGAAACACTTTGCTGGGATGATATCGTTTACGTGTGACGATGCCATCAAATGCTCTTTATTTTTTTTATATTTCAATTGCAAATTTAAAAGGTATTTTCTATAGACGAGATAGAATTGAATGTAAGCAATAAAAAGGTTTTGACAACATTTATAACTCAATATAATAAACTCGCGTTTGAATGATCATTTAGAATACTGCGAAGCAATTAATATTATTTGTAGTAAAATAGTGTTAAACATTTGTCATTTGAAGAAATTTATTTATTTCAACATCACACGATAACACACAATAAAAAAAAATACATGTACACTTAATTAATAGTAAATTTCATTTCACTGTGCGATGTCAAAACTGCGTTCAGCTCGGCGTAAGCAGCTGGCAGAGCAAGCTGTGAACGCAGAACGCAGGGTGACATCGGGTGTATAAGGTATAAGGTCAAACGGGCTGGTTTCCGCAACTCGACGTCTAAGCGCCTATTTTGCGTGTGTGGGAATGATGTTGCTATTCTCGCCAGCTTAGCTCGTCCAGAAATTTCAATAGGTTTTTTAACTTACCGAAAACCTCCAGCAGTGAGCTCGGCTGTCCGAGATGTCTTACCCGGTAGTCCACACACCTGGACACTCCATGATCACATGTGCGGCCGTTTCTTCTGCCTCCAAGCATGCTCTGCACATGGGGCTGTCAGTGTAACCTAGGTTGAAGAGGTGTTTTTTAAAAGGTCCGTGGCCAGTTATTGCCGCGGTTATCTGTTAAGTTGTTTCCTGTTTAGTTTAAGGATGTTTTTTGACAGTTTTGTGGTTATTTCTGGTAATGCAGCCTTTGTTTGCTTGCAGTCTTCAGTGTTTCTCCAGGTCTCGCTATGGAGCTGCTTAGTTTTGTTTCTTATTTGGTTTTTAGACCATTGTTTGGGGAGAGGCACTATTGGTTCTGGTCCGTAGACCTTCATTCCTGATCCTCTTCGAGCTAACTCGTCCGCTTTGTCGTTGCCGCACGAGTTGCTGTGACCTTTTATCCATTGTAGGGTGACGAGGTTGTCCCTCCCTGCCATCATCAAGACGTGGTGGCATTCGTGGATTAATGTAGAGTAGCATTGGTTGTTTGACAGTGATTGTAATACAGATTTACTGTCCGTTAAGATTCTTATGTGTTGTCCTTTTATGTTCCTTCTCAGTATTTCTTTGGCGGCGGTAATGATTCCCACGAATTCAGCCTGATATACGGTGTTATGCATTCCCATAGGCATGGAGATGTTCATGTTAAAGTCATATGAGAAAACACCACATCCTGATCCCGAATCTGTTTTGGATCCGTCTGTGAAGATTCTTAGATCTTTTATGTTGAGGCCTTCCTTTCCGTCATCACGGAGCTGGATTTTGTACTTCTTGTCGAAGCAGTATCGAATGTACATTCCGTCGTTTGGGCTTCCATCAAGGGAGTTCAATCATGGCTTCCTTCAGGGAGCGCGTGTGTGGGGTAGGGGTCTTGCTGAGAAGATCTAGTTCCTTTAGCCTAATCATTGTGAGTGTGGCTTCCTGTTGTATGAAGAGGTGAAGTGGTGTTAGATTGAGTAAGGCTTCTAGTGCAGTACAACCCCCTCGGTTGTTCTCATACACCCGTGATTGCCATGCTTATCAATCTTTGCCAACTTTGTAGTTTCTGTTTTACGGTGGACAGTTCTGTTCTAGGCCCCAGACCAGTGCTCCGTAGCTTATCATTGGTCGGATGATGGCGGTATACAGCCAAAGCGTGAGCTTGGGGTTCAGACCCCATCTTTTGCCTAGCATCCTTCTGCATTGCCAGAAGGTGTTGCTGGCCTTTTCAAGTTTGGAGTCTATGTGTTTTGACCATGATAATTTATTATCAAGTATTATATCGAGATATTTAACTTCCGTTTTGAGTGGGAGTTCGGTGTTAAGGAGTTTCGGTAGTCTGTAGTTTCCGAATACACGTTTTTTTGTGAACAATACGAGTTCTGTTTTCGATGGGTTGACATTTAATTTATATTCAACGCACCAGTTTTCTACTATGAGGAAAGCTCTTCGCATCAGGTCGCAGGCCATATTTGTCGATTTGCTGTAAATCAGTATAGCCAGGTCGTCAGTATAACCTATTGTAAAATAACTTTTCCTGTTTAGCTTTTCTATGAGTTCGTTGACAACCAAGTTCCAGAGTAGTGGTGAAAGTACTCCCCCCTGTGGGCAACCTCTGGCCACTATTGCCCCCTGTGCTTAGTTGTTGTCTAATCTAACTACTCTGAATCTAAGCATGTTCTGAATCCATCTTATTATGGTTTGATTTACCTTATGTCTTTCAAGGGCTGTATTTATACTGTTAAAGTTCGTTTTATCGAAGGCACCTTCTATGTCTATAAAGGCACCCAGGCATACGTCTTTGTTTTCTATCGCCGATTCTATCTTGGTGACTACGGCATGGAGAGCTGTTTCAGTTGATTTGCCTGAGCTGTAGGCATGTTGATTGTGATGAAGCGGGAGGTGTCTCAGCGCTCCGTCCCTTAAGTATCTATCACATAGTCTTTCCAAAGTTTTTAGGAGGAAAGACGTTAAGCTTATAGGTCTGTAAGATTTTGCCTCGGAGTAACTTGATTTACCGGGTTTTGGGATGAAGATGGCTGACTTCTCTCCAGTGTTCTGGGATATATCCTTGAGTGACATCGGGTGTAAAATACAACAAATGAAACAAAACAAGGAAAAAGAAAAAAGTAAAAAGCAAAATAAACGTCAATTTACAATGATTAGGACGACACCTCAAACCGTATCGTATTACTTTTCGCAAATTTGACGTAAAGGACAATGCCCAAATTATAAAGAGCTGTGCCCCAGTTATAATTATGCATGCCCACTAATGAGTTTTTTTTAATGTGTGCGTAATTAGCATAGCTTTTTAAATGAATCAGATATAATTCGAAACTCCGTGCGAAAATAAAGATATTAAACAAATAAAATGTGCGCCTACTAATATTTATTAGCAAAGTTGTAAGACGACGATATGCATTTTGTTTGACATAAAATATTTTTTGATAAAAAGAAAGGTAATTAGTTGGAATCACAGTATATTCCTAGCATTTTCGTGTATTTTTAGCAGCTTACACCATAGTGTAAAAAAGAGGACTTATTTTTACATTGCACATATGTAAAAATAAGTTTATTAAATATACTTAATGAAATAAGAAAGCTTGTTTGTTCAGTACTTTTACCCCTTTCATTGATTTTCAGCAACTTACATTATGTGCAGTTTAATAATAATTTATCCTAATTACTAGTATTGTTACAAACTATTTTTCCTTCATAGATACACAGATATACCCAACCTAATGGCGGCTAGATGTTACATTTAATCAAACAGTATAATCATTATAGTTTTTAGAACAGTGATTACGGTGTAGGTATGTAAATAAAAAACTAATGTTTATATTTATAACCATTTATTTTATTATTCATTCATATCAGTAACATTGTCCAGAAATGATGCTGGTGCAGTCACATTATCTTGATACCTAGCCCATCTTAAATACATCATGTACACATAACATGACAGCAACATCCTACTGTTCTATTACCCACTACACAGCTTATTATTAGCTTTTTTATTTGATACTGTTGTACAGTATCAAATAAAAAAGCTAATAATAAGCTGCAAATAAAGAGAAGAGTTCTTTATTGTTCGAGTTTGAAATTATGCACTGTAGAATAAAATAACAATGACACTTAAGGTAGCCAACCAAAATACACATAAATAAATTAAACGAACACTTTAGTAACTTATTTAAATCATTATAATTATTCCTTCTGCACAGATTTCCATCTCATAAGTATATTTTGTGCACCCTCGTTCAAATCTGATACGAAACGTCTCCGTTGAAAGGTGATACAAAAACGACAAATCGTGCACCGCGACATTTTGCAAATCAATAAGCAATTCTTTATTCCGATAAAACACAGCGAAAGGCCTCTCGTCAATAAAGCCAGTAGGGTCAATAGGACCAAAGGCTAGGCTGAGTTTAGTCGGTAGGTCTGTGTAGTCGAGCCGTCTCGACAGTACCAGGAGTCCGACATAATCAACGCATCCCTGCTTGCCTGTTGCGTTGGTATCCATGATGGATTCTCAGCCTCCTCTACTGAGGAAAAAAAAAAAAAAAAGCGAAAGGTAGTCAGTGAGGCAAGTAATAAGTCCAGGAAACACAGCAAAGGTTAGTTAAACTAATCATAAAATCACAAGTAAGCGCACAGAAACAGCCAGAACACAAAAATCACAAGTCACGCACGACGACAAACAACGTCAAGCTGACTTTTGGCCATATTAATCGGCCATATAAATGGTTTCGTATTTGTCATATTGCCATTTCCGTTTCTAAGAAACACTTTATTTATTGAGTTTTTCTCTCGCACGCCTATTTGCGAAATAAATGCCACTAAAATTAGTAATATTATTTTTATATTTATTTACATTTTGTTATAGCTTTGGGACCAGTGGGGCAAATTTGGGCATTCTCCTTTTGCGAATGTTCGTCTGTCAAATTCAATTCATCGTTGTCATTTGAGGCTTTCTTATGTCAAAATTAATATCGTTCGTTCGATCGTCCGTTGAAATGTTTTAAACGGTAGTAACTAAGAGTAGGATACGACACGACGAAATCCACGATATATCGAATATCGGTTTTAAGAGTACGCCCCCAGACTCGATCTATGATCGTACTTTAATTTATAATAAATTTCTACGCTATAAAACAAAGTTATGTTCATTTGGCGAACTAAATTATATAGCCAATAAACACATTTATAAATATACATGAAGTTCAAAAATTATAGTATAAAGAAAATGTATTTAAAAGCTTAGGAGTAATGTTGAATACAAAGAGCACAAATGAAACACCACAACACACCGTGTATACACCTTACCGATGGCAAGTTAAGCTTAAATAATTATGCAGTAATTACTTATAATTTTGTAGCTTAATTTAATCACTTCTATTATCTTCCAAACAAAATAATTTGCAAAACACTCAAACAAAACACGAATAATCACTACTAGGTAAATTAAGATAACATTTATGATTACCATCCTACTTTATAGAGCATCCTGTGAATTATATTCGTAAACAACACGCACAGCCACCTCACAGCACACTACCTCACACTGACAAAAATATAACGAAGGTACTGCAAAATTCTAATTATATATACCTACCCACCTGTGCACAACATTAACTAAATTAACTAAGTTCTTGCTGCTATTATGTGGGTACCACCAGGTATTAGTTGCTAAGTACTAGTTTTATAAAAGCTATTATGTATGAATCTTTGATTTTTGTATATGTATTGCGTGAGTCTCCGATGAATGGAATGTACGGAAAAATCCATCGATTTATGTTACATTTGCTCAATTATGTAATTATGTAATGTTTATGTTAAAATAAATAAAATAAATAAATAAAACTTAATATAAAGAAAATTTCGCTTATGACGAAAAATTCACTGAGAAAAAAATATAGCTAACAAAGCCACAATAAAAACGTTGTCAATATTTTTTTGTATTTGCATCAAAATACATAGGTAAAGAATATAAATTAATTTATCTATGGCCACAAAGTTTTTATTGTCAAACTTTTATGAATCTGTGGACAATACGTTATTTGTCATTTTATTTAAGTTATAGTATTATTAACACTGTCGCAACTTTACGTTGTCAACGATTTCCATATTTTGTCGATCTATCAAAATTTAAAATTGTTTGATTCACAAAAGAAAATAATAGCAAAGTGCCTTTTGTGCTGAGATACATTTTTAATTATTAACTTTGGCGTATTGACAAAGTAAGTGGCATGAATTGGCGGCGGGGGGAGCTAATGATTTAACGAACTTTGTCAGTTGATCGAAGTTTTATTATGATTTTGTTTCATTTGCCTGTGATCGTTGAGCGCGTGTGAATATATCATTTCGTTTTAGCGGTTTAAACACCTGACAGGATTACAATAAATTGCTATAATTCCTTTGGTGGACCAAATCAGTATACCGGTACCGGTTACGTGCTACGAATCAAAAATCACATAGGTTTTTAACCACTTTGAGAACTATTTTAATGAGTGACAATTGCGAGATATTCAATATGGACGACGAGGCCCTAAGGGTATTTTTAATAAATGCCGGACTTAGTCATCTGACAAATAAAATGTTGGGTAAGTACCACCCTTGTTATCCTGTTACCCATAAGGTTTGCTTACCTCAGCGGTCCTAACCCTAAATTATTTGCGAAATATGTGCTCTGAGCAAACTTTCCAACCTGAGCAAAGAAACTTACGTTAAAAGGTAGATTTGTAACCTTCTGCAACTACTTTTCAAAATCAGTCAAAATGTATAATCAAGTGCAGGTCTAGTACCTGCACTTGATTATACATTTTAAGTTAGTAGTTAGCATTTTTAGTTTAGTAGTAAGTCATTCGAAGTGTAAATTATATGCAAATTGTCTATAAGTATTTTTCCTATTGTATGTTTCATGAGCAGAATCAATGTCATTAACAGTATGATACCTATGTGTAAAACTTAGTTTTTGCTGGTAAAAATTTGACCACCCCAGACAAACACTTTTCCACCATCTACAAGGCTGCTCTATACATTAAGGGGGGGGGCCTTCTGATTCTGAATAGTTAGGCCAGCCTCCCTCACAGCAAAAATGCTGGAAGCGCTTAACGCCTAGACTAACCAATATTATGCAGTTACAACTTTTACACTATCATTTCTTATAAGATTTTAGTGCAGTAGGTAATAATAACTTGGTAGCAACCTGTTTCCACTAAAGTTTTATAAAGTGGTATGACACAATAATATCATGAGTATAATATTCATGCCATAGTCATACTTTGCTGTTCTGCGTAGTAGGTTTTATCATTGATTTTGTTAATTTCAGAAGAAAACATGACGCTTGACTTCCTCCTTCAAGCAAATGGCGACGAACTAGCGCTCTTAACCACAAAAGTAGTGGATAAAATTAAGTTACGATGTGCCATGTGAAAAATATGTTAAAGAATATGTTTGTATGTTAATATATGCATAGACTTTAGAAGTTGTGATTTGAAGGCATTTGTCTCTGTTAGTTTTAAGGATAGGTAATACATAAAGACTGTCGTGCATAATTCGTAATAAGCCATTACTAAACTTAAAAGGAGAAAACCATTTTAATAGCTATACTATATGTTTTTTATATTAATTTTTATTGTAAATTATTAAGAATAGTTGTGATGTGCAAACTTGAAACCTAACAATTAATTTGCTTACAGGCTAAAATTTACATAAAGAAAAAAAATGTCTGCATTTTTCTTTTTTTTTTTCTCTGCTTAAAAAGCAAAGTCTAAAACACAAACCAATATGTATTATGTTAATAAATATTGTTAATAAATATTATTGGTTAGTATAAGGTGGTTTTATATGGCAATAAAAATAATTAACTATGATTATGTTTTCTTTAAATTTTCTGAACTCTGACCCAATGAAAATTCACTGCCACTAATAATAGAATGTCTCCTAAGTAGGTCACATTTTGAATCCTTTTTATATTTTTGCGTTGGTGTCAGCTTCTCCAGTATACCCACCTTTTTGCTACTCTGACAAAGGTAGTGCACTCTTCTGAACCTCTTATACAGGTAATTTGTAAGACGTTGGCTTTAATTCAAAATAATAATCTACTGATAATTAGTAGTGCATACCCCAAATATGAAGCAAATCGGTTGACCTTAAATATTTGCTGTTCTGTACATTTTGGATACGTTACACTTGTATGGAACAGAAAATGTTTTAAGGTCTACTACGATTTGCCTCTTAATTGGGGCATGCATTATTAATCATCAGTAGATTATTATTTAAAATTAAAGCCAACGTCTTACAAATCAGTTTCAGAAGCGTGTGCTTCCTTGTTAGGGTAGCAAGGTTGGTATACTGGAGTAGTTGACTGTTTTGCCATATTGACAAAACAGAAAGTCACCTTAGCAAAGTAAAATTGTTAAAACAACAAATAAAATTTTTGCTCTTCTCACAAAGTTAATAAAAATTGTATTTGTAACAACGTTTAACATTGCTAATAAATGATGTTATAATCACAATAAACATCTGACAATAAAAACTTTGTATCTATATCAATTTGCTTTAAACGGTTGTGTGGGGTTAAAAGTTTTTTTGATACAATGACAATAATTTTCTCTCAGTGTTCGCTATTTGTAAATGGAAACACTATTATGTAATCCCTCATAACACAATAAACAAGCGTTTGCGGTAAATGTGAATAATAAATAAACAAGTGAGAACAAGTAAATCCTCCGACAGCGGAACAGAAAACTCCGAAAAATCCCCACCTATCAAAACAGGCGTGTTCAGAAATGCATATGACAGCTGTAACCCTGAAGGGATGTTATTCGTATACTTAAAAAGGGTTGTATTGTATGTGAACAAATTTCATTTAACTTCGGAATATTTACAAGGTCGGGTCTACACTCGACAGTACCTACGTACTGCATTAGATAAATAATCATAAAAAGTATTATTTAGGTGTTAATGCTGCTGCTGTTTAAAAAAATAGGGATTTTGTTTCAAATTTGCATTTGCATTGGTAGAGTAAAAACTACGTCAAGATTTACATTTGAACTATAAAATCCGTCATTCGTATAAACGCCATAAGAACAGTCCGAAAGTCTAACGGTATAGCTTGAAGCCGTCTTTATTAAGTTATTTTTAACCGATTAAAAAAAAAATCAAACACACCCAATCCGTATTATGAGTATGTTATATGATGTCTCGGCCATTGTACATCAATTTGGCTAATTTTGTCAATTGGTTGATATAGGTTAGGTTTAACGAGATCGCTAATGAATTTATGTGAGCACCGAAAAGCGCTTACAAAATGCTCTTGAGCCATTTCTCTTAACATTTCATGTTATTGAGCTGAAAATGGAAGATGCCTTCAAATAACAAAAAATATCAAGAAAGAGAATTTTATTAACACCCTTACACAATATTCAAGTATTTATATAAAAGCCGACGCCAAACATTTAACAAAATAAAATAATCGACTATTCAAAAAGTTGTCTTTTAATATAAGTGTAGTAGTAGTCTCAGTTTAATGACATATTAAATAGTGAAATTTCATAAAGTTAAATTTCACTGAAGCTAGTGAAATTTGAGCTACAATTTGTTGATCAAACGTTAGGCTCGTCATCAAATCATACAAATGTACTTACATATAGAATTGGGATAACTATAATACATCACCACTTCCCGGACCTGGTGAACAAATAGTAGCGGAACTGACATGCAATCGGAATCGAGTTGGCAAAAATAAGATTAACCACTGGCGTCCACGGCAGGCGGAAGTGTACTTACTGCACCGAAATATCTGCTGCGTTCCGTAACTGAATTGCAAGTCCATCCGGAACTCTGGCCATGGAATTTTGTCACGTGCCTGTTTGCAGCTCCATTTTCTGATGACGTCAATTGTATGCTGCCACGTAATAGATAGGTATAGGTGTGCTTGGTCATGAATGATTTATGTCGATGCAGTTTTATGTTATCGTTCGCTATTTGATTCTTTTTAGCATATACCTTGTCATCATGGGGGTAGGTTCATTTGAAATACTGTTTTTCACATGTTCTTTAGTCGATTAAGTACATTGAACTGTATAATAAATGCTCGTGTTGTTTATATATTATTATATATTTTTCAAGTTTATTTAGCTCCCGGCCGATGAATTGAACATTGCCAGAGTAAGTGATAGAAATCGATAATCTATAAATAAATTGTAAAAGAAAAAACAAAATTTCAATTATTTGTTATGTTCTATTAAGTTTATAATTTTATGCCTATGTTACTTATGGCAAGGTCACATAACGGCAAGACCTTGCCATAGGTAACATAGGAGGAGAAATTCCACACATGTTCTCCGAATATTCTAAGTCGAACACTAAGCCCCGTCAGTGAGACGTCCATCATTATTTACACTGACTGACACTGACGATGGAAATTTAGGGTTTGGCGTTTTTAAATATATGCAATAAAACAGTCGTGACATTTGCTGCTATTATGTTATATCACTGGCAGTACAACATACCTGTTTATCTATTTTTTCTTAAATTATTATTATTGACATACCTCTTGACGATTTTGCATTGTATCGTACAATGAAAAATCGTCAAGAGGAATCGCCAGAATGTATTCGATGTTTATCTCAGTTGTGGTTAATAGAAACATATTTGCTTCTAAAAAATATTTACAACCTTACCTTATAAACATAATAATAATGCTCCTTTTATAAGTAGCATTTGAGTGGGAGTTATATGTCTATAAATAAATATTTATGAACCTTTTCAAACGCCAGCTATACAATAAATATGTAAATGTATGTTGCACAACAAAAATGAATGTTGACACAACTAAAGGTTAAAAGGTAATATTGTCTGTGACTCGTAAACCTACGAACGCAGAATGGGATGTTTCGCCAACATCATCGAGATCGGGTGAGCAAACTGAAACTGTCAACGGTGAAGTCAAACTGCCTACTAGCTGCACTCTCTATCGTTGTACATAGGTACGATGAGAGATACAATCGCGGGACGCGGTATTTAATGAAACGGCTGAGGCAATAAGCACACAATTGAGTTACATAAGATTAAAATGTCCTGCCGGCTTCTAATATAGCCCCAATCCCAAACTGTCATTCCAAAAATAAATTTTTCTTTTATTTTTAAAAAATATTTGGAAGCAATCCTAAGTACAGATTGTAAATATTAATTGAGTAACATAATTAGAAGACTATTACAACTATATAGCACCTGTTGTCTATTTTAAAGTTAAAAATTGTGCATTTTCAATATATCGTCGGCTTGGAAGAAGACTGTCATAACTCAAAAGAAATACATTGTTATGTTTTTGCTATGAAACAACTTCAATTTGTATATAATAATAATAAATGTATATACTAATAAAGCCACCTGTAAAGAATAAGGTTTCTAATTATTTAATGAGATCGAGGTTTGAGTACATTTTATCTAGTAAAATGTTTACACGCTTCCCCTGAAAATTTGTGTATTTTGAGTTATGACAGTCTTCTTCCAAACTGACGATATATGATCAGTTGTCGTCTTAATTAGGCTAAGCACTAAGTACCCACTATAGATACCAAATTTTTCTTTTGCCACATGTCTATGTAGGTAACGAAAGGAAATAACTAGTAGTCAAATATTGTATATAACACTTTATTGCACAATAAGACATATGTAATGTAAAATATACAAGCAGGAATATGTACAATGGTGAGCTCACCTCTGATAGAGATCTCTTCCAGCCAACTAAAACGGATGGCCTGAAAGAAATCTGCGGGAAAGCTTTATGAGCAACAATATATGACTATATATTTTATAATTTAATCATATATAATATAAAGAATGTAACATATATTATAATTTAATTATATTTTACTTATAAAATAATATATATATATATATATATTATATATATATATATATATATAATATATATATATATATATATATATATATACACTAACAAATTATGACTACGAGAGAGTAGAAAGCAAATGATCTTTAAGTAGGTACTCTCTTGAAAACATCCACGCATGAACTGTCGCGAATACTTGCAGGCAATTGGTTCCAGAGCCTCGTTGCTAACACCGTAAACGGATTCTTAAGGCAACGCGTGTTTGGACCAAGGCTTATAGAAAATTATAAAATGAATCTCATACGTTTATACTTAAGTTATGCAATACGGGAGGTGGTCAGGACGTTTCAGATCACAGGTCATATTGCTTAGGTGGGTACAGCACCTTAGAGAGTAGCTCAGCATCTTGTTACGTGCGTGGAAAGAAAACACGCGGACACAACACGACCGGTCGTAAACTGGAGTCATCTCATCACGTCTCCGACAACACGCCCTTCTAGCAACCATGTTACGGTTGAGAATCGAACTGAAAAAATAAAAGCTGACCGCACCGATATCTCACCGTTATACTGCTTTGCATAATGGATGTGGGAGGCTTTGTCGTATAGCTGACCTTGTTTCGGGGCTAGGCTTATTGATAACACTGTGTGTGTGTCATTGGCCGGACAGACTGCGAACGCTACTTGGTTGATTTATTGTTTAACCTGTGAGTCTCTTAAGTTGTTAAATATTTCAGAGAGTTTGCGGTCGGTTGGGTTTAATGGTACGTGTAAGCACGCGCCAATACAACATACCTTTTTTGTGGATTCATAAATTAATTAATCTTTATAACATAATAAGTGATTATTTACAGATCGATATTATAATGAGCCATAATTGGATGTATGATGATGAGTTTTGTGGATATTTTAGAAATAATTATTTATGTAATTTATAGTAAAACATTAATACTTACACTTGCATTGCAGCTACAGATCCATAGCTCAAAAGCACATGCCTCATAGGGTCGACTGATAGAAATGCCATATAGAATAAAGATAACCCTAAAACATAACCTCTTTGCATTTGTTGCCTTTTCATTCAAATTGAAGATCGAGATTCACTTAAAACCAATTGTTCAGTTAGAATATTGGTTAGTAAAAACGTTATGATTTCTCGAAACATTATGTAACTATAAGATCTGATAGATTTACAAGTACGTAATATTCTTGAAATACGAGCAGATACAACATCTTAAAGGCTATTTCAATAAAAGCAAACACTAGTTCGGCGAATATTAAAAAACTGGAAGAATCGTATATTTCACGCTTTAACTTCGTGCATGCATATTGAACATTGATATGCATTCGATTCTAAAAACTTGTACCTCCGTGTTTAGTTATTACTAATTCGGTTGTATCGATACGACACCTTGAATCTACCGAAACGATTGCTCGTAAAAATTTATATTCAAACGAAATATTCTGTGTATGTATGTGTAAGTAGGTGACTATGCATAGGATTACCATAATATGATTATTTATGAAAATGTTTTTCTTCATTTAACGCGGGCCTGTTGTTGTGGCCCGGATTATGGGACAGACAGAGTTCGTAACAATTTTCGAATGCGCGTGTTACATGTAGTTATAGCCAGTGAATATTTGAAGCAAAATCTGTACCTAATAAAAATATTCAGGGTATGATATAAAAAAGTTTGCGGCTGAACTCTGGCTGAAATTATGTAGTGTATTGTCATTGCTTAGAATGTGTTGCAACGTATGTACTGTCACAATTTCAAGAATAAATGCGAGGGAAAGAATAAAGAAATATATAAGTTCATTTTCCAAAATTATTAATAAAAATGAAAAAAGAACTTTCGCCCTGGCAGCTCTCATGCTTATTAAACAAGACCAGCATATATTATGTAATTACTTATTTATAATGTAGGTATGTATTCCCATATTGTATACTCAATCTAAATGCAAAAGTAACTGATAGGTGACTGGTATAGATTCCAAAACTACTACTATTAAATCGATACTAATTAAATTTAATATGTATTATTATATTACATGATTTTTAATGGTATTGATAAACAATATAATTAATTTAAATCGTATACTATGTATTTTAATCTAACACTAAAATTCGGTACATTATATCGTACAAACAAAAGGACTGTATCACCCAGAATTCTCAAAACAATAGATTTTTATAGTTTTTGACAATTCAGCGCGATATACAGATTTATCATATCGTGTTGTTTATATTAGCCCGGCAGATGATTATATATTTTAGATTATGATTTTTTGCTAATTATATAAGTGACATATTATAACAAAAATGTTTTGACAAGAAATGTAGTATAAATATGACGCTTCTATTATTTATGTTTTAAAAACAATTATATATTAAAATTTCACAAAACCATCTAGGGTTGGCTGGAGGAAATCTCTCTTAGATATAAGCCGCCTTTGGACAAATTAATTTAGTACCTCCTAATATTTATTTTTTATTTTTATTGTAATTTTGTTAAATATGTCGTTTAATATATTATTTTATATATTGTTTAATATATTATATAAAGAGCTTATATAAATACTCAACCGCAATGAGACCCAAATAATTATAGAAGATTCTTTTTCTATAGACCTAAACCCGTATGGTAAACTAAAAATGTCAAGATATTACGTACGTACGTACAATGTGACATCGTTTAAAACGTTTAAACACAAAGTTTATGCGTTTTATGATGTTTGAGGGCGGCAGTTGTGTTTGCACTTTCCATGGCCGCCGGCGTCGGCGATGGTTCGACGCGGCGCTTAACGTGCCTCTGTCAGGTTATTGTTTGCCCACCGAATAGACCTCCTTATACTATAGAAGTATTTTTTGTTCCAGGCATCGAAGCCCCGGTCCGGCCATTGTTCAAATAGGTATGACATTTTGATTATGAACTTTTTTCTATGACGCCACATCTATTATTTTTGTATTGTTTGGCGAGCTAGCGTTAAATCGGCTTCGTTCGATTAACTATTAATACTCGTATTAAAAATATATATTACAATAACCTAACTTTAAATTTTCAGGATTCTATACATATGCCTTATATGTAAATAATCCTCAAATTTATCGTTTGTATGATACGATTAGATATCTTACATACAGTACATCTGAAAGACTGAAGATGTTTCTTACTTTCCATACACAATATATACTTAACAAAATTAAAATTGTGCTATTTTATCATTTATATATTTAAGTTAATATATTTTTTGTTAATCATAATATACACCAAACATTAACAACAATTGAACGGAAGAGATATTAATTTTACCCTCCGAGATTTTTTATTTTTTTATATACAGGATTTAACTGTATAATAAAGATTATTACGATTTGAATTTCACATTTTTTCAATGTAATGTAATTTTTTTATGAAACCCATTATTTAAATAATAGAATACCTAAATATAACTTACATGATACTACCAATTTTAAAATACATACATGATTGATATTAAGCTTGCTCGAGATAAATTTAATCTAAATAACACTGAATATTAATTATTCTTTATAAAATATACTTAACTTATAAGTAACGAATACTTTTGATAAAAGCGTTAGGTACTTCGTTAGCTTTGATTGCTCTAGGGATACGTACAACTCACCATACCGTCGAGATTAAAAGGGAGCAGTGTTCGTGTAAAAATTATGAAAATTAAACGTTCTAATATAATTAAAGAGAAGCCCCGCGCTCCGTGTCAAAAGGGGCCTAAGCAAAGTGGCTCGTGGGTCTGTTAAATGAGATGGTGAATTGTTTTGACTCAATTTGTCTGTCGCACATTAAGCAGGTTACGGACGCAGACTCCGGATGGTGAGAGCGTCCCGCAATATTGTACGTAGCATATGAATTAATTAGATAAGAACGTAAAGTCACACGTGCGGGGTTGATGTAGCAGGGTTTTTGTAAGCATACAATGTGGTCATGTGATTGTGTGGGGTGAATACTAATTAATTCATTAAATTAAGAAATGAAGTATATCTAACAAATAGAAAAAAGGGTCTTAAAATGTTTTATATAGTAGGTTATTTACAGTTATAAATAAAATATAAGAAGCCATAAAATTTGTATATTTAGGTCACAACGAAAAGAACATTTTGCATTCCATTTTGAAAAGAAGCTCAGGGAAGCGCCCTAATGCGATATTCGTGTTCAACACCATTCCAAACCAGCAGATCCAATCCCAAGCTTCAAACCCTCCTCAACACATTGTTTAGTCCAGATGCTTTGCCAAGCATTGCGAAGCATAAGCGGGACCGCTTACACATCGCATCAAATTCGCCGTCAGATATAGTTCGCTCACTTTCTTAGCGTCCAGGGAGCTCCTTTCTCTACCTAGCCATATGATTGGCATTCTAGTATAGTTACGAATACATGAGATAAGAGATAATATTTAAAATCTAAAGCTTGCTACGTCAAGGGAAGTTTTGCTATGAAATATAAAGCGTGATCGTGATATTTTCATAGTGATTACATCCTCAGTAACAAAATATGCACTTACTATTATAAAACAGTGAAATGGATACATCCTAACTGTCAATTTGAAAATCATAAGATAGAATTGACAGACATAGCGGAATCAATAGCATATTCTATTGAGATTGCCTTTTGTAAAGGAGTAATGGATAAATCCTATATGTCAAATTTGGAAGCAACTTGATAGATTTTCTGATTCGCCAGTTAGGTACGTCGTCGGCGGCGTCATTTCCTCTGAGCCGCCCGACTGAATGAAGCGCTTTAATAACTGTTCCAAATTCAATCCGCCGATAATTAAAGTGTAACGGTGTGCGTAAACAAGATTTCGGTAACATCAATTTCGTAGGCAAATATGCTTAGTTGCGAAGTCGAACAAGTTGCGGCCGCGGATTGAATGCGGACTTAGTAGGAGGGCTGATTCAAAAGTTAAGACTGGTTTACACAGGCCGCCTTCGTGTGTTGGCGTCGGCTTAACAAACAACCTAGCACCAGAATGACGCATCCAGATTGGCTTTGCTTGAAAAACTTACCGGGCGGTGCCGGGTCACCTGCTTCAAATCTCGCTAATACCACGTACTATAGACCATTGTAGACACTGGGTCTGTCTGTTTCAAAGTACACAATTAAAAACTAACACTGATATATTGTTGGCAGTGACCTAATGGAAGCATACTATTAAATTACCAAACTTAATCAGTCAGTTCGGTCATGCAAATAGGTTGTTAGATAAAGTAATTAAAAAAAAAAATATCAGCACTAATCAAGCTTTACTTTTGACAAGATTTAATATTTGTATAAAATACTAAAATATAGTTGTAGTTTTCTAATATAATAATAGTTTTCTTCCCTTGTCAATTAGCCACGCTGTTTTGGATTTTCTATTCCTATTTGCTGTTTTGGAAATATTATATATCGGGTAAATCTATGTAAGTCCTTTCACAATTCTCAAACTATCTACATACCAAATTTAACAAAAGCCGAAATTTCTAAAATCAAAAACTACCTGTTTATAACATTAGTTCTTCGTAATTCTGCATATTGTTCTCCTCAGCAGATAGTTTTTATATGCTTCTGGATCGATTTTGTGATATATGTTGAGATATATAAGTTATTAACAACACCTTAACGAAATCATGTCACCTAATAACAGTGGACCCTGCCATCCACCCACGGAGTCGCTGGCCTTCATAGTGCTTACTGGAAACTTCCTTCAATTGAAGCAAATTTAATTCGCTTAACTTAACAAATCAGAACGCCTTGTAAAACATTTTGAACTTCATTATAAGGGTTTGGTTCGCTTAATTCACGGAATCAACCCTCTGCTAAAATGGTAGATTTAGAGCCGTTAAAACAATTTTGCCTGGACTGTGGTCTGAATAGTAGGTTTGTGGCGAGCTTTGTTGCTTATTAGTACAAATTTATTAAATAATTAAGGTTATCAGGATAATCTAAGAATCTAAAACATATTTGTCAAACCCCAAAAAGTGTAGGATTAAAAATTAAATGAATACGTTGGTAGTTAAATTATCAATATAAAAAACCATAAATCATTTCAAATTACCATGAAAAGTGTGAGTTATTTACGATTGTAATTTATGAAGCAATGCTACGAATTTATTCTCCAATATTTATATGTGTTTCTACCTACATTAGGTTGGTTGGACTAGTCATGTTCCATCCTTTTAATATTACCGTAATTACTAAATGGGATAGACAGTTTCCAACTGTACAGAAAATTCACGTCGCTCTAGTAACACAATCACCTCGCCGCGTTAGAAGTTTTAATAGATACTATTGTTGTTGATGTATTACTGTGAATACGATTTTTAGTACTGCTCGCGTACGTAACTAAAGGAACTCGTGGGTGGTTTACTTTTATTGATTTTTTTATTTCTAATTTTCTCCGCTTTGATGTTATAAAGTTTTTACATTTGATGTTATAGACTATAATGTCCTTATTGTTTGGTAAATTTTGAAATGCCTTTTGAATTTTTGTGTAAAACAGTACAAATATACGATTTCAGGATTAGCTCGATTGTCAAGCTGACTTAGATTTACAGCTCCTTAGATATTGTCACAACTATTTACATAGTAATTTTCATGACACGTAAGTAATATTTGAATTATGATCTCAGTTTGTACACATCGCCACTGAGTGGCTTGTCGGAAGTTATAGTGATCACGCCGTTATAAACGCACACTGGCCTAATTAATGTGGATTGGTCGACTTCACATAACCTTTTGAGTTTCTCCCAGATGTATGCAAGATATAACGTTATACTATGCCGTACGGCAGCAACGAATAAATGTACATTTCGAATCACAGTAACGTCGTAATTGACGGGATAGGACTTTCTAATTAGATGGTGCTAATACAGTACAGCACCACTAATGCTTCTTGAATAAGTAAATAATATTTTCGGTCGAAAAAATTTGCAGTTGTCAAGGTACCTTTTTCCTCACATTAAATTATAATGTACTAATAAATATGTACAAAAAGAATATCTGATCTGAACATTAAATGTGATCTCTGATTCGATATCGATAAATGAACCATCTTACTCAAATGGGAATACTTTGTGCCAAGATCACTCTCTGAAATTGATTGTATGCTGGTCGATAGTCATTATAGCCATTCCGCATTAACAGATATTTCCCCGAGGGCTCGCGTATAAGTCAGTGAGCATTGATGCATTAGGTACTACGGCAAATACTCGTATGTGTACTGAGTATTATGGCGACCTACTTATGTGGTTGTTGCTTCTCTTATATTCTCGGTCTATAGCTGTTTAAACACGGAACGTAACGCGCAGAAAGTAACGCGGCCTTGGTAAAAAAATAATATATTTATATAAAAACGTGTCCATATTTATTGTTTCAGTAGACGTGCCCTTAAAATCGAAGAGCACGGATTGTTTAAATTGACTATATGATTTGTTGATTTCGATGTAGCCACGCAACTAACGTGTTTATATGCAAGTATTTTAGAATGGAATGTAGTATAAAAATACCGACGCTAAATCGATATTTTGTGTTTAGAGTGCAAGCCTTGAATCGGCTTACGAGGCAGTTTCGTTCTCACACTACGAGGTGTTTTTCGAGTCAGCTTCGTGCCTTTGTGATAGGTTCTTTTAAAAATGGGCTTTAAATTTGCTCATAAGATTCTCTTGTCATTCATATAATCATATATTATCAAGCTTGTTTTTTTCCGAAATGTTCGAAAAACGTACATTAAATACACAGATAAAATCAATTTGTAACATACTTTTAAAAAATAATGAAATTGTTTGGTACTCAATACAATGATTAAAAAATAACAAAAATCGACTTCAAATCTATACTTATATGTACAAACTAAAATGTTAACAATACTATTTTAATACTTCAAAGCAAGAGCCTTAAAGGACAATCAACAAATTACTAGACACTTAAATTTCTATTTAATATTTAAAAACAGTTATTTTTCGAGTCGATTCCAGTCTATCGCCTTACTCTACTTGGGGTAACCCACAAAGTCGGGATCGAAAAAATATAGTTCACACTTATAAATATTTAAAGATTATACATTATTTAAAGAAACATAGTGAATAAGAAGTAACCCAGGCAGTTCAAGTTATATCCGTTCGTTATTTTATGGTACAGCGTTTAATAGATAATAATTGTAATAATATAATGACATGACATTGTCTTCGTTTCATTATTATTTAATATTATTAAAAGCACACTAAACTACCAGGTATGCGATACAAAAGGTTTTCAAAAGTCTCATTTAAAATGCAAAGGGTAATATTTTGTATTTCATATACAAGCGAGCTAAGAATGTAATTTGTATTGCGTTACGGCTTTGAATCCAAATATAGATTTTATATTTTTAGATAGTATACCGTAATAACACACTATTATATTGCTACAGATTTAAATAGGTTTGATTTAATTTGTAATATAGCGCAAACTTTATTATCCGACAAGTAACATAAAATTTCTTTACATAAAATAAAGTCTAAAATTTATATCACTAATAACTGTAGAACTGCTGAACTAATTTAAATGATCACCATTAGGTGATCAACAATTATGTTTTTCTGTCGAGAATATTTTCTGTTTAGGAAGTCCGCCATCTTCCCTGTTGACAGCTCACGTCAATGAATTTCCCGGTCAGTTTGTTTCAATTTTAATAACTGTATTAAGGCAGTTTCCCTTCAAATGGCAAGGCCAGTATTAAACAGTGTGAAAATTAACATCTTAGGACGCCGGCTATTTGACATAATCCTTTTTTCTGATTTCCACACTGATCAGTCCTCTGCTGCTGACGCCTAACATTTTGCTCCGATCTTTACTAAATTGTCGTACACATTATGGGCCTGCCAACACTACATTTTCCGTCATATCGTCGAATGTCACCCTTGCAAGCAATGTGCTCTGCCCACTGATACTTAATTGCAATTCTTCTGGTTGTTTTTTAGTGACTGGTTCTTCTACGGGTTTCATTATTTTTGTTTCGATCACTTAGAGAAACCGATCACTTAGTGTAGCTGTCTCCATTGCCTTTGAGTTTAGTTCATTACTGGCAATACAAAACAGCACGAATTTAAAACTTTCGTCTAGAGGCACTGCTGTAGACGTGCTGAAAATAAGCAGCGTAAAAAAGCGAAGTGCGTATATACTGACATAAAATATGCATGATAATTTTGAAGTATACTGAAAGAGCCAATTGAATTCAAAAACTCCAATGTTATTGATTATGTTGCGCAAAAAATTAAGACACCAGATTCGGCAACCATTTTCCAACGGACGGAATGCCTACCTAATCGAAAATCTCCTTGCCAACAACAACCATGTGTAACCAATATTGCGTTTTCAATCTTTTAGTTTCACCCCTTTTATATAGGAATAGTTGGCATTGTTGCCACAGTCCTTTATGTGGATCAAAGAATTCCTTCACTCTGCCCGATTAGGAGTACAAAGAAACCGCGCGTAACTGATCCAGGGTCTAAAGTCTATTTGACTTTACAGTGATTAGTTTACTCAAAGGATCTTTACCTACGCATATGTGTGTTGTTTATACTAATATACATATTTTGGTGATATATTGATATTAACTACTTTCGATTTATCGATTTTTCATCATATTATAATATTTTTTTTAATTTAATTGGAAACACCACTAACTTTGCTTGGAACATCGCCGTCACTGTCACTATATACCTACTTCTTAGCAAAGGTCATACCCATGATGAGTTACCCACGGTAAGATATGTTTCAATTATGTATATAACTACCTAATGATCTCATAAGTCTATCTCAAAATAGAAATTTGGTGATCAAATAGTTAATATTTAAAATTAAAAATAACATTCTCACATTACATATATAAAAGTACAAATAACAAAGTTATTGGCAATTTCGTTACGCTCATACAAATTAGGCGACTGTACCTTATCCAAGAATTTACTCTGCTTTAGCGCTATAAATACGTCTCTGTGTCTTCAAAGGTATTAGATCTACTATATTACTCAGATAACAGCGAACATTTAATATATAGAATAAAACGTGTAATCTACTTTGTTCTTTATCAAAACTAGTGACGCTGTTGAAGTCTTGATTGAATAATCCGATTTTTAAAGAAAACAAAAATTTGTGTTTATACAATTATTATAGCGGATTTCGCTCAGAATTCGAGTTGACCGCGGTGAAGGCGTATCTATACCCTATTTTTGTGGCAAGCTATCAAGAGCTCGACACAAAGCGGTGAAACGTAGTGTACCTAATTCTTTGGCCGCCATCAAATATTACCAGGCAATAATCCCGGCTCAGGCCACCGCCGCCTTGCCGCTTGTATTAGCAAAAGTAATTTTAAAGTTTTGGAATTTTCAAAGAAAGAACTCTTAAATGGGGTAGTGTGGAACAAAATTTTTTAAACAAGTTTTGAAAATTTCGATCGTGGTAGTTAGATCTTGTTAATACTAACAATAGTGGTTGGAATCTTCGGACCCGTTAAGTGACGGTGGACGTTTTGTCCACCTTAATTTATTATGCAAAATTACAAAGCTAATTCATTTGAAATTATGCTAATAGGCATATAGTTAAGTAGTTTAACATTTAAAATAATGTATTATAATTCAAGCACTATGTAGAAAATATACATAGATACAAAGATTTAAAGTACAGAATTAGTAACAGTAAGTACAGTTGAACAGTACAAAATTAAATTTAAATTAATGTAATGTAATTGTATAAAATAAAAACAAAACTTTTTTACTTTACCAGATGGCAATTCAACATTTAATAAAGATTGTCAATTCAACATTTATTATACTCTGTCCATTATATTATTTTCTTTTTGACAGTTTAAGATATTTTGAAATCAGTGATGAACTCGCAAGTTACCGATTCGATTAAAACAGAATATCGATTTTATTTAAGAAGAACTTTTAATCGATTTAATGCAGCGATATTATTTTTATTATAAATATTAAATTCGTTTATCTGGTTTTTTCAAATACATGAAATAAATTGTCATATATTGTCAGTATAATGCCATCGAATTGATATGGGCACAAATTAAAGGGAAGGCAGCAAGAAATAACACAACGCCGCCGTTTACAGCAAATAAAATGTTGCAGTTATTAACTAGCGCGTGTGGTGATGTGACGCCTGAAAACTGGGCGAGTGTTGTACAGAGGACAAAAAAATTAATAATGTCTGATTGGGATCGAGATGTTGCAATTGATAACATGATGGCACAAGAATTGGTTATTTATGTAACAGAGGACTCAACTGACGAGTCTAGTGTAATTTACGAAGAAGAATCTGATGAATCTATGTAATAAATAATGTAAATAAATTTACTTGTTTAATTTTTATATTATATATATGAAAAAATAAAGTTTTACACATGCCAAGTAAATTAGGCAAAATTTTATATTTTTGGCGAATTACCAATTACCTAGCTAGTTTGTTAAAAAAATGGTATGTATGTGATTTTCTAAGTATTCTTGATCATAATTCTTGATTTAAACTTGACGTAGATGTTATTAACTACATATGCGTTTTAATATTAAAATTCACATACCTATAAATAATGTAAGGTAGCTGTCGAGAAGGAAATAAATAAATTTACAAATATTTGATTTGAACACAATTTATCGATTTATCTGATTTCAAGAACTGCTTATTGTCTGTGGTAGTTTGTTATGCACAGAGCACTTCACTATGTGGGCGTTACCCGTCTAGAAAGTATATTATTACTGTAGTACTATAATTTGAAAATAGAAACAATATTTCATACGCGCGATCTGTCAAAAAGAAAATAACATAATGGACAGAGTATAACAATTACTTGTTAACATATTCCAAAATATTAATACAGATTCTGGTGGCCGTAGTTTGAAGCTCTGAAGCCGCGCCGCTCCAGCCTGCGGATACTCCCAGCGGGTCCAAAAGTTTGATACATGGGGGCTATAAAACGCAGCTCCACCGTGCTTCCACCTCACATACATGTACAACGCCACTGGCGGCCGGTGTATGTGTAAAGTTATCAAAAACAGATGCCTGTACTGCTTACATGCCGTAAATTAAGATAGGGATGCCTATGTGAGGCTTGTGAGCGGGTGATTTGGGATCCTTTTGTTAGATTTTTGTAAAGTCTTAGATAAGGGTGAAATTTGTGATAAATTTTTAAATATTCAATAAATATTTTATTTATGACCACAAACAACACAACGACATACAGTTATTTAATATATTTCAGATGTTACTGCTTATTTCTTAAAGCAATTTCTGCCAGAAGGCCTTTCCTAGGAAATGATTTATAATTCAGTACGTTTGTAAAATATTTAGTTATTGATGTAAATTAAAACATTGCAAGAAATTGCCTTGGATTTGATTCGATTTGATTTTAGTTTGTCAGTTATTATCTGTGTTTAATGCGTTGAAAAGTTTAAACAATGAAAATGTTCAAAAAATTAAATAAAGTTATTCATAGCTATGCCAATTGCACACCTTTACACCTTTTTCTCAAACTGTATTTATAAAATAGAACAAAGTGAAACGTATACTAGTTAAATCAGGTTTATAAATAATTTCAACAACTTGTGGAGATGAGTAGTACTGCTTAGCACATTTCTATTGTTTTATGCAAAGTATGCAAAACTTAAATTATCAAAAAAAAAACGTATACTTAGATCTAGCCATGTTAAATATAACATGTATATACGATCATTAAAGTTAGTTTAATGATTTATAATTTTATAGTTAATATTTAAATGAATATAAATAAATAACTCATTTAGCTTCACATTTAGAAATTATTTTTTCGTTTATCTCTGTTCCTATCACCTGTTAAGTATATAGATTAAAATCACGTAAAATAAGGAAAGTATTTTCGGTTAAGTTTCGCTTAATTGTATAGAGTATAAAGATACATACATTATAGTTAACGTACATTACTTCATAACAAAGTACGGGTGGCAACTGTAATTTAGCAACGTATGCTATATGTACGCACGAAACGCAGGTCCAACAGAAAAACGGAACAGTGTCAATTGATGCAGAATCGTAACCTTTTTAAGTATGTTTGAGAAGTAGTTAATATTTTTTCTTTGTTGATAGTATAGATATCATCAGGTAACTGGCGTGCTGACATGTTATGTGGTATAATATAATATTTGGATTTATAAATTAAACTAGTTACAAAGTTAAAAGTGAAGCTAGTAAATGCGTCATAAACTAATGCGACTCGATTGTTCTGTTCTTGCAAATTTACAAATATATTTTCCGGTGATAAAGATACTCGTAAAGCAATGTAAGTACGTACAGTCGCGTTCGAGCAGGCACTGTAAATTAAATAATCAAAACCAGACTCTGCACTGGCCGCCGGAGCGTGAGCGGTTTGTCCTTTTATTATACGACAAAGCTGTAGCATAATTTTAGCTCATTCGTGATAGCAGCTGTTCTATTGTTATGAGCCTCTTTTTGAATAACAAATCTGTATTAAGTACTTTTTCAAAGTTAATCGTTAAAATTTAATTATTAATATTTCACTATATTTATACGAATTTACATATTTACATGATTAATTCATTATACTTTGAATATAAATAAGCAAAAGAAAAATATTACTGTCAGATACTGTTTCAGTAATTATTTTCTAATCTGTAGGTATTTTTCGAATATATATGAATGTGGTGAAGGCACTAAATGTAATCTTAAATTATGTATAGAAAACAGAATATAGAAACAAAGATAAAAAACAAAACTGGAAAACAATGCAACATGAGTATGTACTTGTTTATACGTGATATATATAATGTATTACTACGCAAGTAAGATTCTCAATTACGAAAGTACGGTCATTAAAGGAGAACTCATTTATCTACGAAACCAAATTAGTGAGCAACTAAGCGCATACGTAAATCCTTTAAGTGTTTTGTTATCAACTAGTTTCACGTTTGTTATGAATAAACTCTGTATGAATAACCCTTTCATGAATAAGCCACCGAAACTTTTGCTGTAAAAAGTATTTTAAGGCGGTCTATGTTCTAGTTCCAGTACTGTCTAAATATCGAACATTTTTATGTTGGGCCTTTCCTATGAATTTTTACCAGTTCATTTTGTGAAGTAGTTATAATAAAAAAAAAGCTTTGTTATAAGTTAAGAGTTAGAGCAAGCAGGACAAGCAGCTAAAGCAGCTATAAGTATAACATATACAAGTCGTCTAACAAACAATTTATATACATTTCATTTGTACTTATAAGTATCCTACATTCACCCCTTTTATCCATGTTGAGAAAATCCGTTACCATTATACCATGTCATAATATTTTTATCCAAATTCTTATCAGGTGTTTTTTTAGAATTAATCAAAAGTATCTTTATAAGTATATTTTCATTTCAAGCATACAACTAAATATATATATATATATATATATATATATATATAATATATATATATATATTATATATATATATATATATATATATATATATTATATATATATATATATATATATATATATATATATTATTTTACTTTATATAATGGAAAAACGCTTTTAATACAAAAATAAAATATATGGTTCACATACAGTGACAGTACACAACAAATTACGGTATTTTCAATAAAGTGATAACTATGAGGTGTCTGTTTCAGCGTCAGCTCTTTGTTCTATTTTATTTACAGACAATAGTGTCTCTGCGATGCGATAATTCTGCTGTATGGTCAGCATCGAAAATAGCTTCATATTTCAGTACCGTGTCACAATAAATTGTTGGATATTTTCATAATTGACAAGGTAACCTAACATCGAACTGTTTATTGTGACATGGTACTACTACAAATACAACGTACTTTTCCAAAGTTGGTCTCAGTAACTACCCACCTATAGGGGTGGTTTATTTGCCATTGAAGTTCGGTAGGGTGGTCGCTTCTTTTTTTGATTTTCCGTTTCGGGTATCCGGGTACACATCGATTGTTCTGTGTGTACCACTGCCATGTTACCGTGCACGGCAGTGTTAAATTGGATTTTTTCATATGTGCAACACTTTTCAGTTTTATTTTCCAGCGTTCATTTTTTTAAATATTTTTCAGCATTGTATCTTGAATAGTTTTGATGAATTATATTTAATTTTATATGTTTTATTTCTCTTGTTATCATGTCATCTGTTAATGCGTTATTACGCCAGCATGTTGGGTGATTGATTTTTAATTATAAATTTAAATTTTAAATAGATAATTAAATTTTACAAACGATATATCTTTTGTAAGTTATTTCAATTTAATTTATATTAAGTAATAAATATGATTGTATTTATTGTTACACAACCTTTTTTTTTGTATTAAAATAATTTTATCTGCCACTCTTAATAATGAAGCATCAACGAGGGTAATATTTATTCCTAAAATTCTGTTTAACTTGATTTGCTTTGTATTTTCTCATTTAATGCAATGAAATTATCGAGGTAAGATTTGCAATTTCATTCTTTACCTGACTACGAACCATAAACTCATTTTACAGGATAAAAATAATCCCTCGTCGCATAAGTATTATTTTTGATTTAATACGGTCAAAGGCGAAACAAAGAGAAGGCACCGACCGCCCGAATAACGACATTTCCTGGACGTGAATTCTAAGGTTAATCATTTCCTTTCAATCAGACCATTCACAATTAATCGCCTTGATGCTCTTTTCAGATCTTCGGAGCTTTTTGATTAGAGCTTGCAAAGACGAAGGGACGGTATTAGGGCTGCCATGTAGTCTTAAACAACACTGATGAGTTGTTGTTTATATTTGAAACATTATTGGGAGAATCTGTGTTCATCTTTTAATCTCTACATACGTATTTAAATAGTTTTAATTTCTCACTATTTATCACGTTATTAGTACTATACAAGAGCATATACATGTTGACAACCCTACATATTTTGCCATCCGATTGACTTATCTTATTCGAATTTTGAGGTGGGTTGCCTCTCCCTTTGAAATCTGTCTGGAACCTAAAGCCAATTTGAATATGGATCTTGGGCAATTTAGTTTAATGAGTCAAATATCTTCGGGTTGCGTCCCTGCTAAATAATACGTCCCGTTATTCTACTAAGGATGAAGGTTGTGTGGAAGTTTCCAGTGGTTTGTTGGCAACCATATATGTATAAAATATGACAAGCTAAGTTAAGTATAATAAATTATGATGTATTTGACGTTCCCCTTATGATTCAAGATCGTTTTGTAATTAATATTTGGTCTTGAAAATTAATCACTCGTTATCATTAATACGAAATAATCACTACGAAATCTTGTCATATCATTGGGTGTATTGTCAAACAATACTGTATACCTTTTTTCATATTAAGCACCGTAGCATCGTAGCACCGAATAGCTATTGTGTAATAAACATCTGAATCCTATACTTAATAGAGTATCAATGTTACAGTCAAATATTTACATTTACAACCACAAAATATCTTGAGGACAAATTATAAAATCTTGCGAAGACGAGTATTAGTGAGCGATAGTTGCTATAGACCCGAGGTCATTTAGTGAATCACAGTAAGAGTTCCAGATAGGGCTCACTGGGATTTTTCTTAATGCTAAAAAGGGCAAATGATTCTGCCTTTGTCGTTATTATTATCTTAAGCCCATTTCATTAGTTCCCATTTCAATACATTACACGTATTTTGTCAGGGTACTTTAAAATTGCTGTTCGGACATGTTTTCGTAATTTTTCACTTATTACTAGCTAGATATGGTATCTTTGAAACGAGTATCTACCGAATTTCTTCGTTACTCAGTTCTCTATTTCTAGACCTGTGTCTAGACGTATATTTCGAATCAAATTCAGTTGTATTCAATTGGAAAATGCATAACACTGCTCAGAACGTTTCCCACATCCTGATTAACTCATTTTTGAACAGTTTATTTGAAATTGGGATATTCACTACTATTTTATTGATAAATTTCGACCTCGACAAAACGTTACGAAATATGATAAAATCGCAAAACAGTTATAAAAATCTTAAATACAATATTGTTTCAGAGAGTTACGTGATATTTGGTTGTAATTTGGTATGAAAAATCGTGGAAATTCATTTTTTTCATATTCATTGTAGTGGTTAAATATAAATAAATAGACCAATAATTTGTAACATATTTGAAAAACGTGTTTGAGGTCTTTACAATATGAGGTATCTGTTTTTGATATCAAATACTTTATTGTACACAATACTACTCAATTTCATTGTGAGAGAAGTTAATTAAGATATTAATATAATATTGAAGTAAATATATATTAATATCTTAATTAACTTCTAGAATATTGAAGTAAATATAACATTTGATATTCCACACCAGCTGGCAAACATCCCGCACCCTCACATAGTTAAAGCCATATTGTTTTCTTTCGACCAACAATGTCTAACAAAGTTGTGGGCTGTAAATTAATTTAATTTGTCACATGGTATAGCGTGCGGTCACTGCGGGCGATTCTCTTGTTAGGAATGAAATACCCAATGCAGTAATTTAAACAGTTTTAGTGCCAACTTTTCTGCTGTCTTATGTTATGTCGGAATTTTGTATTGGTTTTGAAAGTAATGAACATTTGTGTTTGCGATTTTGTATTATATTTAAAATATAAATATTTATTATCATTGTGCATAGCATTATGCCACGCCCACTGCTGGAGATAGGCATCCTTCAAGGAGGGGTTGGGGTTGTCGCCCACCACGCTGGCTTAATACGAATTAGCGGGGAGAGTGGGGAGCGCAGGAGCCTCGTTAAATGGTTGGCAAGGTGCACTCTTATATCCTCTAAATATTTATAACCAATCATTTAAAATCCCTAACCTATAAAACAATTATGTAAAATATAGTTAGGAATACTAAAGATAACACGGTTTCTAAAGTAGGCAACGCCCATCCTGTAAAATACCAAATGTACTGATCGGAGAATAAAGTCGTTTATAGCTTAAATTTAAAGATGAACGTTAAAGTAGAATTTTCATTTGATCGGAACAGATCATAACTCGGTGGCCAAATTGGTTAAGATGTCAATATGGTTTGTTGAACACGCAGCATTGAGATCCGTCCAAGTTGAGAATTTTCTTGTGTTTTTTTTTCATATTTTAGTATTTAAGTTTTTTTGTTGTTTTATAGTCATAGTGATTGTTCTTGTTGTATAATCCTTCACGAATCGACAGAACTGTAGGGACTTGTTATGTAATATTTTGTACCACTTAGCACTCTTGTAATTACGGTCATATTGTTTCATTTAACTAAAGTTTTCCCTTTGTGTTTATTAATTTGCAGCTAAAATATCAACTCGATTTCTAAAGTGTTTATATTCATAATTACCAATGTATCACTGTCATCTAAATGCATTGTTTTATTTTGATTTACAAAATAAACTTTTTGTTGACACACCGTTTACTTCTTGGAAAATTAATTGTTATCGATTGATTTTTCTTTAATATGTAGTTATTTTTTTAACTTTAGTGGTTGATAATTTTAAGAATTTTGATGAAACGAAATTCAATTTAATGAAATATTACATTTCATTTCGACAAGTCCGAATCGGGGCAAAAGTTCCCATAACCAACAAGCGTGCATAAAAACTATTAATAAAAGTTGAGTCAGCTAGTATGTTTGGATCATACCAAGTGGAAAACTGTAATCTCGGCCTACCCCCATTGGAAATAGGTGTGAATATATGTGTTTAGTTTGGATCATACCAAGTGTAAAACTGTAATCTCAGCCTACCCCCATTGGAAATATATGTGAATATATGTATTTAGTTTGGATCATACCAAGTGTAAAACTGTAATCTCGGCCTACCCCCATTGGAAATATATGTGAATATATGTATTTAGTTTGGATCATACCAAGTGTAAAACTGTAATCTCGGCCTACCCCCATTGGAAATATATGTGAATATATGTATTTAGTTTGGATCATACCAAGTGTAAAACTGTAATCTCGGCCTACCCCCATTGGAAATAGATGTGAATATATGTATTTAGTTTGGATCATACCAAGTGTAAAACTGTAATCTCGGCCTATCCCCATTGGAAATAGATGTGAATATATGTATTTAGCTTGGTTCATACCAAGTGTAAAACTGTAATCTCGGCCTACCCCCATTGGAAATAAGTGTGAATATATGTATGTAAATTTTCATAATTTGCCTCATCAGTTTTCCTTTCTTTATATTAAGGCGGCACCTGCTACGCTATTCAACTGACAAACTGGACTTTTGTCGACCATGTGGTTTATGGACTGCCTCTCCCCCGTTACTGTAGCATTTTTTACAAAATTATCATCAGCTCTTCTCAAAACATGTCTGCTTCGTTTCAAACATGTCCTTACATCTTCATAAAACGTGCATTATTTTATATATATGAAATACTAGTTTTCTGCCCGCGGCTTCGCCTGCGTGGATTTCGGGATCGGGTCTATAGAGGGTTAAGGGTCATAGCTTTTGCCCATGGCTACATATGCGCGGAAGTCTGTTTATTGCGCGAAGGTTTCATCGCGCTTCCCGTGGGACTATCCGTTTTTCCGAGATGAAAAATACTGCAAAACCTTGCTCAAGAATCACTCTATCTATTTTAAGAACGCATGAAAATCTGTGAAGTAGTTTTTGAGCGATGCCTTTATTGCGCATCCCGTGGGATCTGTCGATTTTTCCGGAATAAAAAGTAGCCTATGTTACTCGGGGATAATGTAGCTTTCCAAAGTTGAAAGAATTTTTGAAATTGGTCCAGTAGTTTCGGAGCCTATTCATTACAAACAAACAAACAAATCTTTCCTCTTTATATGATAATGAAATATCACTATTAAATAACTAGTAGTATTTATTTGAATCAAGCGATAAGAGATAGCCTATGTAAATCATAAAAAATTCTGCTAGCGTCATCGGAGTACTATGATATTATTAGAAGCTCATCTTCTAGAAAATGTTGCAGACTTGTTCCAATCAGGTTAGAGCTTTAAAGTAGAGACGTAACTTCTCTCGGACAGCAGCGATGGACGTGAGAGGCGTCGTAATCGCAACTCGGCGCGAACTCGCGCGCCATTAAGCACGAAGGGAGCGATCGGATGGAAGAGATTAACATCCACCGCACCGTTTAACCGGCGTATCCGCTGTGGCGATGACGCCGGCTCGCAATGGATATGGCGCATTCGTTTTGGTGACAAATCGACGCAAACGCTAATGCGACGTCGAATACAAAGTTCGACGGTTGCGCCCGGAGCGGATTAAGGCTTTAATTCTTGACGTTTCATTCGTGAAAGGAGCGTAGACCGTGTGAATTTTATCGTATTTTACGATACGTAGTAAAGATTCTGTTTCAATAAGCGTAAATTGTCTCCTCATGTAAACTTAATTATTTTATTAATAATGCGAGACATAATATAGTACTATTCTGTTCAGTGTTTGTTTTTTCTGTAGAATTTTTAATATTACTTTAATAGAAACTACTGTGCTTTAATAGAAATAAATATATCAATATTGTGATTTGTGATTTGGTGTTTATTTTTGCTGAATGATGGTCGGATGGCAGAGAATGCAAATAGCATTAAATTCATCATCTCAAATCCATGAATAAATTAATAAGACACATTATGTAACCACTATGGTGTTCAATTAAATCTTGTTAGAAGCCAGTATCTTTGGATTTTTTGCACGGCAAAAACTTCAATTCCGAAAATTATAGCTTTATATGATTATTACTAATGTATATTAAAAAAAAATAACAAATAAATAAAACAAGAACATATTTATATTTTACATCAAGTGTACACGTTCACAGACAGTAAATCAATATGAAAAGAAACCTTCAATGGGCACGGGAAGGTCGTAAGTCATTAATGCCAAAAAGGTGACTGCGTGGAAAAGATTAACTCCCGCGACCGGGAATCTAAAGGTATTGTGGCTTGGTAAACAACTATTGAATTCAATATTTGGAGGGGCACCACTGAGGGGCATGTCTGTTTGTGTATATCGCGCCCAACCTCTGCAAACGTCTTTTGTTAGGGCTCAAAATGACCTGCTTGCGTAGTCGCTCGCTTAGAAGTTGGGCCTCGGGAGTTTTGAGGGGCACAAGAAAGGTTGGCCTTACATTTATCTTGACGTGATGTGGAAATAGAAACTCCGTTTTATAGTTTTTCGAAAAATTGGACAGCAATGTGACTTTTATCGATGTTTTGTATGAATATTTAGATTTACTTAAAACTTCTAATTTCTTTCAATAAAACTATAAAAGGTCACTTAATTACCTAGATGGCAATCTTTGCCATAGTTGCAAAATATATGCCAATGGCAGAATGTGACGTACATACGTAAACAATGTAAGATACATAATATAAGGAAACATCATGTTAGTTATATCACATATTATTTGAAAAAGCTTAACCGATAAAGGTGATTAACTATTTGTTATTTTATCTCGCATTGATGATAGAATAACTATCTCAAACATTAGGAAAAGTAGAGAAAGAATAAATTATAAAATAAACTATTTATTTATTTATTATAATATCAGATTTAGATTATTCCAAGCCTTCTTTCCTAATTCCTGCTTTCACAGTTGACAGTTCACGTCTATTCATTAACATTTAGGCAGTACGAAATTATGCCGATACAGCTAGTCTATAAATTAAATACTAATAAAATGCGTAAACTAGGCCTAATAAAAAAACTTGAATCTTAGATAAACACATATAAAACTTACTAATTTAGTAGATGAGACATTTAAATGTTCTATATATTTATATGTCCAACTGTATTGAGTGATCATGCAATGCCGTATTGTTTTTGATAACAAATTCCACAATCTAAACACCTTTATTTGCATAAAGACATTTACTATACATATTTTGATAAATATACTATTAATAGCTGCTAACAATTTTTTTATTATACATTCATTTCAATAATTTGTAATTAAATGCATTAAAGATATTCAATTCAGGTTTTACTTTGACTTTAACTAATATGCGTACTATGTATAATTATATAGCTCCTAAGTGATAAGTTAATTAGATAAGAGTGGAAGGTGCTGCCTTTTGATGCAAAGTAAGTCTTTGTGAAACGGAATTCTCTCAGTGTTACCTACACCTTTCCAACGTTGCATGCCTTCGGTCCTTTGCAGCACAGGAAAGTGTTCTTCTTTTTTCTGTTCTTGGTCAGGTTCGTATCTAATTTCAAAAGTGACTTTTTATCTTTTGTAAATTTCAACCTCTTTCATACTCATCTTCTTAAATCTCCAACATTCACTACTGCAATGGTTATGTCATTTTATCTAAATTCGACCAGCATTCGATACATGGTATGTTAATAGTATTATAATATAAAATTTTATTAATATAAAGTTTGATAATGAAATTAACATAACTATTTGATGGAGTCGGAAATTTTGGAAAATAATAAAAAAATAACAATTTGAAGAAACTGCTCATATTTGAAAAACAAATCTATTTTTGGTTATCTTTCGTTAGCATTAGCTATAGCTTAATTATTAATTGCTCAGAACGGAGGCCATTGTTCTCAATACATTTAGGAGTTAAAGGCGCAAGGATTGTACAATATTTAATTTGGTTCTTTATTAGCGACACTATCCAATGGTGTAATGTTTTTTTTTTGCCCATTTTGATTCGATTCGATGCCTGGTTGAGAGTATTGTTTTTTTCAAAAATCCAATGATGCAGTTTTAGTTTCCATAAAATTCAGGCACGAGAATCCTTTTAGTACTTTTCGTTATTGCTCATAATTTCGGATTTTGTCATCCACGGTCACTTAAAATTTCACCTGCATATTATGTCCCTAAAAAGATCATTTTTAGCAGTTTCTAAAGGCAACGTAGATAAACACTATCTTAGCTTCTTTCGTTACTTGCCTTTTTTGAAGTATGCTCGGGCATATTTATGAGCTGCCCTCATGAAACAGGTGCGTTAGGAGGGCCGTATCGCCGCAGGCCGGCTGCAATATACAGGGACGGGTTTTTTGGCTTTTTGTGATCTAGCTAGTCTGCGTTTAATTATGTTCTTTTGTTGACGATTCTACAAAATTAAACTCATTAATTTCCCAGCTAACTATATTGCTACTACTACAAAATACGGTTCTAACTAACATTACAAATGCGAAAGAAAACCTGTCTGTCTGTCTATTGCGCTTTCAGATCAAAATTAATTTAACGGAAATCCGTTAAATTAATTTTGATCTGAAAGCACGTCAAATTTAACTATGTATTAAATAAATAATACATAGTTAAATTTGATGCAAAATAGTCACATTTTAATAAAAAAAAGGGTTGTAAGTGTTTGAAAGGGCATAGCATGTTGGAAGTATCATCATTTTTAACGCTAGAAGATTTAAATATATTTTTTAGGTTGTTAATATAAATAAATATTATATAGAGATTGAAACAAAAATAGGGGATACATTTTATACAGAAATTCGATTAATTTCTGAAACTATAAAGATGATATTTATTGTTATATGTATTGTTATTTTTACTTAAAAAAATATTAGGTGTTTGTATTTGATAAGATTTATATTAATACGGTTTATTCATTTTTTAAATAAATCTTACGTTACTATCGTTTCAGTTATAAACAATAAATATGTTATAGGTGATAAGAAAATCAATTACAGTTCACACGAGCAATTTATCAGGGCAACTTTCGGATCTCTAAGTAGAGTGAATTATTCAATCAAAAGTAATTTACGCTGCTAAGTAATATGAACTATCTCGAAAGTTGATTCTCATGGGGGTTACTTTGATTTGATAAGACAAGGAGTTTCGACAAACTTGGCAGTTATTGCGTAAACGTTAGCACAACGAAGGAGCTTTTACTTTTACAGAGTGGCCAATTTATTGATATTACCTACTCGCCCTGGTTCCCACCCTCAGGAGATTGTCAGCTGTAATTTCATTTCGTTTCTCTTCGGCGAGATGAAAGGTTACCTACCTAAATTATTAATTCCTTTTTCAAATTCAACCGACCATATTCAAAGTAAGTACACATGACAACACGTTCGTGTTTACAGTTACGCCTTTGAAACGCACGTACGTATTTATGATAGTGCCTGCTTCCTACTGCTAATGGGTAGCTTGACATGGCATCGTCTGTACATACATACCGTTAAGCTATTTAAAATTGTTGTCCGGCGTTTTCGTCAAATAGAACAGGTGATTTCAGAGAAAATTTATGAAACACGTGTATCACCGACACCGACCTTTTACATAACTTCCTTTAACACGCTTTATATTTAGGTTCAATGCTTTGATTTAAATTTTATATTAAGTTTATTGGTTTATTACACTGAACTATGCTAGTAGGTACTTTCATTAATAAAATCTGAGGTAAGTTCAAAGTAATATGTCGCAAGCCCTGTGAAATATTTGAGAGAATTTACGAAGCATGAAAATATAGGGAGTTCACTTCGCTTCCTTTGCAATTTCATATATTCACTGAGTGATTGTTTCCGAAAATAATGTGTATCCTTTGTTCTCACTTAGTTTCCTTTCTGTTAATATAAAGGAACTCTTCTTACGCCACAGTCATTAAGGGAACCACATCGGAACACAGCCTCGTATTAGCTCGTGGCTAATGTGCTTATGAAGTAGAAGTAATGCGAGATATATTTTGTTTTTGTATGCCCTCTTTCGACGTTGCCTTAATAGCTTCCAGAGAATTTCCCGAAGCATCGTCCGAAATTATTACAGTCGTGTTATTGTTTGTTCTGTAGTTATTTGCTTCGCCCTTTAGTTTCTCAGTATTTAAACATTTTCTCCTGCATTATTCACGTCTCGGTGTTCTGTGTTGATCTCATGTATTTTAAATATCGAACAAACCACATCAGTGTTTGATGTTTTCATTTATGATTTTGAGTAAATTTAATAATAAAGTGAATAACTTTCATCTGTAATAGTTCTTAATTTCATCTGTCATCTTTAATAAGCGCATTAATATTATTAGTTAAACTCTGATATGTAATAAATACTTTCACATTGAATTCCCAGATATTTTAAAATTGTTATAAATCAATATTCGTTATACGAACTATGTTTCGCTTATATAGGTTTGCTATATATATGTGTCAGTGGATATGTATCTACTGACAAATCGATATCGATCGATGACGTATCGCTAAATATAGACAATCGACACTGTATTGTTTACTGACACAATACATCCACTGGGATATGTCTATATTTATCGATACGCACAAAATAGCCATAACCTAACTACAATATCAATTTTAATGGTCTGTATCTCCTTAAGAATGATGTGAATTAACGTTTTGAGGAATATTTGTGAAGACGACTCATGAAAAATGTGCCAGTGGAGTTTTAAATTTGCATTTACTTTTGAAACGTATATAATATGGCAGCTTATATATTGCAAAATAGTTTAATTATCGCCTTATCGACCCGTCATAAAAGACAAGTATTGAAAAACATTAGTCTATAAGTTAGGATACTAGTCTAACCATGAACTTAATTACTTAGTTTGTTGATTTCTAAGTAATCTAACCTAGACCATGTTTAATGTTTTGTCCTTTATAGTCATCGCAGCTTACATACGTCACCTCGAGGGGCTCGAATTTACCATATTAAGGCCTCAGTGAACCGCGCTGGCCCAGTGCTAAGTAGTTGACTAACACCTTTGAATTCGTTTACAGGTAGGGGATGCCTCACGATGTTTTTTTAACCGTAGGATGGTCATATAAATGTAAATATGATATTCTAAAAACGAAAAATACATTGGTACCTGGTAGGATTGACTCTAGGCCCCCGAACGATTCGACTCGTTCGTCGTTGCAGAGATCAGCGTCATCAATGCACCCAATACCTATTATTTCTTGGGGCTACATTTGTCTTGACTGCCTTATAAAGATATACATCAATGTACTTAAGTCTAGTACAAGAACTATCGTCCATTTTCAAATATCCACCTCCTACAAGTAAAATATTTCTTCGGCATATTAGTTTCTCCGGTCAAAGTATTTTTATAAATAAAAGTTCATATTCGATACAATTTAATTTCTTTATACCATTCTATAGCTATGCAGTTTGAATAAAGTAGATAATTTAAAAAACTAAACCACACAGTTATTTCTTTTTTACAAGGTTTCCGGGATTCTGAACAATTTTGCTTAGACAATACATTTCTGTTTAAAAATCACTGATGATCTGCCTCAGATTTCTTTTCCTTCCTTCAGTTTTCTTTTTTCATTTTGCAATTTACTTAGAATTTTTAACAACTTTCCTTAAGGTAATTTTCTTCTATCTTAAACTATTCAGATAAACTCATGGGATCTGCATCAGGCATTTGCAGCAAAAATTTAAAAAATATGACTTATTGGTCAGAATTCTGAATATATTTTTTTAAAGCGGCTACTCTCAGGCATACAAGGTTTAGCTGATTCTCTAGTAAGGTCTCCGATTCTGGTGATCTACTACCACCATTACCGTAACATTCCAGTGGCATATATTTTACGAAATTTGAAATGGATATGATAGTTACTTAGTTTCAGGTTAAGCTAATAAAATCATGTCAAAATCAATGACAGAGCATTATGGACTTTGTTACAATTAATATAGTTGTGATAATATCTTCTTTTAGTGCTACACACTAATAAGACAGCTGTTTAAATATATGGTGAAAATCAGAATTCTTAAGTATCAGCGGCTATTAAATAAATATTGGTCGCACTAGTTACTCAAATATTGGTAACACGGACGTCGGTGAGTCGTTTCCTGTTTCCCTTTTCCCGTAACTTTCGTAATCGCAAAGCCAACAATGAAATATATCCGAAATTGTGTTTGTCGACGAGTGGGATATGTTCGCGATGATTTATGAGCTGCCGCCGCAAATATTTCGTGTTTTTTTTTTGTTATACCGTTGTCTTGCTTATCGTGAACCCTGACGTCTGTTCCGCTAAATGTATACGCTTTTTTATTTACACCAACACGGGTCTGATTTAGACGATCCTCCCCGTTAATACAAAGGTGGTTACCAGTTAAAACGCGCTTTTGGGAAAATATATTTGTGTCATTATATTTTATATACAAAGAGAAATGAATTCTTCGTTTTGAATTTTAGGCTATATTATTTGAGGTCTAAAATCTATTGAATATAAGGTCCAGTCTTTGCATTTTCTGCGTCAGTTTTCGATTATTATTTTTGAACATACATATTTTTTTTCATTGCAACTGATTCTTTGGCTCTGCATTACGTATATCTTGCGTCAATTTAAATTTTTTGCGTTTTGCTTTGCGTTAAATCTTGGTATACTACAAACACGGTAATGATTTGAGCGAACGTTTTTATACGATAACATATAAAAAGCACCTATCATGTTCTATTTTCGCAAATCAGTAGACTTGTTATCGGGCACTCTTAAAAGGTCCTACATCCGAAATCCTATATCTCTAATTGGACATAACACAATCTTATTACGTATCCTTTATTGTATCTATGAAACGACGTAGAATGAGATACGGTTACAATGCTTGCAATTGTATTGTCTCTGCACAAGATATTGCAGATGATTTACCGTGCAGATGCACGGTAAAATATAAATATATAATAAAAATACCTGTATACATTGGATGTGATACCGATAATAATTATTACTAGCCCATGGGATAAACACCTAAGTATATGTATGTATATATGTCGTTCCGATAAATCTATTAGTTTCCCGGATTGGTTTTTAAAAAGTGTTATTTTTAAAATTTTATTGGAAGTCACAAAACGCAATGAACAGAATTTAGTTGAAGACTTTTGACAAAGATATCAGGATGTTTGTGGACAACTAAGTAGTACTATCAGCATGAACTTACTGTCCTCGAAAAATAAAGACTCATCAAAATAGTTCTTCTTTATTTTATACATTACATATTTATAACAGCTTTATTAAGATATTGACTTCCCATAACAGCATGTGCTCCAATGGATTCCAAGTGACAGCTTGGAGATGGATCCGAATACTATTTGGAGTCAGTACTCTACCGGACTTAAACTCTATACCAAAGTTATCTGTTTTGATACTTCCTATATTCAGTGCAATAGCTTTACACCTTATGGGTTCCGTGTCTTTTATATCGTATGTTTTGGCACTATTTAGCAACGTATACTGTAGTCCTCGTGGCGATTGCAGATTTGCTGCTCACTTGTACTATATGCCACTGTAGCTAGTTACCGTTGGGCAAGATATCTGTTTAAATTTTGACTTTCAGCCAATCCAAGCAATAATGCAATTATAGTTTACAGTTTAAATATACAACTATAAAAATACATATTTCTGTATAATTTTTACATATACCCCTTTTTCTTTTAGTCACACTGTAATATAGAACCACTAATTCTATACCTATTCGCCAGCGCAGAGACTTACATGTTTTATCCCTACTTTACAATATTTTGTATCTTCCAACATCTCCATCCTACCTCAAATCTTTGTTTTCTTTTCGATCCCATTCGTCATGTCGTGCCTTGCGTCCTAATTTTAATCTGACTCTGGATATACCGCCCCGAAGTACCGACTATTTTTCATATTCTTTTTCGGCTTATGCCGTCCGGTTGTGGAACTCTCTCCCTGAGGGTATTAAGGGAGAGCGAACGCTGGAGTCCTTTAATAATCAAGTCCGTGTTCACTTCCTGTCAAAGATTCCTTGACTTAAACTAGTTATAGCCTATTGTCCTGTCCAATTACTGTACCCATCCTATATTTAAATCTCCTTTTAATATTTCTCTGGTCCTAGGTTGCCTGGAAGAGATTGCTGTTTAGCAATAAGGCCGCCTTTTGTACATTTGTTATTTTCTTTTTTTTGTGTGTGAATATTTTATAAATACAATAAAGGGTTATGTTATGTTATGTTATGTTATGTTATGTTAATTCTACAATCCAAGTTGCTATTGAAAATTGACTACGTAGGTAAAAGTCAGTAAATTTTAACTGACCTACTAGCTTCGATAAGCTGTAATACTTATAAATTATCTAACTGAAATTTACATACAAATTTATTAACAATAAGTTGAAACTAGTGAGAGTAAATCAGTGAAGCTAACATGAGTATTCAGTCATAATCTCAGCAACGATTATCACAATTGTTTCAAGAATAATTCCATCAACAAGAATTCCATCCCCCGCAGCATAATAAAGCGATTTATCACTGAATTATCAATATAAAAATAATACATTTAAAGTTGACGGTTACATAATATTATTTATACACATTATCATAAATATGATATCGTCGTCGCATGAGCAACGAAATAAAATTATTTCGTTGCTCATGCGACGGGGGCATAATTTCAAAATTTTCTGTTTGGCCCCGTTCTGACATGTCGAGTTTGGGTGGACGTTACTGTTGCGAACTGGTTACTTCAGTCTGATCTTACGGTCGCTCGGTTCGTGAGCTGTCTTTTGTATAATTCTTTTAACATTTCTCATGCGCGTCGATAGGAGTCGAGTCGAAATTGTTCTTGCGCGCATCTGCGGCTGCGGTGCATATCTCAGATTGTTGAAATTTGCTTACCAATCTATTGTGAATTCGAATGACTACGAATAATAATTTTGTAGACGCTTTCAATATTGTAGACAAAAAAACTAACTTAACTCCACCTCATCATATTTCAAAGTTATTTTAGGGACAGATTGTTTGTTGAATTTTCATTTCTTTGCAACGTTGCTTGTTAAGCTATTTCATGGGGCCCCGAAAATCTTTAGATTTTACTCGTAGCTAAATATTCATGCAAAGTCTATATACACAATTTTTTTGACTAGCAGTTGCAGCAGATTGTGTTTAGAAAAAATCAGAATAAAAGAGTGACATACAGCATGTTCTTATGACAATGACATTAATAAAAAAAAAAGTAAGTAGTACGTCTATTCAAAAGTAGGTATCTATACAAAGAGATTTTACAACACTTTGTGTGTGTGTATATAACTATACACACACACTATATACTGAACTCCTAAAAAATTGAATACAATTTATTGAGACCTCAAGTGAATCCGAGATTTTTTTTAAATCACAATCTAATCCACTAATATATATTTTTAACTGGCTGTGAACTTAGAACCCACGGATTCGCCCGCGTAGAATCGCTTCACTCCCTTGTAGGTAGAATTTTGAAAAATGATAATTTTGTTCCCTATTCTGTACTGATGATGAATAACATATTTATTCAGATAAGGATTAATATCATAAAAAAACCATCGATAATTGTGTTAATTTTAGTGTGTCAATATTAAAAGATAAACATATGCTGTCTCCGCGACAGCTTTTTTTAGAGCTTATAGCGGAACAATTCCGTCATACATAGTTCTTATGTAAATTGAAATCATGACAACGAAACGAAAACGCAATTGTTTTCCCATTTTCGCAACATTTTCCATTGATGCTCTACTTCAATTAGTCGCAATGTGATGTTAGATAGCCTATAGCCTTCCTGTATAAATGGACTAGCCAATATCATATATTGTTATATTTCGAACCAGTCTCTTCTGAGATTCTATTAGGTTCAGATGTGGATTTATAATATCTGTCCCATCATCTTCCGCAATTGACGGCTCATATCATTGACTGTTAGACGGTATACCAACTTCGCTGAATATGTTTCCTTATAACGTAATCGATAAAGAGTAATTTAGCCGACTTTTAAAAACAACAAATGTATACTTAAACCTGTATAATAACATATAGAATCCATAACACCTTCGTAATGGAGCGTGCATGTCCTGCCGATGGCTTTTTAATTGAAACTTGGTACATTAGGCCACATAAATGACTAAATGATAATGTATGGCGCAGGCCATTCAGAGTTACGATATTCGTCGTTGTGGGCTCGGCTTAATAGTGACTTTTGTCTCTTGCCCGCCTAAATTAGGGTCACCGCGGGCTACTAATAAAAACTAGAAATACAAAACTGCAGTTAGTGCACCCGTAACGTTTCATTAGTGTTTCGCCCAGTGTTCCGTTTTGTTTGCGACGCCGTTGTGTCGTAATAAGGATTTAAGCATTCGCGGGACGGTTTTATTGTTTCCAGACGGCCTCTTTGAGTTGAGTGCCCATTCTATGGAGGCGTTGATGGTCATTCAAGTGACAGTTTTTATTCTGTTAGATGCTGTTTATGTCTCAATACTAGAATACTTACAACGATGGAAGCAAATTAATGTATATTTGGACGAATATGTATATTTAGACGCAATTATTAGGGTCGGTCTTGAAGAAACTTGTGCTTGAACTCTTATGTTCTGCAGCTGGCTGGGCTACTATATTTGTTACAGCCCTATAATTTCACTACAGCAAGCTCCTTTAATAGACTTCTGTGACAATAACAGAGGGGGTCGGCCCCACGCCGTCGTCTTACAAAAGAGATTATTCGAGATTTCAAATAAAACAAATATACAAGTTAGATACATTAGTTTCACATTTCTAAAGAGGTTCATGAAATCTTTGAAATCTCTATATCTTAACAGTGAATGAAAGACTTCTTTACAATATGACAGTACCTACCTTTTTTTTTTTTTTTTTCCCCTGAGGAAAATGCATTAAATTGCATACCCCGGCTGTGGCGAGCCGGGGTTATGTGGGGCTCTCCTCCCCAGAAGGGGGAGGCCTACCCACTAAAAACCTCAGGGATGGCCTTCCTCAGGCATGTAGGGAGCCCCCGTGAACACAAAGGCCACTTCCGGGAACCCCCAGCCTCCGCTCCCCTCTCTAGAGGGGAGCCCTCCTCGGGGGAAGCTACCACCTCCCCCGGTCCCCTCCACCGACGACGCCCCCCGGCCACGGAAGGGGCGTGGTCCATCCCGGGTCGCCGTAGCGGTCGCGACTTCCTCGCGCCCGCCGGCGACCCGCGGCGGCGCCGCAGCTGTGCTACCGAGCCCGGCGCCGCCTCCTTCGAGCGGGATCGGCCATCTCCCGACCCCGCTCGGCGGCCTCCTTCTGGAGCATTACTGCTTCACAGAAGGAGGCCACAGCCCTCCAACCTCCCTCGTCCGCCAGCATTGCCGCAATCAATGCCGGCGGAGACAGATCTCGCCCGATCTCTGCGACCAAGACTCGGCGCTCGGAGGTCCACGCGGGGCACTCCGCCAGCGTGTGCTGGGCCGAGTCGAGGTCGGATGCGCAGTGGTGACAATGTGTCGATCCCTCCCGTCCTATTCGACACAGATACTCACCGAAGCAGCCGTGCCCGGTGAGTATCTGAGTCAATCGGTAGGTGACCTCCTCCTTCCCGTTGAGCCAAGCTTCGAGGTGCGGGAGTACGGCACCGACGGCCCGCTGGCGCGCGCAGATCCGTAATTCGAGCTGCGCACGCCAGGCCGCCACAATCCGTCGGTGCCACTCCCGCTTAGGCACTTCGTGCGCGGGTTCCAGGGCGCTCCCCCCATCGCCCCCCCGGTCGACACGCCGCGACGCATACGTCGCCGCGTACATGTCGGCCAGGATATCGAATGGGGGGGAGCGTCCCAGAACTGTCGCCGCCTCGTAATGACAGTACCAACCTAGTATATGAATTTAATAATAATATATGTAACACTGTTTTTCTCACTGATTTTAAGTACCATTAAAGACATTTTTTTATTCATATTGATTAAAATCACTTTTACAATTGTATCTCGCATTGGTTATGTTTACGTCGAATTGTTACTTTGACATTGACAATTTTAATAGATGACATGGACAGTTCCATAGAGTGGACCGCTAATCATGATCCTAACACCATTATCTATGGCGCAAATTAAGCAACCAAGTCTAGCCAAGCGTCGTCTACAAAGATAGTATTTTAATCAGTAATCCCACACACTCCCCCTAAAAAAATATTAAAATATTATAATGTCACAATTAGTAGTTTAAAAGAATAGCCTTATGTCAATGAAAAGTTAAATCGCAATTGATCATCATAAGTGTAGTCGTTTAACCTTATTTTTATTATTCCTCAGGCAAATGTTTGTCTGTGGCAATTGAGTCTGTAGACTAGACCTAGCTGTGAGGACTAATAAAGAAATATTAATCCTTCTACAGATTAACATAGTCAGGCTAGATTGCTCGGGCTAGCATAGATTGTGTCCTTTGCCTAACTAAAAAAAAAAAAAAAAAAAACTTAATAAAAAAAAGATACACACTAGTCTGTGGCAGTGATTAGCGGATATTATTTGGTTTTGGATCAATAGCTGTGATCAATAACTATTCACTGTTCTAATTTAAATTATTGAAAATACTTTATTCGGCTGTTGAGGCCGAGCTCTGCTACAAAAGAGAAGGAGTCTATATATAGACTGACGAAATAGATCTGCTTTCACCGAATATAAATTAGAGAAAAAAAGACAATCATCCCGAAAGAAAGGTACCTAATTTTCATAATTCTTTCTGTTATTATATATTTAGAGTTTTTAACTGAGATTCATATATACATTTCATATACCTAAAACATCGTTCTAGAACATTTCCTGAATATCCGTTGAGTGTGGGTAGAGAAAATAACTGTGGTAAATTGATATAACAAATTTGGTCTTTTACAATAAAATATTGATTAATCATCATAGTGTGCCTGGTGGGAAACCAATATTTATGCAATTAAATCCATTAACTACCTCTCATAACCGTTACATACATGGGGATTTAAATAAAACAAATTAATATTTTAACCAGATCAAATTTTGTAATATTCTAGAATCAATTGTATCTTCATGTTTGTTTTCATTTTCTACATCACCCTCTTCGCTTTTGGAAGTTAATAAATAGTAAAGTAAATGCCAAGAGAGTTGTTATTTGAAATGATTCATGTCATCTTCAGGGAACTATATTTGGGCTGAACATTAACCCTCGTCACCCAGGGACTTCCAAGTGACCCAGCTGCATTAAATAGACCGCTGATCTACCTTAAATTCAAATTGAAGACGGCGACTTGGTAAGCCAAGGACAGAGAGTAAACTAACCCAAACACGGCCATCTAACCACCACGGTTACCAGTTGCCTGGACCAGTTCCTGAAGGACTCCTGAAGGACTACCGGAATACTGATTTCTTTTTATCCTCGGAATACCGTCTTTTAATCTTTTACATTATAAATTTCAACTTAAAACCAATATCGATCAAACGGACCTATAAACCCTGCCTGTACCTATATTAATTTAAGTTCTTTTATATTTTTAAGTCATTCTATGTATATGAATTGATAGAATTGACAGTAATATTGTTGCCCAGTAAACATTAGTGAATTGAATTTTGTTTAAACTCCATTTGAAATAAAGATTTTGTACTCATACTTCTAGTGATTTATTGGTATAAAATATTGTTGCATAGTAAACATTTGTGAATTGAATTTTGTTTAAATTCCATGTGAAATGAGGATTTTGTACTTATATTTCTAGTGATTTATTTGTATAAAATATTGTTGCATAGTAAACCTTAGTGAATTGAATTTTGTTCAAACTCCATGTGAAATGAAGATTTTGTACTTATATTTCTAGTGATTTATTTGTATAAAATATTGTTGCATAATAAACATTAGTGAATTGAATTTTGTTTAAATTCCATGTGAAATGAAGATTTTGTACTTCTATTTCTAGTGATTTATTTGTATAAAGTATTGTTGCAAAGTAAACATTAGTGAATTGAATTCTGTTTGAATTCCCTGTGGAATAAAGATCTTGTACTCAACCTTTTAGTGATTTATTTGTAAAAATCCAATTATTTCATTAAATAAATAAAAATACATTACATATAATAGTTATGGAAAATAAAAAGGTAATGCAAACTTGATGTCGCCTAGTACATAGAATCATGACTAAACGAAAAGTTACGAATTTATTTGTATTTTTTTTTATTTTATTAGTTACTGTTACTGCCTACAGAAAATTATTTTGCTGCTTGTAAATATTATTGGTTAAAGATATTGTAGGTAATAAAGTCAAAATTGGCCTTAAAACATTAAATAATATACTTACGTTGCATTTTACATCCGAAATACATTTGAAATTGTAAAAAAATACGTGATCGTTTTTTGAGTGCTAAGAAAAAAAATATTTTCAATTTACTCATTAAAAAGCATAATGTCAAACACCAACGTTCTACAGGAAGCTTTTTAAATGCTATTATTTTTATGTGAAGCCTTAACTTAGAAATTTCAAATATTTCCAAGTTCGAAGTCTTTTATCATGGATATCGTATCGTAAATATTATTAGTAATATTTACGATAATTATATTAGTACGTAATATTAGTACTAATAATATTTATGATACAGCACGGAACATAGTAACAATAATGTTACACCACTCTTTACACTGTCCAGACACATTTATAACAAAAGGGCAATACGTAGTAGGTGTATGCAGACACCCCTATGCCATGCTGTACATTTAACGCTGTGTAAAACGCGTCTGTTGCGAGCGACATGAGAGAAGTCCAAAGTACCACTTACACTGGGAGCTTTTACAAAAGATACCATGACTTTATTAAACATATTAAAATATGCGGCCGTTCTAGAAAGTTTCAGGCCTAGAATACCGTCTTTAAAGTTCAAGGGTGCTGCAGATTGCAATCTGATTCTCAGGTTGTTGTTGCTTGACATTGCGGCTTGAGCCGACACCGCAGGAATTTGATATAGGTCTTACCAAGAATTCTTATAGTAACTAAAACTTATACTCAATCAACGTGTGAAAGAGACAAACCTTTTGCAGCTTATGTTCCTATCTCTCTTCATTCGCAGTTTTGACATGACTGAAAGCGGTCGTAGTAGACCGACTGGTACAATAAATCCATTTTTTACACGCATGCTCCATATGAAACTGGTTAAACGGATTGATACGGCATCAGAATGAAAATGTCAGTGCGAAAAAATTGCCTTCCACGGACATAAGTCAAATAACAACTTTTTGCATTGTAGAAATATCTAGGTCGTTCGTCAAGTTCGTCGACTTAGTAAGGTCGTTGTTATGAAGAAACAACCGAAGAAATAAATACTTATAATAATGAAAAGATATGAGTTATTGTTGCAAGTACACTCATATTAAGAATTTTGGTAGTGAGATAATATATTATTAATTATACAATATCGAAGCTTATGGATACAAAGTGGTAACATTGTTAATGACTGATTAGGGGTAAGGTTCGCAGACCGGACGTAATCTACTTTTGAGTTGAACCAAGCAATCGCCTCTGAGATAAGTAATGAATTCTTCATATTATTATTATTATTACTTAATTATAATTGATTGAGAAATGTACTAAAAATAAACTTAAGTTGTATGAGTTTTTATGTTATGTTATAACACTGATAATCTTTAAATCGATGGATTTCAAATCGACTTAAATGTGCTGTCTCGACGACGCCTTTATTCGCGTTTAGCATGTGAGAGTCGTTTGAGGACTACCCTCACTGCACCTCGATAGCGCACGTGCAAAGATGCACGGTAGATTTACAACAAAATCGAATTTTCAATAGCACTATCGGTCGTTGTAATAAATCTAAAGCGAACTCGCCAAAAACGTTTCCTTCGCCCCCGAAACTTATTCGACATAAAGGATAAGTAAGGACTTGAGAGCGTTTTGTAAATTGTTTGCGCAGTTTCGGAGTTTTTTTTCTGAAGTCCGTATCGGCGCTTCTGTGATTTGTATTAATTTAACAGTTATTCTCGTATAAGATAGGTACTGTGAGCCCTGTTTGCGTGGAACGCATCTCTTAAATATATGAGGTGACGGCAGTTAAATAATGAAAATATGTTTTCATGCTATGGCTCCCAAAATTATTAGTCATTCAGTGACTAAAATTTATCTAAAGCTTGCGACACGTCTAGAATAAAAAACTTACAATAATATACAAAACAAACACGTGTTTTAAGAATTACAAAATTTTATTTTAACATCATTTTGCACGAGATATGGCTGCTTCTAGGTATATGCCAAAAAGATTTTTGACCTGGTGCATTTTCTTTCAGTAAATACGAAGTACAATTGAAATTGTACATTAAAAAATGGAACCATGTCTTATTTTATTTTTCAAATAAGCAAATTTGGATTACGCTATTACCGAATCCACGAAATTACTAGCGCATACCATATTATACTGTTAATGCTAATTATTCTATTACAAGGGTTTTATGTTCTTCGTAACATTAAAACATCGTGATTCAAATGTCCTCTGGATTCGAACACATTTCAAAACGCGTAAATATAACCTTTATGCTCGTCGGTCACGAAACAAATTACTTATAACGAACTGAGTCATCGCCTTTTTAATGCTGTTATTAATTATATTACGAGTTTTTTTTTTATTTAAATGGTCCGTTAGTAATTTTGATAATTTTGCCCGAGTATTATAATTGTAGACTCAAATTTACATGCCTCGAGCGTTTAAAAAACCCGCATTTGCCAATTTATTTGTAATAATATTCTCGTTCACTAGAGAAACCTAATCTTAATCTATACATACAAATAAATAAAATTGGAGTAGCTATCTACGGTACACATACCAAAATACCTACATATTTTTAAAATTTTTGTCTGTCTGTCTGTCTGTTTGTTCCGGCTAATCTGTGGAACGGCTGGACCGATTTGGACGGGACTTTCACTTGCAGATAGCTTATGTAATAATACAATTTTTTTCTAAAATAAAAGTATATAGCTTATATACTTTTATTTTAGAAAAATAATGTCAAAACAAAAAAAATAAACAATTTGTTTTATTACATTCCACGCGGACGAAGTCGCGGGCACAGCTAGTGTAAAATAATATCATTATCTTTATCATACTCTCAGAACATAAGTGAAGAGGAGAATAAGAATATTAATGTTAACTTTTTTGTTTGAGTATTCGCCAACGACATTTTCACCACGATAGCAAGAACAGGTCAGGAGGCACACCACCGCTTTTGTCTTATGGGACTGGACTTGAACATAGATAAGTTACTATTTCACTCACTCCTTCGCAGGAGCCTTGGAGGTGCTTGACTCACTAGGTCATGCATCGTAAGAAAACTCCTCAGTACCATTACTGCTACGCTCTCGAAGATACAACCGAGCTCACTTTTTTAGAGTGCTTGATGATCTCAATACCGTGAGCACGCGGCGAAGCTATGCCTTCTCGCTATCAGTTATAATACATAAGAATAAGGCTGGTGAGAAGAAGTGATTCGCCTCTTCTTGTGCAAATGTACAGCTAAAGGAAGCAGCGAAGAGGAAATGGGAATCCATACGCCAGTCCCCTCTGACGCGGATCGTTGGATGATGCAGAAGGCGTGGCCGTGTAGTTCGTCTTCCATGACCACCCTAGCTATGAACTGCACGCTGTGATGGCGATGCGTGTAAATACAAGTTAGCCAGTTTTTTGTATTAATGTTCCATCCACATTAATTCTCCGTAGGGTAAAATTGGATTTTCCAGGCCTTGGATCATCCTCACTTAAGACTTGATAGACATCAGTATGGTTTAGTGGTTGTGCGGCATGGAGAAAACTGAATACACGTCTGATGACTAACTATTGTCAAGTACGGTAACGCCATAGCACTCCACCTTATAAAAAACTATTTAGTTATTTACTTATGTTTTAACTGTAAATCGGTTCATATATGTTAATTTTGAGATTATATTCCCGTTTATATTCCTGACGCAATAAAAGCTCTTAAAACGGGGTAGGAAAAAATACGTACGTAGTACGTTGACAGTTGTATTCACTATTGCAATCAACATGCCAACATGTTATTTCAAACTCAACAGAATGTCGCTTTGACGTTTGTAATTTTATATGCAATTGTTTCTTGTTGAGACTTGATATAACCGGTCATTTTGAATACTGACAAATCAGTTACTACGTCACATAAAATACATATTATGCAAGATAGTCAGCTGGTTTAGCGAGTAATTAAACACTTTAATAGTATTTTTAATGCTATTATATTACCCTGCAGCTCTATTACCACTATATTGTAAATATATTCCATTATCTTGATTGCCAATTAATTAATTACTCCTTATCAACGTACAGGGCTGTCGTGCAGTGCTAAGCTTACAAAGATTTGACGTGGTCGAGCGTTTATGGTGTTGTTTGCATCGTAAAAGCTCACGGTCGGCAGCTCCTAAATTTATCGAGTGGCAACACAGATTTATAGGTGCTTACACAAACCGCTACAAGAAGTGAGTCTATAAAGGTCCATAATTTTGGACCAGTATCAAAATTTAATTGCGGTAGCAGAAGCTAAAATTTATTGAGACCAATAAGGAAAACTCTGGAATCTCGAATTGGTATAACCGAAAACATTCCTTAAACGATTCGGTCCGTTTGGCTATTGCTTATTATTCCATAATATATTGCCTAACTTGCAGCACTTGTAGTACGAACTTGAACAATTTGTCGTGCATGTAAGGAGCAATGATTAGTATGTGGCTATCGTACACGATTTCCAAACTTTAACTTAGTTTTGCTCATGTTATAATATATAAGCCTTGTCTTTGTAATATGTAACACTATACCTAAGTAATATCGTTGCTATACACTCAAAATATAGTGTAAAGAATTGTAAAACATTAAGAGATTTTTTTCCCACTTGGGATGGTATTAATGATGGTAGTAGTGCGCTAATATTGTAGTCGTCTTAATAGCCTCCTGGTGCTCGGACGAGCTTACACCGGAAACCATTGCTCATGTTATAATATATAAGCCTTGTCTTTGTAATATGTAACACTATACCTAAGTAATATCGTTGCTATACACTCAAAATATAGTGTAAAGAAGTGTAAAACATTAAGAGATTTTTTTTCCCACGGGGGATGGTATTAATGATGGTAGTAGTGCGCTAATATTGTAGTCGTCTTAATAGCCTCCTGGTGCTCGGACGAGCTTACACCGGAAACCAACGCCTGGTCTACAGCGGGTATGTTGAACTCTAACAGAAGGCTAGCCTACCAACTAAACACTATCTACAACCTTCGATCGGGCAGACAATATTAAGAGAGCACGAACACTAGTTATATGAAAACCATACTAATTTCATTTTCTGGAATCCTTGACAGCTATTGTTCCTATTCTATTCCGTACCCTATCATACAAATATTATTTGCTCTAAATTATTCTCCTCTTTCTTTTCTCTTTCCCCTTTTCCCCCCTTCTCTTTTCCCTTTTTAAGAACTTCGGCACTAGCACAATCCCAAAACTCGATGTAAATAATTAGATAGTCGTACAATAGTCATATGAAAACCTTATCCACAGTTATTTCCTCACCTCGAATCCGTAACTGCATTTGTTCCTATTTTATTCCCTGTCATACAAATGTTCTCTACTCTATATTCTGTAATCCTCCCCATTTTGAAATGGTCTTCTTGTATCTCTGATCCAATGTTGCCTGGAATTGATTGCTTTTAAGCAATAGGACCAATAACGGTGAGCAATGTGTTTGTATTATTCTGTTATTTTCTAAAGATGGATCGGGGTGTGGTCGAGCAACATTGCTCTCAAAGCACAAAGCAAATGCGAAAAGTTCTCTTTGTTTGTGAAGAAAGCAAAATGAAAGAACTCGGTATTATTATAACACCTATAATAGTGGTGTGCATCTCACATAACTTGCGGTCACTGCTTGCGGTAGATATAAAATCTATTCGTTTAGGCGTAAAAAAACATCTGCTTAATTAAACGATTATAGAATGATAGCTTCAATTTGGAAATCATACAAAAAGTACTTTATCTTTTGTGCCAGTTTGACGTGATAAATGTGTTCATTTTAATACGACAGTTCCACTACTGTTCTTAGTATTGAGAAGAAGAGCATGATATCACGTAGACAGAGTTAGATCCGCTCAATAGACGAAACGCTTACACGACTGTCTCTATTAATCGCCAGTGCAAATTGAACATACGGCTGCAAGTCAGATTATATGTGTTGATCTTGAAACCGTCTCTATTCCCTACGCAATAAAGGTGATTTTCGAAGTTTTAACCTTAATATGGTCCTGAGTACCTTTTTACTTTTCAAAATTTGATATACAACAACCATGACGATTTTCTGTGTGACTGTGACGATAACGATTAATTTAACGATGATAAATGTTAGAAAAATGTTTAATGTTTCTTATATAAATATATGGTGATTAAAGTGTATCAAAAATACATCATAGGTACATAGGTTAAAAAGCTGAAGCTGCTCTCAAGTACTTAAATCAGAGAATCATAAATCGTCATTCTATGTTATATGTATCTTGCTTCTGGCTTATTTAAAATTGTATTATTAGAGTTCTGCTTGTATTAACGTGTTCCTTCTGCACCTTCTATGTTTTGTGTGTAATAGTTAGTGTGTGGTGAACTCAGTGAATACTGTAACTGTGAGCAAGAATTTGATTTGCATAATCAAATGCAAATTAATAAAGTATAGTTTATAAACAAACATATATATATATACGTGTTGATGAAGAGCATATGCGCTCATTTAGAGTATTAAAAACATTTCCAGTAAATCAAAAATTCAAGAGCACACTATCTCGCGGACACAAAGTCAGGTCCGGTCAAAAGACGGAAGCGCTTACTCGGCCGTCCCTGATTTATCGGCGGCGCGTCTCGGCGGGCGCGGCACGGCGCGCTGAAAATGCTCCCTCTTATTGAAATGAAAAAGTAGCTAAACCCTCGTATAAAGGCGGTTGGCGAAATTTTCGAAATGACTTATTTTATTTTCCGGCCTCCACACGAATTTATTGTGGTTTGATCATCGTGCTTCGTGAGTTGGGATCTTTATGAGATTTTGGTGAGTATCGTCACGTTTTTTTTAAAGACCATTTCCTTAACTTCATTTCATTACCGTAAGTTTATCTTAACTGCTTATCTCAAGCAGGCTAACTAAAAGGACGTTTATATTATAATTTTATTGTCATATGTGAGTTTTATGTTAAGGACGATACAGGAAATCACTTTAAAAATTCTTTCTAAAAGTTCGCATGCTTGTCATTAACCATGACTCATAGTTGACCCGACTGCCTCATGATTTGCGCAATAAAGTCTAACTATGTTACAGTAAATATGACTTATGTATGTTAAGTGTCTATTAAAATGAGGTGTTGTCGTGCGCTCGCGTAAAATGGAAAATCCTCTAATGAAATGTGCAACACCCACTTATCGAATAAATTGCTTACACTCCGAGCACCGGCAACTGGAGCGCAAATGAACATTTCCATACTTTTTATTCTTTCATTTCATTTTAAAAATTGCAACGTTTCGTACGTGTTCCAGCCTCTTAGTTTGGCCTGAATATTACACGAGGGCGACTTTGGACTTTAACATTCGTGGACCGGAGGAATTCGGACGGAAACTAAGAAAGTCGATCGGATAAGTCGATTTGTCTCTTTCCGGACAGATTTATTTTGCCTTTGAATTTCATCGTTGTTTATATTTTATATGGCGTGTGAGTCATTTTTAAAGAATAAATGAATATCAATACATGCCATATCACATCAATACAAAAATGATTTCTCTAATAAGTCATTGTTATATTCGCGTTTGCTAAGATACAATGGAAAGTGTTGAATAATTAGGAATCATTCTCATACATTACCGTTCGATACAGAAACAACGACTAAAGCTCTTGAATCGATTAGTATGAAATGGTCACTATAATTGTAGCTTGTTAAAGAAATATAAAATTTTTCCTTGCAAGCATGTTAATAATTAAATATCATAATAGATATTTGAAAGGTGCTTTAAAAATACAGTATATCTTTGTTGAATCCTAAAGTATACTGTAGCACGTGTTTAACGAAAAGTTTTTCTCGAGATAAGATTTAGCCACGGTTAAGAGAGATTGTATTCTTATAATAAACGGCAAAGTAAAAACACTTGAAACTGACGCAGCTTGTTGGATAAGATTAATGGCGGTGGATCGAGCCGAACGCTTCGCTTAGATAGAAGCCATTGTGTATAAGTAGATTTAATCTACCACTTTATGAAACGTATGGCGTGACAGTGCGAAGGTTTTTAAATAAAGAAGGATTTGCCAATCTTACTTAGTTATAATGTATTTTCTCTCAAAGTACTAAGTAAATTTGTAAATAAACTAATAAAAAACATCCCTACTAATATTATAAACACGATACTCTTTACAATTAATAGTTTATACGGCAAAATAACATATGCGCCACGCTAATATTATGTAGATACTCGAAATACTAATCCTGCGCGAATGAAAGCGGACACCAGGAGACCTATTTTTGAATTACGAATGCGATTTCGAAATCACCGCAGACGAAATAGTCAGCGGTGACTTTGAGGTCACGGCTTCCTAAACATCCAATTTTTGAAAGTCGATCGCAGAGCTGCCAACATAGGTAAAGTACACACATAAATGTAAGAGTTCGGTTCCACGCAGAATGTAGCCGCTGCCGGTTATTGCCGTATATATAATATATGTGCTACATTCATATATGTATATTGTATATATAGACTGAAAAATCAAACAAAACAGATAATGTTTCCACAAGTATGACTTGATTACGAGTGGGTGAGGGCACTCGTAATGAAATCACACCTGTGACTAAGGTAGTCACATCAGTGATATTCAAAAATAAGAATTATTGAAAATCGGTGATTATTAGTCACATCGGTGATTTCGAAGTCGCATTCGTAATTCAAAAATAGGTCTCCAGCTAGTTATTAATAATGTCCGTGGTAAGTGAATATAATTGGAGGTAACATTGCTCCCTTTGAGTAGATGTAGTAAAATCGGACTTAAGAAATATCCCGCAATTATGTCTGTAATGTGCTCAGACCCTGACAATATGGCGGGCTTGCAATATTTTCACGGGAACTGAATAAATTTTTTGGTGATGTGTGGTCGACAACAGACGTGGTCATATGTACGTGTAAATAATGTATAATAATTAAGAATAAGTATGCCCAGGATTCGTACCTGCATCTTTGAATACCATATTGAAGCCACGAAAGAATGTTATCGAAAAACCGATTGGAAATTTAATTAATTTCATTCAAAGTCAATCTTACTAAATTCTGTCACACAAGGTTAGTGATTCGACGCGAAGGGTAACATAGGCAGTCACATTACTGGATACACTGTATAACTTTACATCTTATGTCTGGAATGTACGGAACGGAATCATATATACCTACCTACCATCATATGACCACTTACCGTAGGTGGACAGACAGTTTGATTGGCAACATATGAAATTAATTAAAATACGTGAAATAATTATATCATCAATGAGATTAATGGCCGTGTTCACCAACTTTGTCTTAGCTTAGGCGACTCCTAAGAGACATGCTGTCTCACTCTTTTCAGTTAATATAAAAAGTGACAGCATGTCACTTAGGAGTCACCTAAGCTAAGACAAGGTTGGTGAAAACGGCCATTAGAGTTATAAATATGAAAGTGATGGATACCTTTACTTTCAATACTGTTGAAGAAAAGTCCAAATAATTTTCCACTAACATTAACTTTGTTTTTACGTTCATTTGTCTATTTCTTGTGATTCATATTTAAAACGAAAAACATGTAATTCCAATGTATAATAAATAATATGGCATGTATGGCTGAATGGATTTTTAATAAATTCAGATAATTTTACTTTTTAAATGCTTGCAATCATATGTTACAAGATTTGTAAAAAAGCTAACATACATGGCGTTTTTTTTTTATTTTTATAATCTTTATTTAAAGCCATAAACCCTAACATTAAGCCAATACAAGGCGTTCTTAGAAAAGGTTTTAAAATATCAATTTTAGTTTAATCTAGAACTCAACTTTAAACATCTAGATAGAGTCAAGTTAACTCAAGACTTGCATTTCAACTGTTGCAAACTTCATACGACATGTGCATAGAAGTTACACGTTTCCATTTTGATTTGATAGCACTGATATGACTTGTGATGGTTAGATAATTTTGATTGAGATGAAATCTCGAGACTGGTCTCCAAATCGTGAGACCCGAGTTTGATCTTGCCACTCACTAATGTGTTATTCGTTTATTTTCGATTTCGTATCTAAAGAAAAATATCGTGATGCGACTGGCATTCACTTGTGAAGGAAGTCGACCAATCCGCAACTAGCCAGCGTAGTTAACTAAGTAAATAGTAAGGGTAGCTTCGTGCCCCTCGATGGCGAATGTGAACTGTGATTATCATGAACGTACTTTTTTTAACAAATTATACACATAAACATGATTTGTACCGGCGGAAGAAGACTACCTTGTTCGTCTTACCTACACTACCGCTCAAAAGTCTTTGGCCACCTGCATTTTGTATAAGTTATAAACAAAAAATATATATTTATTAGGTTTCATTGTGATGAGTCCAAAATTTGAAAAATGTATTATTTTTTTGTTAAAATAAAAAAGCTTATAATCACGCTTACAAAATATATTTTACTAGGTGGCCAAATGCTGTTGAGCGGTAGTGTATATTTACTGCAATATAGCAGAGATTGCTGTGTTTCAGTGTGAAGGATAAGTATATAAGAAGGCAATGAAATTACTGGCTACAGTTTATGTCACATGTTAGCAACATACACGGTGGTTTTTGTGGAGTTTACAGATTTGCTGCGAATCTCACAGGAACTACATGCACTAATACTATAGACGAGTAGGTTAAGTGGTCATCATATAATCATCAAGTAGGCGGTCTCCTTTTTGGTTAATATACGGTAAATGATAAAATAATAATAATAAAAAGTAATTGCAACATATTTTAATATAACAAATAATCTATTTATTTAAAAGGAACTTTTATTGAAATTGTCACCATCTCAACATAGAATTTCATTATAAAACATAATATTCTTCTAGAATGATTAAGATGACTTTTTCTTTTTATATTTAAATTAAAGCTTCAATATTGCCAATTTGAAATGAACTCATTTTCCCTGTCAAATTTTACCTTTGAAATTTTGCCTCGCCAGCGACATGTTAGGATAAGAGTTTGTTTTGAGAATTCAAGTTGTTAATATTCCACTCGTCTGATGATGTGTTTATTACATGTAAGAATAAGTAGGAGATAATAATACTCGTATGTTGCATTTATTTAATTTAATGCAACGAGATAAACAATTTCAAATTATAAATATTTATTGTATATGTAACAAGTAAGGACATTTTAAATATAAAAAGTATATGGTTACGTGTGAATATATGTGTGTGTAATTGACGGAAATTATAACATTAATTCTTATTATTTTCTCGCGATTTAGACAATTGTAGGCAATATGTCAAATTGTACGTTGATGCAATAATAACTGTCTACCACTGACAAAAATATAAATTAATAATTTGGAACTGGCAAAGTTTGTGTAGGACATTTTTTCGGCTTAACATTTCAATTTATACACGCTAAATCATTAAATCCAGGTACGATATAAGTTTCCAAAAACGTTGCCGAGATAAATTCAAGTTATTTCGTTAGAAGCGTAAAAGTTTTAATTGATGAATTCAGAAGATGTTAGGAGGATAAAGAGAGGGCGAGAGGCCGGATTACATGTACCTAAAGCGTTAGTTATGAGTTTGTTGCCCTTACAGAACAGAACAGACAGTAGAACTGGAATGTTTTATGCAAACTTGGACTTCTGTCTCCCACAGGGGCAATTTTGGGGCATATATAGTATGTCGTAATATCCATTCTTGATCTGTCACCGGTATTGTATAATCACCATTTCCATTTTTCATATACATAAACTCACATAAGTTTTTCACTTGCTACGATCCATACATACTTCCGTAGATTCCTTGACTCTCATTAACACTTATATCTGTATATATTATTATTATCCTAAGACAAACTAAGATACTAGATTGAACATTAAAATTTAATATTTTTTTCACGGAATATTATTTTAATGTCGAATCTAGTATCTTGTTCTAAGTAATATGTTATCAAGATTTATTAAGTTATATTAAATTATATTTAATACAAGAACTCAAGTTTTTATCTGAGATTTTATCCTTCAATTAAAATTATTTTTCGCTGATGGGATTGAGAATTTGCACGTTTAAACAAACATTTGTAAAATTGTATCAAAATATGTTAATAATGCTCATTTTTCTATTGACTACATTCTAAAGAAAATATAATTATATTATATTATATTAGTCTTTTGGTTTCAACCATGTCATACCTCTAATATATATTCGACGTAAAATAATGTCACTATACAACCCGCCGGCTAAAAACTCTACCTAACCTTTTGGAAGTACAGATGTGATCATGTACGAGTACAGTACTCGAGTACGAGTACTCGTACATATGCAATGTATCGGATGCGCAAACAAGTATCAGTATCTACACATGTATTTTCTTTGTCAAAGTTTTAACGATATGAATTCGAAAAATTTTCGGCGTATCGCGACTGTACACTTGTTTAATTTATTTCTTAAATGCTTATTTCGTAGTCATATATTTCAGAATAAATTCTCAAAATACGACAAAAGTGTAACCTAATTACACTATTACAAGTTTCCTGGTGGTAAATGATAGTTTTATTTTTGTTGTATGAGTAGACGTGAATATTTACGTGACGCACATCCACAGTTTTCTCTGTTCTGTTGTTGCCCCGTTGTGTTGTAATATGTGTTGAAAATTTTGGAGCTTTAGTGATTTGATGTGTGTTACTGGGGCTGTTTATTATTGCCGCGTATTCGTGTTAAAATATTGATATGAATGTTATCGTTCCGTCTGTTTGGCATTAATTACGTATCAGATTATACAATGTTATAATCTGATACGTATTCGTATAACACAATTGACTTTATGTTATTCGCTATTTTTCTTTTTTATTACAGCCTTTGACAATATAAACATACTACCTTTTTCCTATTTCAAAATTTGATTATTTAATTTAGTATGAAGACAAGGCGATTTTTCTGTTTCAGGCAAAAATCAATTACACTTGCAAAGAACAGGGCTGTCAATATTAGATATTCTTTTTTTTTACGAAGGACACAGTTTTATGAACGCTAATTTCATTTGATTCAAAAACTGAGGAACTTTTATATTTCACCACTTTGTACATCATTAATTAAATTAATTGTGAGTAAATCATATTATTTACCTTGCTCTAAGTTAGATAATGTTTACTTATCATTGTTTCTATTCAATCGACATAATACCATTACAAATATTGTAATATCGTTAGAGTCGTAGCTTAGGTAATCAATTTATAGCTTCTTCAGCGGTTTCAGGAGGAAACCCAGATATCAAGGGAAATTACGTAGCTCACGCAGCAATTGTGCTTGTGCGTATGCGAATACCACATAATCTTTTAATCCATCAATTTCCCTGAAGAAGATTTAGCTAGCTTGAACATAGCTGTTATTAAATTTTTTAAGCTTTATAATAAGACGTGACTTTTAATTATTTTCCTCCAAATTTTCGTCTACATAAATAAATAAAAAAAAATATATATATGTGTATTGTAACTTCATGGATAAACTATACAGAACAACTTATCTAAATGATGGTATATACTGACTTGATTATTTGAAGTAAATCTGTTATTTATTTGTCCTGGCCCTTTGCAAACAAGTGCCACGGTTATTATGTCAGACTCCCGACTGATTGAGGCGGCTCGACTGAATTTAGCTACCGACTAAACTCAACCTGAGCCACGTTGGCTTTTTTTTTAGAGGGGAAATGCACTTTATGCACCGTGACACCGCGCTGGCCAGGCGCGGCCGTGTGTGGGGTTCTCCGGTCAGGACAGGACCGATCTACCCACTAAAACCCCCCTGAGTTCTCTAGGCCCAGGCGGGGCACATGAGAACTCAGGGGGGGATTTTCGCGATTCTACCGCCATGTGCTCCGAGACCGGCTCGACCTAGGTTTGGCCGAGCCAACGCCAAGGGCCACGTTGGCCCTAATGAACCTATGGCTTGAATGACGAGACTTACTTCTGGAGCAGTCGTATTAAAGCACACCTTTACCTTTTTGCCGTCGAGACATTGTATATTATTTGTCTCACATAAAAAAACACGTGTGTCAAATATTTAATTAGTGTTTTAATATCAGTGTCACCAGTTTTTGGTGTTGGCTGGCACTAACCAAGTAAATAAAGGCACCTTCAATGATGTGTACTTTCGGCGTTACGAGAGCTATGTTTAAGTCTTGTAATTACTATCTTTATCGTTCTTCTCGTTCAGTATTTGTTGAGCGTTAATTGAAATACGAAATTCTCGTTTGTTTCACTGGCGTGATTGTAAATTAAGAACGCCCGAAAACAAACCCTCTTAATATTCAACGGTAAACATATTTCAGTCCTAAACCGTTATTAATCCAACGTTAAGTCAATTAGGCGTCAAGTCCCTGATTAAGGGCGGATATAGGTGGGTGCGCGGATATAGGTGCCTTGGGGCGCGACGATTCGGAAACTGGAATCTCATCGTGGTCTCCGCTCGTTTTGCTAATCGACCATGTGATAGATCTACGCGGGGCATAGATAGATAGACATAAGTTGGTAATGGTTGGTCTTAATCGTAGTCTGTTAAACTGTGGTCAACGTTTCACCTTAATGTCATTTCTACAAATTCTGGCGTAATTTTAAATTGTTGGTGTGACGTTGTTTAACAGCACATTTTTTATTAATTTATAATAAAAAATGAATATACCCATTTTCACACAACCTTATTATTGATAAGGTTAGCATGTGGTACCAAACACAATCTAACTAATATATAGCAATTGAGTCAATCGAGTCATAAATAGAGTGTCATCACAACACAATGATGTCATAAGTGTTGCTAACTTTACGTCACATATTTAAATTCATTTCAATAAATACAAAAGTTAAGGTCCTGATAAATGAGAGGATATTTCAACTACTGTACGATAATTACTTAGAGGGTTTCCTTTACGCTTCAATATTACGCAAGTAAGTAAAATTAGCTCAGATTTAAAGGTCTTGCTCGCTAAAGATTTATGCGAACGTACCGGGTAGGCGATGGGTTGAAAACGCAAAATCGCTTCGTGGTTTTCACCCTAGACTAATGGGAACCTATTAGGGTCGTCTACGTTAGGAAGTATATCGATAAAATTGTATACGTGAGATAATATAGCTATCTTTACATGGTATATATTCGTGATATTTATTAGTTGTTTGTGTCAGCCTAAACGTAACTCTTGTTTTTATACAACTATATTGGTAAACTAGTAAATTACTCACCAGAAAGTAAGGTGAAATTGGTTACAATCGCTTGTTCATGTACTTTTGTAAGATTCACAGTAAATCTACAATCCACAGTAGTACCTTGCCAATTTTTTACATAAAATGTAAAGTCACGGTGCTTTGTAATTTCACTGCCATATCCCTCAAAAGCGGAACAGATCAATGCAAGTATTATTTTTTTTGCGGCCGTAATAAGTAATCTGATGATCTTGGTACAGTTTCCTTGCGGTTATTAATATACTATTAAAGAACGATAATTAAATTGTGGTTATAAAAAATCTGAGCGAAGATAAATTCTTTCCGACTAAATGTATCGTATTGAAACGGTATAACATTCGTCTTCCTTTTTGCACATAATTTATACTCATTTTGGCCAGTGTCACGTACTCGAACAATAAACTTACAAATTGATTGTCGCATTCGGAGACTTTAATTAATTTAAGTGCACAATAAATGACGTGCTGCCATAACTGTCCATCCCTTAATGAAGAATTAAAATTGTCGCCTTAGTTTTAATACCTTCAAAATTGTGATTTTTACAGCAGATATTGTTTTAGCTATCTTAAGCTAACTTAAGATCGTATGTCTAAAATAAAATTCAAATTCCTGTTTGAGTACAGTTAGAAGGCGTTATGTGAGTTCAATTTCTTTCTAACTGTACTTAAACAGAGAGTTGAGTTTATATTTGATTATAGAATACGAGACCTAAAGTTGGCTTAAAAATTTTTGTAAACAAAACACTTTCTTAATATGAGTTTTCTTGTCTCATGAAAAGTTCAATTTAAGTTACGAGGTGTTGAACTTAAACGACCATGTTAATCAGTGACGACGTAAAGTACGGCTTTAATTATACCTAACAATAATAAATAAAATATTTTTGTTATAAATATGACATACATTTTGTACTTTGACTACTCAGAATCACCTCGGGACAACTCAGCCAACTACTGGCCGAGTCTTAATGCCCAGATTAACCTGGACATAGAGGTCGCGACGACGAACTCCAGACGGGAAGGCTATGGATGCGGTCATCAAGAGCCCCCTTAGCACGCAGGCCACTCCTAGAACGGTCATAGACGACGGGTTAGATAAAATACTTACAATAGGAAAGAGTGATATTGAGTCTCAACAAAAATGATTAAATTTCCACTTCAAAACTATATCTAATGTTTAAAACGTAGGCAAGTATCGTTAATATCAAAGAAATCGAAAACATGGTCCGATAATAACGAAGGTCCAAAGTGCTCTCGAGGCCGCCGATGCCGGTGAACGAATGCAATGCCAAATCCTGAAAAGAGTTGTATGTGTCAAGTAAGTATCATCCGGGAGCTAACTCTAAGTGTTCTATGATTTCCGGTCCAGCCGACGTGGGAAGCCAGAATATAATTGAGATTCGGTTTTGTCACTGCGCTAGCAGCAAAACTCATTTCACAAACATTTTTTAATTGCAAATATTAATATTTACATTTCTTGCAATTCAGATATAGAAATACATATATAACCGGATCTAGTGTTCAAAGTTTTTGAAAAGGGCTTAATCGTGTGTATAATTTTTTCTATTATCTTTTCTGCCGTGAACTTTATATTGATTTTTATAATCATTAACCAAATTCATTAGACTTGTGTTTTATATCACACTGTCTTATTCACACCAGATAAATAACCATAGATTTTTCTTTGTTCTCAGATTTACTGCAGCATCCATAAAGTAAGTATAGTCAACGCCGACATGTTATTTGGATAAACTTTTTTTTTATTTTTTTTTAAATAAACGTACGCATCATTTTATAACATTCATTTATACAGGTACTTTAGGGCTGTCTCCTATAAGTTAGTATTGATGTTGTATAATTAGTTGTTTATTCGTTGCAAAAAACTGATAAAGTGTGAGATACTAGTATCCTTATATTTTTTTTTGTACTGGACTCCTCAGAGTCTGAAAGTTATAATACAAAAAATACAACTAATTACGAATTCGTTACGAAACTAAGAAAGTTATATAATAGCTACAGATATCCTTTTTATCTCATATACAAAAAAAGTATAAAATGAAGTCGCTTCCGCTGTCTGTTCGCTTATTTTTATCTTATATTTTTTAAACAACTCAACAGTGTTTCGCAATATATTCAACAGGAAGATTGATATGTATAATATACATATACATATAGTAAAGAAAAGCATGTTGTATACGTTCAAAGCTGGGCCGGATCGCAATCTTAACAAAAATCTTACTAGGATTTATGTCCTGATTAAAACATAAAATTTCACATACACCCAACGGCCAAGCCAAAAAAAAATTCTGTAGATCACACAAAACATTTGTCCCGAGCGGGCATCGAATCCGTGAGCAGTGGCGCAGTGACCTATTACTCGCTCGTTGAGAAAATAGTCCACCTAATGGTAAGTGGTAGCAGACGCTCATAGTACCTATATGTGGTTTCTGTGAGATTTACGACAAATCTGCAAGCAAAAATACATAGTGTACGGTACTAACGTGATGTGATTGTAATTGTTAAAGTAGTTTTTTTTTTATAATATTTTTTGCCTCATTTATGTTATTTATATTATGCTATTCAGTGTTTTACTATTCTTTCTGATTTTAATATATTTTTGTAAATATTTTTCTACTGGGTTCATTGCATATATCTTTATTTTGTCTTATTTATAATTGGCATGCAAGATTCTGATGTCCAAGAGATTGAATGAATCTGACAAATAAGCTATTTTTATAATTAGTCTACTGGTTTGCTTAAGCTTTTCTAGATCGGAAAAATGTTGATGTAGTCCTAAGATGTAGCCCTAACTGAGAATCAACAAATCAGTCCAACATTTATTTAGAATTTAGTAAATAAGCAAAATATTAAAAAAGTCATAAAATCATAAAAATATCCTATTGAAATAGATATTCACGGCAAAAAATAGCAACCCTATAATGTGGATTCAATCAATTGACCCCACTGTGAAAGTCGGAAAATCGGGAGGGCAGCTATATTGCTCCCGCTGCAACATATACAATTGTGTCTAATGGAAACTCTCCGATTGGATTGACTGATAATATTAATGATGCTTTCAGTGTGTAACTTTAGTTACATTACAGTTTCTATTTGATATTTAATTTACCAGCTTTGATTGACAGAATGGATTTATGACTGATGGTACTTTTTCATAATTTTAAATAGTGGGCCTGCGTATTTATATTTTTATTACAACCGTAGGACGATTTGTTTAGTTTATTTTGTATCAAATATATAGATAAATATAATCTCACGTTCTCTCGGAAATAGTACGTGGAGGTGTAATTGTAAGTCTACGAAATGTCACTTTAAAACTATTTGGATTTAGAGTCATATGTTTTTCTTTCTTTAAACTCTTTATACTTATATATTCATAGAAGTCATGTTTATTGATGAGTAGCTGTAGTTGAGCGAGTGGTTAATCGCCATCTCTGAGGTCCCGGGCTCGAATCCCGGTGGGGGCAGATGACGTGATGCACTTGTACCATAGTCATGGTTGTTATTATATAATTCTATCAAAAGTATTTATATATGTGTAATATTTGTATGTCTATCCGTTACCCTAGATCCCATAACAAAAGTCTCTACAGAGCCTACTTTGGGCTATGGTAATTGGTGTAAGTGTAATAAATATTTATTTATTATTATTTATTTTCAGAATTCGAATTAAGGTAATTCGGGGCTCGGCGAGAATCTTGACACGTATCGATGTGTTTTTTTGTTTTGCGAATTCGGTCCTACGGTGAAATAAAACAGCATGAGCCAATGAGCATACAACTACGATGAAATTCAAATCAAAATCCAATCAAATCAAAATAATCTTTATTCAACATAGACCTTTACAGGCACTTATTGACGTCAACAAACAAAACGAAAAAAAAAGCTTAAAAAAAAACAAAAACCTTGTCCGTACGTACGAATAAGGAAAAAAAAAAATTGACTCGACACCTGTTCGGAAATTGGGAGAGCCTTCTCGAGAAGAACAGGCAAGAATCTCTGAAGGTCTATTTTTATCTCCTCTTTTCAATGTTAATAATTATAATAATATACTATAAAAATACAATATAGTATAAGATACAATCATACCTAATACGACTACAGTCGTATGTATGTTTACATACACATATAAAAATAATACAATATTATAAATAATGTTGTTACCAAACATGGCTATATGAATAGTGCCCCTATTCCCAAATAGTGTGATCATTTAGATAGTCACTTACTTTATAATAACCTTTACTCATGAGTGTCTTTTTGATATGGATTTTAAATTTATAAAACAAAGGTGCATGTAGTCGATCAACTCGCACTGAGTCCGCTGCTGACTCGGGCCCTAAACGCCCTAACATCGATTGGATAGGCTCATGTCCATCAGTGGAGACATAATATACGTGGTGAAAAACTTCTGAGAAAACTCACTTCTTAACATACTTATAATTTTACTAGCGACCCGCCCTGGCCTCGCACGGGTGCAATATCAATACTAAATACTCTACAGAAAAACTTGTGTGAACGTTGTATATAATAAATTAAAGTTAAAAAATACTAAAAAAAACGCTTTTAAAATTGATTGAAATGTAATTATTTGCGACATCACATTAGAAACCTCTAAATTTATCAGTGTTTCTCTACTATATTATGCATGTATGTATTATACATATAAACCTTCCTTAAGAATCACTATATCTATTAAAAAACCGCATCAAAATCCGTTGCGTAGTTTTAAAGATCTAAGCATACATAAGGACAGACAGACTGCGGATAGCGAATTTGTTTTATACTATGTAGTGATTAGTAGTCTGTTAACATTTTGATATTGACTTACATGTAAAAATTGATGATAGCAATTAAAATTTGCTGTACAAAAAGCATATACTATCCTACTACTATTATAAAGGCGAAAGTTTGTAAGTATGGATGTTTGTTACTCTTTCACGTAAAAACTACTGAATGGATTTGAATGAAACTTTACCACAATATAGCTTATACATCAGAATAACACATAGGCTACAATTTTTGAGGTTTCTAATGTGAGGTAAAAAAAACACATTTTTTGCGCTTACATTGCAAACGCTGACTGAATCCTACAAGATAGATCAATACTGCAGTAGCTACCTATAGGCCTATGATTAGGGCTCTGCAGTGCTTAGTTACCGTATTTCTTACTTATTACTAGACTAGACGGGACGAACCTGAAGTCCACGCGAACGAAGTCGCGGGCAAAAGCTAGTTAAGAATATTTCTTGTGTTCACGTCCTATAGAATTTAATGATACCTCGTTATAACATTTAGCAACATTTCAATAATATTTGTTAAATACTATCAGTGTGAATGTAATAATGTTTTATGTAAAGGTGGGTCTTATTATTTTATTTCACTTATAATTTTTACTGATAACAATATTATTATGTTGATCGTTATTATCACGAACAAAATAATATTTCATGTTCTCTAATATGTAGCATCGCCTGTATTACGAAAAATCTCGAATTAGTGCGACTACTCCAAGATACGTCGAATCGTCGGAATGTGAAGTCAGAAGCTGGATGATTAAATCCATGTATTACATACAGAAACACATCTTAATATTATAGTTGTACATGGTAAGGTTGTCCCGTAATCCTCAGCTATACTTAACGCTATAGTGGAGTGCGCAGCATTATAAATATATCGCGAAATTATACGAGATAAATAAATGAATATGTTCGGTTTGGCACATCTAAGTGTCTGGCTGTCTTCCTGGTCTGAGGTCATGTTGGGAACGGCAATGAGGCGCCTAATTGCGTTATCCTCCTTCAATTTGCAATAGAAGTAGGTGCCAGAAACCGTAAGTTAAATTCACTGTTATAGGCACTAAGTACAAAAATTTTATACCTACAAAAATTTGTTTACAGGACTTATTTTTAGGTCAATCAAAGTTGAGCTATCGCCCGGAGTTCGGTGACCGCCGCGCAGGATGTCTGTCCTTATTCCATTGAGCTAAGCAATTTTATAATACTCATATACTTTATGAATACGTATATAACAACGATAACAATGTTGTAAATTTCGTTTTGGAATGGTACGATCGAGATTATTTAACATATACATTTTACTTCGTTATTAGATAGAAATTTATGTTGAACTGCACTGATATAAAATGTTGTTCTTAAAAACGTGGGTTCGGAATGTTCTGTAAAGTGGCGGGTAAAATGTCACGTAATAAGGTGACGTATTACTTGTTATATTTTTCGTAGTATTTATTTCCATTTGGGTGGCGGAACGTCACGTCCAATGTATCCCTTACATTTGGCGCGCTTTAATGATTTTTTTGTTAATTTAATTATTTTGTTATGTATAATGATAAGTACACTGGTCTATAATATCGTAGTAGTACTGACAGCCAAATTAGTATTACTTCTCTGTGTGACTTTGAAACTTTGTGCTAAGGTGGAACCATGAATAAAACTCTTGTACTGTTCCACTAATTTTAATTATTATCGACCTGACCTGTATAATAAGTTCCACCAAGAGCCAACAATCAACTCAATACAGAATCTAAGGTGGAACCCCTTGTTGACCTCACACAATTCCTGTTTTATTTTTAATTTTATTTAATTTCTTTCTTTATATTTTAACGTTATACCGTCGTCCTATAATTATCGTAATATTCGTGTGTATAGCTCATAAATATTTCTTTAGTTATATATATATATACACCTACATTGTTTCTTTCTATAACAATTTCACGCAGTGTATGTTGGCCGTAAAATATATAATACAATATATAAGATACGTAGGGAACATATGTGATTACATCGTTTGCATTCATCTAAAAACAATTGATATAACGTTTCTTCCTATCGTATCTTCCAAGGCTGTAGGAAGCATAAGCTTCCTGAACGTAACTCGCTACACTTATTTCTAAACAACGAGCTTTGTTTTACTGCCCAACGCGTTTCCTTGTTTCTTTGTGAATATAAAGGATATCGCCTAAAGGCATCATAGTCAATCTTCCGTTGGTTGATTGTTTCACACTTCCATTAGTTTATTTAAATTATATGAAACATTTCATTTTTAATTAAAAAGGTTATGTGAATATCTGCGAACATTTGAAAATTAAACAAGAAACGCCTATAAGCCGTAATTGTTGTTTTTGGCTAGTATTTTTATCAAAACAAATATTTCTACATACTAACTAATTACAATGTATCTATATTTAATAGTTCATTCGTACGATATCGTTGCTAAAATTTTAATACAAAATTGCATCAATATTAACGTATTTCCTGTTATTTTTCTATGTACTGTAATTGAAATAGTCACTTTGAACAATGTTCCATAACGGACACACTGAAACTGAATACCGAACCTCTTTATACACACCACACGTAGTTTCCGATCTTCGAAAAAGATAATACCTACTTACTTTCAAGGGAATTGAGGAAAAAATATCTACGTGACGCGAGCTCAACGACGATCGAGTCAGAAATGGGAATATTCCGAAAAATTCGCTGTACTTACAAAAAGCATTAATAATATGTAAATGGTAGCTATCTCATTGTTATACGCAGTTCTATTTAGAAAAAATCTATAAAAATAATAGCGGATAATTTAAATTTGTCTGGTTGTGCCCATCATGTGTTTTAAAGTTCCTGTGGGTTTTCTTGATACTTCATTGAGTGCGTTAGTGAAATACTAATATGAACCAATCCGCACTAAGCCTGACTGGATGACTAAGCCCTCGCCTAAGTTACCTCGACCAAGTAAGGGTAGGCTATTGTCCCTCGAGTGGAGAAGTACATAAGCTATGAAGGTGAGCGGTATCAAGGACATGATTGTCTTATTTCATCACTTAAATTCGGTAGTGCATTCAACAACCAATCTCTATTCTTTTATAGATGAACTAGAAAGTTTTCACAACGGTGTTAAATCTAGAGCCATTTGAGATTGTAATCAACCGTTACTATGTACATGTAGTACAAGTGCCCGCGGTATGTAGTTGTTAACGCAACGGTCCCGACTAGCACCGATGGTGGACAGCTTGATTCACTGCATCGTTGATGCGGTGTCATTCGTACGGTGTAACTGTGGTAGTGGGTTATCTGAAATGTGCGGAAAAATATTTCACCTAGGACATATGTTTGATGACAGGAGTGAAATTCAACTCTTCGTTTGATTGATCTAATATATTGTATATAAGTATTCTCTTACTTTATAGTATTATATACCCAACCCTTAGTTTGATTGATCTAATCTAATATATATAAATCTCATGTCACAATGTTTGTGCTCAATGAACTCCTAAACTACTTAACCGATTATAATAAAATTCGCACACCATGTGCAGTTCGATCCAACTTGAGAGATAGGATAGTTTAAATCTCAAATTGCTGAGTGTCATCATCATCATCATCATCATCATCAATTTTAAAAATTCTTTCACCAATAGAAAGCTACATTATTGCGGAGTGTCATCATCATCATCATCATCATCATCATCATCATCATCATCAGCGGACGGCGCGCGATGGCTTCGGGTTTAATTCAGTTCGCTTTCGTGCTCGCTTCGGGGATTATTAATATTATGCCCAACGAAGTGGGCGCGGGTCAGCTAGTAAATAGTATAAATCTGTACTATTTATTGGATCAATTAGAGTTTATTGTCACTCCTGTCACTAAACAATGACTGTCATTAAACATGCGTTCTGCTTTATTTTTAATTAAATTTACAAGAAGTAGGCATTAGTCGATAACTCCCACACTAGGCTGTTGCCTGTCTTGTTGGAATTTTAGCAGTAAGGTAAAATGTATTTTATCATGTTTATTTATACGGAGTTAGGAGAGATTATCTTCATAACACAGCTATATTTGTGTTTCAATAAAATTTGATAGCAACAGAGATATGAGATGAGATCCGGGTACAGTTAATACGCTGTAAACTTAATAATGTTTGAATTATTTGAGATTTTTTTATAACATTCCGATTTGACGTCTTAAAATCGAAAATTAACTAAAGCATCTTTTTTATTCCCGCTGTTTAAATGTTATCTCACAGTAAACATCTAAGTTTCCAAACATTGACAGAAAAGTACAAATAGCTTGGAAACCATTAACTGTAGGGTATAACATTATATAACACAATTTGATGCATTTGACTTCATCTATAACGCCCTGACAGGAGTATGCCACATTTCCAGTAACTCTTACCTGTAAATCAAGAACGGCAGCACCGATACATGATAGATCACCTACTTGTTAGTCGCCTACGACAAGGAACGCAAAACAAGTATTCAAAACAGCAATAAGAAATCACGAATAAGATGAATTATAGATTTTAATATCAGTACAGTCATAAATTTTATTATGCACTTATTAATCACTGCATTATTCATTAATATCCATTATCTACTGTATCTAAATAGTTTAGTTATTAGGGTGGCGAATATTTACAGATAAATTAATTCAAGTTAGATACATATACTTTTTTAAAAATTTTGGAAGTGATGATTAGGTAACCTAAAAGCATCCGTATGTTATCAAACAGAAAATAGAATGTGAAGTTGTTTTTATGAGCTGACAAGTAAGGTCATCCGAAGCATCCGTATCGCTTCGTGATCAAACAGCCGGCCTTCATCCTCGTGAAGTTGCGTCAGCCCGAATCCTTGTTCTCCGAATGCAGTGAATTGAATACTTGTGATACTATGTACGTGATTGTATTTTATTATATATTAATTATTGCGTTATTTCTTAATACATATATATCTGAATTATTTATTTAATTTAACAATGATTTCGCGTTCAGTTAGAAACATTTTGTGGTAAACGATTGCATATTCAATGAAATCATATTACCGATCAGTACATAAATCTCACCAACTGCCCGTTATTCTTCCAACTGAGATTGATATTGGAGCAAGCAGGAAACCACGAACCTATATTTTATACACGCACGATAAAATGTTCTTAAAACAAAGGAACGAAGATTACGACATTTTTACGTTTACGACGAATAAAACTGATATTAGCCATTTAGCGCATGACTAGGAGGATTTTACTCGTGACGTCTCCTGAACAACGTATAAGCACCTCTCGATAAAAGTGAAATCCATTGTAGCTCCCGAGCGTTTTAACTAAAGGATCAATGGGTTATCAGGGGAATATCTTGTCATGAATAAAATATTACCACAGAATGTACAATCTACGTCAAAAGTGAATGAAGTTTCGCGGTGGAATCTCTCGAGACAAAGGGTGGGTAGGCGAGTGAGTGAGTTTCGAAATTGTTTTTTTTCCACCAACGTCCATTGGCGCTTTTTCCTGTTTCACTGTTACAACAGATTATTCATCTTTCCTGCGTTTAAAATTTAGATAGCTTTCTCGTACTTAGTCTTACGATGTCTCAAATCATGTACAACTTTTTATTAAATGAAATAATCAAAAACATTAAATCTTTCTATATTTGGCAAATAGATAAAAGGACAAGCGCGAAAAAATTGATAGATATAAGAGGGCATACAGAGACCGTGCCAAGTGGCGATCTATAAGTCTCTGCCAAGCCCTCTGGGAATAAGGCGAGAACGGTTAAATGTATTAACGTGCACAGATAACAAATGCCAAGAACTTGTAGGTTTCTTATATTATGTATGTTATACATTATATATTTTTATGTATATTGTTTTTCTTTTTCCGAATATCATATAATTTATATATCTTATTATTAATATATGTATCTTATTTTTTTTTTGACTACTTCTACTTTGTAGACTCAACGATATTACAGACAACAATTTTAAAATCCAACTTTTTTAATAATTTCGGTTTGATCCAGCCACTGCGTTTCTTGGTAGAATGAGAATCGGCACGTTCACTGCGTGAAAAGAATTTACGGTGGCAGTTTAAGAATTTATACGAGGCGTTTAATATTTCACTGCGCGTTTGAGGCACCCGCGCCCGTCTGCGTAGTCCAAGGGGTTGGTGTATAATCGCAACTGTATACACGCATTATGAAGTTAGATAGAACGAGTGTATGCCAATTTCGCTTCTGTACTCCAAATGCCGTGTGAAACCTGGAACTTGACCATCATTTATAATTGCGACGTGATTTTAAACGTAAATTAAGTAACATTGTTAATTCCTAGATACAACGATGCCTTTTATGCGATTCAACGTTTGAGAATGATTTCGTAGAAAGGTAAATCTCGAAAATGAAGCAATGTTCTCAATGCTTCATTTTATTATGTAAATTCATAACACGACGTTGATGAACGCTATCAACGAACATTGCAACAAGGATTACGATGTAAATGCGAATCAGATAAACGAAGACGAAGTTATGAAATAATACGACGACCCATACTGAAATATTTGCTGTTCGCTTTAATTACTACATTGAATTGTTTTCACTCGGGATCAATTTCATATGGGTGATCAAATGTTGTCTATCGAGAATTGACTTATAGTTAATTGTATTCTGAGCAAATATACATTATAAAGGATTGTTATGAATTGACAACAATATTTCGTTTACATCTTGTCTTTGTCAAACATTTAATTATTCATGTTATTGTTAGTTAATCGATATTTATTGCCAATAAAATTCATCCATTCAGTTCTTTTCACCTCATAGTATTGATGCTATCATAATTTGTCAATTCGTATGATGCAGTCTATTACAGATGAATTAGCACAAATCTTAATACTTTTGTTCACATTTTCTGATCTAATGAAAAATAATTTATTAATATTGCTATTCGAATCGGATGATAATATCCTTCATATCTGTTTGTGGTTCAAAAATAAATAAATAATAAATGTCAGGCGTATAGTTGTACATTCCTTTTATTTTTACTTTATAATATAATGTATGTTTGTGTATGTACCTATTATACACGTTTTTGAAACATGCTGTGATCCCTACTTTCGGAGATATATGTATGTTCTTTTTCATTTCAACTTTATGAACATATTTAGTAAAAATAAAATCTATAGCGTAAACTAGTATTCTCATAACAAACCGGTGCAATGATTTATCTAAACCTGTAAATGTCAGGACGATATCATCGCTAACAGAGAAATGGGTTTGTTCTGAATTTCAATACCTATTTCGGAAATATGGAAATTTAACGAAATAGCTGATACAATCGTGTTGGTTTGGCTTTGTGTTCACATTATTGCTGATGCTGTTTTCCTTGTTTGCATTCATGCAAGCAAACATTAATTCTCGAGGACATGTTCATTTTGTCGCAAATTTCTGTCTATATGTATATTCAAATTTATTAATTGTAGTATATTTCAATATGTTTTTGTACACTCGTCTAAATAGTGCCTAATAAATACAATATTTTTCACTAGATAACATATGAACTGAATTTCTAGATTTTACATGATATCTCATTTTAAAAATAAATATAACTGTAACAAACAAGCCTTTTGTTGAAGTTGCAAATGGTCCATAAACTACTTACTATTCCAACATCGAGCGCTACCCGCTCGCTCAACAATGTTGCTGCGCCATAAGCAGCACACATCGCACTGTGTGTCGTAAAATACTTTTTATTTCTGTCCCTACAGCTCAATTAAGCTGCCGCTAGTCGCGTCGGAGTGGCGGCAATTCGTTGCGCCGAAGTTGCGGTCTCATTAAACGGTTGAATCCCCCGCGTCATTGGCGTTGGGGAATTTCGAACGTTTGGAACATTTCGAACATGTTGGATTACACTCGTCGCAACGCGTTGGCAACCACAGTGATGGATGTCGGAGGCCGGGATCGAAAAACGGACAGACGGCGAAAACCATCGCCTGTGTATTCTCTGATTTTATTTGGAAATTCGATTACTCTTTCTGCACTACTGGATTTGTCTCTTCTTAACAACAGAGTATTAAAGATAATACTAATATCCGAACTTGTAGATGTGTATATTGCACTGCTTTGTATTTCATGCCAATAAATGCAGTTGCTAACGACTCTTTTTTTTTCCCAGTTTTCTTATGATATTCGCAATCAGGACTGGTCTCTACTGTTGTAGTCTACTGTACAATTCATGGTGGTATATACCTACCTATATACTAGTAAGTTGTATTATTACAGACTAACTTTAAAAAAATCTTGTCATCGTTTTTTATCAAAATTGTAAACATTGTGATTTTACGAAATTCATTCGGTGGTAAGCTAAAAATATGACGCGAATTTTATACGTCCATCTGCTGATGTTTGGTCACAGAATTTTGCATAAAATGGTTGAACGAATCAAAAATAATTCTAAATTCGTTTTAAAAAGCATTCAACTAACTCAAACTGTTAATTAAGACAGACTGCTGCTGTCCTTAACAATTAACTCCTACTTATGATCCAACTGTATATACGGTCTAGTGGATTACGTCGCATAGACGTTGTATAATAATATTAAACAAAGTGTTATCGTTGACCCTAGAACATTGCACACGGAACCGCAAAGACCGCAAGGTACTTGCATTTTGTGGTCAATACGCGGTACGTAGCTTAAGCGCGTTATGTAGTCGGATTTCGCGAATGCAATTATGTACGTGACTGTAGTCGTCGAGTTAATAGAACTATCACTGCAGCGAGTTTAATTGAGCGCGTTCACGTAATGGCCATGTCACTGGATGGTTTGTTGAGTAGCACTCTTCCGCGCATGAGTCGCGGGTGTAAATTTTGACACTTAGGTTTAACTGCGTCGTATAACGTTACAATGGAGGCAACTTTGAAGTTTTAAGTTACAATGAAATGTTGGGCTTAATGAAATGGATTAATCTATCGTGCTTTTTTTGTGAATGTAAATGTACTTGTTATAGTAGGAATGATATTAAATCGAACACAATTACAAAAAAGTGTCAAATTGTTTAAATAAAAAAATGTTGATAATTGGCTTATAGAAAAATGTTTTTATGGTGTTCAGGAGTTTTTGAATTAGTCGTAGGCAATAAGTATTTATTTCAATTATTGTGGAGTGTGTATACACCTGGAAAGGTAGCATAAGCGATCCTCACATGTATGAGTCAACAGCTGTAACCTATTGCAAAGGTGCAAAAAGTGTATATTGAAAGTGTACTTTATAACATTAATATAGAAAGCATAGTAAGAAGATAAAAACATTGATTGCGTGCATTTTAAAAAAATTAAAGAAAAATACCTTTTTAAAAACAAGCTTTTATTATTTGTTTATATAATGAACTAAAAAGTTAAAAATAAAATGAACTAAAAAGTTAAAAATAAATTATTAACATTAAAACTTTTCACCATACATAATTATTCAATCTCGTCCCCCCTCTTTATCATAGTCCCCATTTATAAATAAAAGCGTGTTACATTTAATACAACACAACATTTTCCTCAAGCTATCACAAGGTTTTTTTTTTCTTTAATGTTATTTTTTACTTTTTAGTACCTCTACAGGCTTGCTGAAAACAAGCCCTTTCATTTGATTTTGATACCCATATTGTAGGAACGAATAAAAGAAAATTATCCGCCATTTTTGGTGTTCCGCCGTATTGGATTAAGAGTGACGTAACATTATTTTTTTCTAGTTATTCTTGGCAAGCCCTTTTATTTGATACCCATATTGTAGGAGTGCATTAAAAATAATTGGTCCGCCATATTGGATACGCCGCCATGTTGCATTTAGAATGACGTCACACCAAATTTCAGCTCAGTCGGAAACCGGGAAGTGGATCAAATTTAAGTTGCAAGATTTGATTACAGACAGACAACGGGACAGGTGAAAGTAAATAAAAGCTTGTAAAATAGAGATCACCGCAAATCCTTGATTAGCAATTTCATATGTATATAGTATTTTGGTATGATATAACGCCTTTAATGATCACAATTATCCACACACTATAGGATGCTTATTGCACATATACCAAGGACGTCCAATCCACTGCATCCGACGTCCGTTTGGTGTGGAATTACAGTAGCGTTTTCATATTATACTATCATTGATAATGTACAACTGCGTATTATTGTCATACATAGGACTATATCAGCAGTAAAGCAGTGTTTATAAACATATGCAAATCAGCCAGCTTTGAAAATGTCTTCACTAATTTAGTAACAGTAATCGTTTCACTCGTAAAACAGCCCTTACGCGTCGATAATGATATCCCGCTAAAGAAAGAAGTGTAAAGAAAGTAATTTAAGTCGCGTCACGAACATTCAACGGCTGTGAGCTCATAGAAAATGCATAAAGCACGTGGTACGTGCCTTTTGAGACTGTAAATTAGAATCCTGCTCTTGATAAGCCGAGCTTTATCTCTGAGATAATTTTAATGAATAATAAACAAACATTGACAAACATAATGTTAAAATAGCATTGCAAAAATTGTATCTTTAGTTTTATTTTTAGTGGTTAGTACTTTATCTTCAAATATATTATGTCGAGTTTCTGTTAGACCAGGTATACGAATAGGAAGCCTTCATCCCTCCTGATAGATAATTTGGTTGAAAGTATTTCAACAGGATTTCTGAAGTAATCTGGCTCTGTCTATTTCAAACAAGTCCTCGTTGAATTAGTGCTTCGTAGAAGCACTTAAGCCAAGCCAGTCTTAGAGGTTAGTGAGCTGATTGAATCCCAAACTTGTAAGCGAGTTCACATATTTTTCTATATAGTATTGGAAAGACGCCGGGCAGCTGATACCACTAGTGCAGAGCAGTATAGCAGTAAAGCGTGTGCAGTAAAGCGTAGTGGGTAGGAAACGAATCCTACAAGGGGATCATTTAAGTCAGTTGAATTTTTGACTCATATATAATATATCTGACTTTGTTTCATATATAAGTTTATTCTAAGTATTATACTAACTCGGTTCCTATACCACTTTCTACGATATTAGAATTTGAAGAAGAGACAACTGCGTTCTGTGTAAAATGTTGAAATTGTAAACTTCAATGCTTTTTCAATTTCGTCCTAATTTCTATTTTCACTACTCAATATTAGTTTTATTATAATAATCTTACGAAATCTTATCAAACCATTACGCATATATTATTTTTTCATATTTACTTATCTATTATATCCATCCTTTGTAGATTAATAAGTGGGAAGTAAGGAAAAAAATATGCAAATTAAATAATATTGTCTTTTCTAAGTTATAGAAATATTTGAACTATAACTAAATAACAACTTTTGTTATATATTAATATTTCAAATCGCTTCACGCATCGCCGATAACGATGGCGTTGATGTGTATATTTGCAGTGATCTCAAAAACACACACTAAAACTTAAAGTGATTTTCACCATCAACAATATAATTATTGCAAAATGCAAAAGGTACTTCAGTAATACATACTCAAACGAATATAAAACTACTGAAGCTGCTATAAAGTAATAATAAAAGGTAAACTAATGGACTAGTGTTAGCTAACACACACTAGTTACCTACGCGAAAACCCAACTAGAGTACCTATTCATCAAACTGATAATTATTGCGAACAAATAAGTCAAAAAGATTGAACCTCTCGTAAGAAGGTCACAACTTGGTATACTGTGTATTTCTTTTCCACGAATACATATAATGATAATTAAGAAATGAACCCATTACCTAGAGTATGTACGAGTATATTTCAATGCTATCGACATTCGTATTACGCTTCTCAGAATTACTTATTATCCTTTTACAAGAAACTCTTATGAAATGACTTTCTCACGCAGTATGAGCAACCGATTGTATGTTCTTTTGCTGTGATATTAGTAATCTTTTTTCCTAGTAAAAGATGTTGGCGGAATTATCCGATTCGATCGATATAATAACGATATTTCTTTTATTAGTAGCTATCGCGTAGCGCGTATTGGATATGTCAGTTTAAGTAATTACAATAAAATGAGTTAGTATGCGTTATTCAATATAAGTATTTCAGTATAAGAAGCTATGGAAAGATCTAATCACTAGTTTAGATTATTTCTATGAAAGCTGCAGACTAAAAGAAAGCGAGTCGTATTTTGTGGAAATATAGACATTAATGAAAACATGGCAGATTAATAACTTCCACAATTAATAAAACTGGGTCAGCTTAAGCAGTAATATGGGGAACTGTCGTATGGCAGTGAATAATTAAAGTCGCCACGATCGTTATAATAAATGCTCCCATCGGAAGTCAAATTATTATGAATATTAATAATAATAATATGTTTACGTGTAACTACTTTAGCTAAAGTTAGCTAAAGTTAATTAATTTCATTTAATACTTCAAAAACACTACATATTTTGCAATGCGTTATGTAGAATTCTTTTTACGTTTATAAAGTTGATGGGGAACGAATTAATAACATGACAGTATAACAGCAAATATAGATCAAACCGCTTAAATAAATTAAAATCTAATATGTACTTCTGACAAAAACTAATTATAAACTGTATTATTAAGTAACCAACAAAACTGCAGGGATTTGATAAACAAATGTTTTGATATTCATAATTGTACTTCGTAGCTCTGATCCGGGAAACTTTTAGTCACTCCGCCAGGCATTTCATAGTTCTGCCAAATTACGAAAATTAATGTATTATTGTAATAACGACATTTGAAAAAAGGTAAAAGGATCTTTCGAATTTTTTGATTACCTTATAAGCTCTCTCGTTTTTAGAACAGGAACAGGTAGAGTTAACTTGCAATAGATATCAATGAATTGATATCATTTTGTATGTTGATATAGGTTAACCTTATAGACAAAACTGCTCAGCATTATACGATTGTATATATTATTTATTAATATCCTTTTGTCGCTTTAAAAAAATAGCCGCGACGATTACTTAATTCGAAAATTAATTATGAAATCCCTAAAAATAGAGACTGAATCTAAAATTACTCAACGCAAGGAGACTTGAATCTGTTGAAACAATATTATCAGGAGACGAAAACTTTTCGTCATCGCGACTTTTTGCGTAATTAAGTTTTCTCTTTGCCTTGTTGAATTTAAATGAGAAAATGGTGCCTAAATATACGGCAAATTTTCTGTGGGAGATAAAAATAATTGTAGTTATTTACAAAACAGAAGTATAAATACTACACTACTATATTATTATTTTATTGGTACTCAATAATGCCATGACTTGAAATAACCTCTTCAAAATTAGATATTCGTAAGGAATTGATTCAGTTATTAAAACATCATTCATAGAATCGACCCATGTTTTGTATTTTTAGTCTGTTATATTATTTAATTAATTTCCATATAAAGTCAATTTTGCGTATAGAAACTGAAGCATTTGATACTAATCAATCGTAATCGTTTTCAATTTTCGCTTAACTTAAGCTACCTGCTGGTTCCACTGGCTTCTAAATGCGTAAATATGCGTTGACAATGACAGCGAAAGATTATGAAATAATGTTAATTATGGAATTATGGTTGAACAGTTGCACGCGATCTCATGACCGAGAGGCGGAACATCGTCGTGCCGTCGCGTCGGGATTGCAGGCCATGGTTATTATGCGCACACGCAAATCATCTACGGACGGAGGGAAGGTTTTATTCTGACAACATTTTTCAAAACCGTCTCTCAAGTTGATGTACGGTTTTAGACGTGTGTAAATTTGTTATATGCATTTATTGGCGTCTTATTTAATGTTTCATTTTTTTCTAGTTATTATTTGTGATAACTTTTATTCAGCAGCTAAGTTATGCATGATTTCATTTTTTTTTTGTTGTATCTCCAAGTAGCTTATATTTTTATTTTATTTTATACTTTGAGGAAAACTTACAGCTAATACAAATATTGATTAAAACGAATCGAGTAAATTAGAGCCATTTACAAGTTTTCACATGTGTTCAAAAATATGTATATAATTATATGAAACCTTTGTGTATTAAGTAGGTACTGCAAAATTAATTTCTAATTAAAGATGAAATTATTGTACAATTTTTTAAATTCTGATAAAGAGGTGCAGAACAAGTCTATATCTATGTTCCTGCTAAAATCGTTGAATGATTTTGAGGATCTGATAATAAATGTATTTCGACGGTAATTAGTCGATGAAAACGGTACATTCAGTAATCTAGTATGACGCGTTGTTGTCTTAGGTGCATTGATACAGAATCTGCTTAACAATCCTGGTGAGTCTATATAACCTTGAAATATTTTTAAGACAAAGGCTATATTAGCCATTTCACGTCGCCTATGTAAAGGCAAGATATGAAAATGTTTACATCTTTTCTCATATGTTTGAAAAAATCTACGGCATTTGAACTGTAAATGACGAAGAAATCTTTTCTGTATGGCTTATATTAACAAGCTACTCGAATTCTGCGCAGACGAACTACAATTTACTAAGTTATGAATTGTAACCTGTATTATTCAGATGTATAAGCTATATTATTGTAAAGTTTCATTAAATTCATTCAGTAGTTTTTACGTGACTGAGTAACAAACATCCAACCATACAAACTTTCGCATTTATAATATTAGTAGGGATGAGGACATTGTTATTATCGTCTCACTGTTGGGTTCGGGTCTCTCCTTATAAATACAGTCTATACTTATAAAATGTCATATTTCACATTATCGACCACAGATTTTCGTTAAAAATTTGAATAATGCATAGTTGTATAATAGTTATTTATACAACTGTTGTATAATCAGGGGTATTAAAACACGAATGTGGGCTTATCACACTCGGCTACGCGTTGTGTGGTAAATAGTATCACATGACTGTTTAATACCTAATTATAACAGTTGTATACAAGACTTTATTTACAATCATAAATCCTCTATAAAATATTCTCATACCATAGGGTGTTGTACAGTGTTGTAAGAACTATGTAAATTCAAGACAAGTCTAATTGCGAAGCATGTAAAATAAACAACAAACCTTAATTAATCCGAAATTACGAATTAGTCTAAAATTTATTGTTCTTTTTTCAAATTTTTTGCGATCTGGTGATGAAAATGTCATTGCATGAGAATGTTCTTTTTTTGAAATTCATAATATCACGCGTTTGGATGATATAATGATCAGAATATCATTGAGTGTTTTAATGTTGGCAATAAGCTAATTGTTATAGGTTCTTTTATAGAGGATTAATAGCATGATAGTAGATAAAAACAACAATGTTATTCTGTGTTTGCCATGAAAGTCGTCATTTATGGGCACATAGTAGTTATAATCAAATTCTATTTATGTACTTCTACGTAGAACTCGGCCTAAGTAATTTTAATTGCCTTTAAAGTGAGCTCAGCAGAAAATATTCCAAATGCCTGGCGGTTATACTTCGACGTCGTCTGCATTGTGACATCGTAGTTGAGAACTAATTAAATTGTTCTTCGCGATCGTTGTGCGACAGACAAAAGCTTCTGAGCAACCTTTGAATGTCTACGTAGAAATTTTTAATTGTAACTATCGCAATAGTAGGTCACCCACACTAAACAATTTTCTTACATGCTAAAAATAATTTGTTAACTTACAGTACTTTTAATTTTCTTTCAGTGACTTTACATTTATATTTTTACAGTAATATCTGTGGCAGTAATACTTTTTGTTTACTGGATATGATGACTAACATTTTTGACATGATTTCAACTAGGAGATTTGATAAGATCTTTAAATTCAATTTATATATTCTGTTACGTAATACACATAAGAATATAAATATAATAACATTTTCTGTTTACAATGCATTGAAACTATTTTCAATGCACCTTTATATAAGTATAAAAAAAAAGTAACTTGTATTCAGAGTACAGTGCATGAGATAAGTAAATTTAATCTTTAGCTACAAAACTCAAGTTCTCAGACGTTCTTTCAAATTTATGGCGGCAGACGCCTCAGTTAGTTGGATATTCGCCATTCAGCGTTATTTACGTTAAATTTGAGACCGTAAAGATGCTATCAAATTTATTGCCAGCATCTCACTTTTGGGTTGAAACAAGACCGTTTGAATGATATATCACTTTTCATTAGTAATTGAAGATTCTATGAAGGATCCATGAAGTCGGAAAAATAGACAATTATAGTCTTTATATTATAATAGACAACTATAGTGTATATATTATAATAGATAATATGTTCAACGTTAGTAGCCGATCGATATGGTGAATATTAGGGGCCTTAAACGAATTATCATCTGCGTTTGTCTCGTTATCGACATTAATTCGGTATCGAACACATTATATGGAAATAACACAAATCGCGCTATCAGATCTATGCATTCCATATTCACGATACGATTGCGATTGTCAAATGTTACTTCAGCTAAAAGCCTTGGACTGAAATGAAAATGAAAATTAATTACCTTAAGGAAATTAAGCTAACTGTCGTATGCTAGAAATGTGTCTTAATTTCTAAACAATTTACAAATCCATATATTTCTACTCTGTAACAAAACTAAAAAAGACCTGTATTTTATTGATGATGCCTTAAAACTAATTCTCTATGTGTGCCAATAGGAGATCGACATCATACTTCTTATCATTCTTCATGACAGTTAGTTATTAATTTTATCTAAATATAATTACACGTTAAATATATCTGTGTTAAAATTTTGTTTTTGTTTATTTCAGATTAATAACCTCATTCTGGGCTGCAGCAGTAAGTGAATCGTCATTTTTATTTATTATAGCGTTGAATTATGACAAAATTTGGACTATTATGTTAAATTGGGCTATATATTCGTAAAATTTATGTTAAGTACCCTACGGTTATAATAAGAAATTCAGGTCAAAGTATGAGGCCATCATTCTTTGCCGCCCCCTCTCATTTCCATGTTTCAAGTACTCGGTCTCGTTGAAATTTTATTAAAATTATTCTACATGGTTAAGCTGTTGATATATCGAATGATAATGATTTATTTCTAAGTTTGACATAAGACATTTATGTATAGCAATTGAATCAGTGTGTTATCTGGTAGTTATGATTAATCTAATACAAATATTGTTTTATTTTTGATAAAAGAAAATCACGATAAATCTCACAATGTAACAATAAAAAAATAATTAATTCACACATACATAATAATAAAGTGAACATATCAGAAGCATTAGAAATGTTCGCACTAATTCTACGGCGACCCAAAAAGTTTCCACTTTCGCCTACAAATAGCGGTGTTGGCTTGAAAAATGGCAACCCCCAACCAGCCCCGATAATGTACGAAGCAGAACAATCCATCAAGGGTAGAAACCCACCCCCCTTCGAGCGAAATGAGTTACTATGCAATATGTTTAGATTATGCTTTCGTCCCAACAGTTTCGTTAAGCGTTGTTAATTTCTTTAGGTGTATTTAGTTGAGCTGTTAACTGCTTTTCAATAGAAAATTGTTTTTGATTTGTTTTGAAGTAGGTAGTTGACCAAACATTTTAAAAACCTGCTTTAAACTGTAAAATGCAAATCATGGTTACAGGTACTTGTTACTTTTTACTTTTGTTACAGATACTTTGCAGATCATGGACGAGAAATGTCGGTCGATTCGGAAATGATCCAGAAAACTAGAAAGAAAATTATAAAACATCGCCACAACCCAACGCTATTATAGCCGGGACCCTACTAAAGTCATGTGAAGTGAATCGAGGGTCTCGAGAGAACTGTCATATCGAAAAAGCATATCTTGCTATAATAGGAGAAAAACTAAGACATATCTCAATATTTTATGCTAGTCACCTTTTTGTGATCGTAGTTAATGGAACAATTTTGCTCAAAATTTAATATCTAAGCATTTAAAAGTAAAGAAGGCGAACGACGTTGAATTGAAAAGAAATTGGAATAGGTTGTATCTATGAGAAGCTGCACAATGTTTTTTCTGAGGAGACGAACATTGATTCTTAAGGCAGTGCTTATCTTAACAGCACTCTGGTTTATGGTAGCGTTATTGACAACTAACGGTGGCACTAGAAATGCTCTAGTGGCGCCACCGATTGAATATGATGATGCCGAAGCGAAGCCTATGAAGGTGGCCAAACTTACGTCCACAAAAAAGAAAAGTGAATCGTACAGCAATAATCTTTCCGATGGTATGTACTTTTACATCAAAGCAAATAATATAATAATAATAAGGCAGAACTTATTGCGTTCACAGCTTTTACTATTTCTGTCCTTATTTTGTTTTATTTATCCCTTGTTTCTTTCTGCAATTGTTTTAAGGATATGGTTTAATGGTGCTGGTATATTAATAAATACTGTAGAATCACAATTAATCAAATTAAAAATTATTCACTTCATTTATATTTTATATCATGTTATATGTTTAACAAATAACATAACATATTTTATGTTTAACAAATTTTGTTGCTTTATTAGATAATTTTGCATGTTAATTTATCTGTCCGTCACAGCACGAACGTGGGTCGATTGGATTGCTCGGCTTTCTGGCAATGAAGGTAATTTCAATTGCTTTTGTATTTTTTAACTATTTTGGTGGCTGCTTTGTTTATTTTTTTTAATAATATTAGCAAACCCATTATTAGTTTTAATCAGTAGACACTTTTTAACTTTAACATTCGCACGCTCAGCTTTGTGAGGATGCCCAGTGACTAATAAGTAATATCCTGTAGGTCTAGGCGTTATAGCTGCCCCAGGCTCGGACAACGCTCCCGGCGAACTCGGCAAACCGGTCGTACTGCCCAAGAATATAAGCGAGGACACAAAACAGGCCGTCTCTGAGGGATGGAAAAAGAACGCTTTCAATCAGTATGTCAGCGACCTTATATCGATTCGCAGGAAACTACCAGACCCAAGGGACGAGTGGTAAGGAAATGAAATATAATGATACATTAGATTTGGCAAGTCTATTGGAAGAAATACATAAACGTCCCAAGAGACGGGTTTAGCTTGATTTGATCCGTACTATCGAGGATTGTCGAATCCGCGTATATTGTTAGTAATGACAACATACATTTTTATCGAAGTAGATGAATAAGTAGACTTGTTCCAAAGCGTAAAATTTTTTGACAATGTCTATTGTTTTTGCTATGATTGAGTATATTCAGTTACATAATAAAAAATATATGTCAGATGTCAGGTTTCTTGTAAAAAGTACAAAAAAAATTGTTTTGTGCTCAATTATTTTGTACTGGTTTGGACTGGTTTGTCTATAAGTAATTATGTCGTGCAAATTAAATATAAAATGATGAAGTATATGTATACAAACTTGAGCTTCGAAGCATCACTACAGTAATATAAAACAAAGGCCCATCATTGCACTGAAAGAAAGTCTTATAAAATTTAACACCAAACGCAATAAAATTCCTAATTACATCAGATGGAAATAATATTTAATGGCGTGTAACCGAAAAAGAGAAGAAAAAACAGTTGGTGGATTGACTCTAATACATATTTGTTCTACAGAAACTTCACTTATAATATACACCATTAAACATATTTCGACTCCCCTTTGTACCTGGTATGTCTAGCCATGTAGACTGTATTGTTAAAAGGTCCTAAATATTTTTCAATTAACAGGTGTAAACAACCTGGTCGGTACTTGGACAATCTTCCGCAAACATCTGTAGTGATTTGTTTCCACAACGAAGCATGGTCTGTTCTGTTGAGGACGGTCCATTCGGTCCTTGATAGATCACCGGAACATTTAATTAAGGAGATTATTCTTGTGGATGACTTCTCGGATATGCGTAAGTTAATTAATTATCTACAGCAGATGAATTTAAAATTATTTGTTTGTTTATGAACGTATTCTGACAACATCTCTGTCGACATGTTGTTCTTTTATAATACATTATCTATTATATCTATGTATGCAACTTTAATTATTGTGTAGCTTATGCAAAAAGACCGATAAAATGATAGTGTAATAACCGGTCAAAATGATAGTGTAATAATGTTTATATGTTAAATACTGCGAACTTGACCTGTTATTTTACTGAAGTTTAAAAAAAGAAACTATTTTGTATTAATTTGAAGAGTCTTAAATTAGCACGTTAATGCAGATATATTAATTTAATATGTTCATATTTCAGCTCATTTAATGCAGCAATTAGACGATTATATGTCGTCTCTTCCTAAAGTTAGGATCGTCCGAGCGTCACGTCGCGAAGGTCTCATTAGAGCCAGATTGCTTGGAGCTCGATATGTAACCGCTCCGGTCCTCACTTATCTGGATAGTCACTGCGAGTGCACTGAGGGTAAAGACCGAGAATAGCTTTAAGCATTTCATTTTATCTGAGCGTTTACTTAACATTTTGATCTTTTCAGGATGGCTTGAACCTCTTTTAGATAGAATCGCTCGAAACAAAACAACTGTGGTGTGTCCAGTTATTGACGTTATAGACGACAATACGCTAGAATATCATTATAGAGACTCATCTTCTGTCAATGTAGGTGGATTCGATTGGAATCTACAGTTCAATTGGCATCCTGTACCAGCTAGGGAGAGAGCGAGACATAAGCATACTGCAGAACCAGTATGGTCTCCGACTATGGCTGGGGGACTATTCGCTATTGACAAGGAATTTTTTGAAAGACTTGGGACATATGACAGCGGCTTCGATATATGGGGAGGTGAAAATTTGGAGCTGTCATTTAAAACTTGGATGTGTGGGGGAACATTGGAAATCGTCCCTTGCTCTCACGTTGGTCATATATTTAGAAAGCGGTCGCCATACAAATGGCGGACGGGTGTAAATGTATTAAAAAAGAATTCAGTAAGATTAGCAGAGGTATGTTATGAAAAGCGGTTTATACACAATAACTACTTTATATTGAATTTATGTGACTTTTCCTTAGTGTGAATAATTATTAACATTTTGTTTTTTTTTTCTTGTAAGGTGTGGTTGGATGACTATGCTAAATACTACTATCAGCGTGTTGGCAACGATAAAGGAGATTACGGTGACGTTAGCAGCAGACTAGCTTTGAGAGAAAAACTTGAGTGCAAATCTTTTGAATGGTTCTTGAAAAATATTTATCCGGAACTTTTTATACCTGGTGAATCTGTTGCTCACGGCGAGGTTTGTATATTTAATGCTCTACAAAAGTTATCATATCGAATAATGTGTTATTTTGATATAAATAATAATTAGATACATATTTTTTTAGAAGCAGTTTATGCTTATACAATGTTGAGTACATTATAATTTATGTGTTCTTCAAAAACATTACTTATACAGATCCGCAATGTCGCCTTCCAAAAAATATGTTTGGACTCCCCAACACGCAAGTCTGATCATCATAAGCCTGTCGGACTTTACCCGTGTCATCGCCAAGGAGGAAACCAGGTCTACTGTCGTTTACAACCAGACCTAAAGCGGCAGTACCATTTGTTGGCGTCTCGATATCGAATGTTTCTTTGTTTAATTTCATATTTCGCGTTTTATTTGCACTTTTTATTTGCACTGTTTCTCACAATTTCGATTCAGCACGATCACAGCTAGAAGTCGATGTTCACTATATTATAGGATATGGTTAAATTTGGAATGATTCTATTTTATCACACTATCAATTGATAAATATTACAACAACGTTAGGTACGGAATGACGGATTCAATCGTCGTTTCTGCCTTGACGCCGATGATGAAAATTCTGCAGAAGATACGCCACTGAGGATTCAAAAATGTCGAGGAGGTTTTGGCAGACAGGTATCTCCCGGGCGTATTCAAAATGAACATAGAGTGGAACTGTGTGGACTGTCTGACTAAATACACAATATCACTAACTTATTCTACTATGAGGAATAAGTCTGTTTCCATTTGTGTTGTGTTGTATTGTTCGTCATTTCCATTTCGCTGTGAATTGTGTTATCACTTCACCATTGACCTATAAGGTAAACCTTACAATATAAATGGAGACCATTATCTTTTATTATTTTATTTTTATGAATTGTATTTCATTTTTTTGGTGTCAAGTGATAATACCATTCAGGCACGCTTGCTTTGGCACGCCTTTTATAAATTGTGGATGGCACTAGATCGCGAATCGATGGTCGGATATGTGCATCGACTCTGCAGCAGGACCCGAGGACATGAAGAAGCCTGTCAACGTATGGCCATGTCATGGAGAGTACGGAAATCAGGTTTGTCAAAGGCTGCTTACCTCCACGTCTAGCTTATCATTATTTAGTTGGCTGTTGGTGTTCGTCATTATGGTGAGTGTGGTGGTTGCTCCAGTAACATAATATTAATTTCTCCAATATTATATTTTGAGTTTATTGACACCGTTGTCTATAGCTTCTGTCAGAATTCACTTAACGCTGCATGGTCTTAATACTCTAGCACTTACGAGAATGCATTATGCACTGCACTATATTTATAATTAATTATTATATTAGTATGATTATATTATGTTGTATTATATGTATCGAATGCTTAAAAGTTCGGTGTCCAGTATGTTTTAAAATAAATTTCATTTAGTTTAAAAATAGGAGCTGTGAAACTTTGTGTATAAATGTACTCTTCCAAATTGGTACTGCCGCTAGGGAATTACTTATTAGTATTATTAGTTCATTAACATTTTTAAATCCTACTAATTTATATTACATGTATATATATTTAAATCATTATCAACTATTATTAAATGTAAATACGACTTAAAATACATGTTAATGTAGCTAGTTCCATTTTGTGTATGAGAATTTGGGTTTGGTGAAATTTAAAATAATGCTCTCAAATTCCTTTATTCAGTTTTACCTCTTTTTGTTTTACTGTGTTGTTTTTAATATATCTCAGCATCCATTAAGGTTCATTTTTATACCTTATAAAAGCCAAAGATAAGAACCTCTAAGTCAAAATCAATATCTCTTTTATCCACGTACGACACTCAACGATGTAAAGGATTCTTAATATCGTAAAGAACAACATATTGGAATTTCTCGGTGTTTTCAATTTTGTCGAAAGCTGCTTGAATATGCATCTTGTATCTTTCAGTACTGGATGTATTCTAAGAATGGAGAAATTCGACGTGACGAGACATGCCTGGATTACTCTGGACATGATGTGGTACTGTATCCCTGTCACGGTGCGAAAGGGAATCAACTGTGGCTGTATGATCCAGGAGTGAGTATTGCAGTTTTAGTGTCTATATTACTTGTGTACTGAAGAAATGTCGACTGCCTGAAAATCATGTTTTGTTTTAGGTATGTTATAAAGCGGTTTTGCTTTAAAAACATACTATGATATGATATGTTATGTTATCTATCTATGTATATATAACTGATTTGAAGAATTATCTGTTTATTGGATTCTTCTCCGTCAAGGACAGCAAAATATTTATTTGAATATTAGAAAAAGCAGGGAGATTTATTTATATATAATAATTATTATACTATCAGTTTTGATTTTTATCTGTAATTATCCGTAGCTAGTTTTAAATATTACGAATTCTTTTACAATAAGTCAAAATGTCCAGTAACCTTAGTAAATAAATATATTGCTTACGCTTTAAATGCATCGACATCCAAACAACAATATATCAAGTCACGATGTATCTTGCATTTAAATGTTATTATTTCACATCCTTAAAAATAAATAAATTGAGAATAATATAAAATAAATAATTGAGATAAATTAAATTATGTAAAAAATGTCACATCAGTTAGATGTATAATTATGAAAAAAAATAAAATAAAATTTGATTCGGGAGGGGACGGCCCCACGTCTATATATTATTATTACTTAGCTTTCTATGGACGGTTATTTCATTAATGCAAATTTAAATTTGATTGCAGACAAAGTTGTTGAAACACGGGTCCAGTGAAAAGTGCATGGCGATATCGCGAAGCAAAGACAAAGTGGTGATGGAGACGTGCAACGAATCAGAAACAAGACAGATGTGGAATATGGAGAACTTCAACCCTGATAGACTGACACCAGAGTTGACGGCCGAGTAGCCAGAGGCCTACGATGAATTGTTATTCATATAAAAAGAGACAGAGACTCTATTGAAAATTGTTTTTGAAGCAGTGGACTATAAGTAAGACATTGAATATGAATCACTTGTTTTAAATGCAATATTGATGTGGATGTGAGTGTTAAGGCCATTTAATGTTGTTATTAAAAGGAAGAATAATGAAGAAGCTTAAAAGTGTGTAGCATTGTTACTAGTTGTCGCAAAGTTTGTTTTAAATGACCCCGTGCGCGTTGGCCTATTATCGTCTCGTTACAGTTACGGCAATATTTTGCTGTCTTTCGTTTTGACGATGTACATTTTTTAGTATTATAGCTATTAGACTTGCCTATTACATATCAATTATATGTATATGATACGTGATCTTGATTTTTCCTTTATTGTTAAATATGAAAGTCACAAAAAGACAGTTTCCCTAGTATTCAGTACATTGTTTTCAAACAAAATTGAAAGTTTTAAGGCTTATTATCAAATGCATTATTTTATTGTATTTTTTAAAGTAATGTTGATTTATTTTATAAAGTTTTACACTTTTATCATTCCAAAGAGGAAGAAGTTTGTGTTTTTGTTTTTAACTTACGCCTACACATAGAATGCTCATTTACTAAGTTATCTTAAAAATTTGTTCATTATTATTTCGTTTAAAATTTATATAACCATTTTATAAGCGTTGGTATTCTTCAATGGTTTTTTGATTTGAAATGATTAAGTAGACCCTGCTGTACGTCATCTATCTACATTGCCTAGTCAATTAAATAAGATGTCCTAATGTAAACTAAGCCAGTGACGGATATTGTTTTCGTATTTTATTTCAACTACAACAAATCTAATATTGATTTATGTTTTTTTATACGTTTAAAGTCCATTCTTTTTATTCCAAATGTGTATCTTTACTTTAACGTATACCGTTTGAGTATTATTCCCGTTGCAATATTTATGTAATTTATTATTATTTTAAAAATCGTTTATTATTTAAAGACAATGTCGTGTTGTTTTTTTGAGTAAATTGTCTTTTGAGACCACGTTTTTAGTTTCAATTTCAAATACAAAATGGGCGTTTTAGATTTTTATAAAATTTTGAAGTTTTGAAAATATGATGTTTTCACGTTTGATGTTGCTTATCATCTGTACATATCTTGAAAAATTCCTTGTAGTTATCTAAACAATTTATATCAAATGTACATTCATAGCTGATGAAGAATAGATTTTAAATAATTTTGTGATTTATTTATTAAAAAAATATATACATATATATATATATTATATTTATTAGTCACTTGGACATAGGTGTTAGTAAGTTAATAGCTAGTTAATTGTATGTACATTTATAAATAGTTAGGACAGTATCTATTTTGGAATTTCACGGTTTTCATTGTGAAGAAATATGGTTTATTTGTTTTGTCTTATGACTTAGCTTTTATTTCCAAATGAATATGGTGTGTACTTTTAATTACTCTAGGTACTTTAACAATTCATTCAATGGTTAATTATAGACATATTAGTTTCTTTTTTTTATTATTTGATAATGTAAAATTTCTTTATTAGAATTGAAATTCTTATTTTATGTTATTAGTTGGTATATCTGATGTTTTACGATTTAATAATGCGAAGCATCACAGTTCTTTATTTAAATGGACATATTTTTAACATTTCTTTCAAAACTGTATAATACTGGGAAATGTATATTATTTATAATTTGAGAAGAATTTTATTTATTAAGTCAATAATTAATGTCTATTTTAAAATTTGACTGTACATTTCTTACTTCTATCGAGGCTCTATGTGTAATTTGTAGTTACAATATTAATGTGTAAATATTTATCGTAAAAAATTACATTCCCATAAAATGTGATGTTATTATAAAATGTAATTTCATATGTACAAATCAAATAGTCAAGTTCAATAGTCCGTTTGTTTACTTACCTCTACTGTAAGAGTCCGATTAAGTATTTTCTTTTATTATATTGTAATTCATAGGACTCATGGGATTTGTGATTGATGGGTTATATTTCATGCGATATTATTTTGAGTTACAATGTGCCAGTATTCACGAAATAGATATGACTTATATTTGAAGAATTTGCAGACGTTCACACTGTTATACTGCCAATCAGTCTTCCTACAAGATTCAAAGTTTTTATACTCAGTAATTAGTTTTTGGAATTTACATTTAAAATCATAGAATTTAGAAAATACAAGCAATTAGTTTAGGTGATTCTAATGTTGTTGTTAATAGAGCTTAAGATGCAATAACTGGTTTTTTTTTATAGAAGATACAATACAGTTTATAAAATGCCTTTTTATAATTGACTTGTGGTCAGCGTTTTTTTTTTCCTATAGCTTCATTTTGCGCTTTAAATTACGTGATATATTACTAAGATGTTGTACAAAGAAGAGATTTAAATCTTTTTATCGAAACATGCCTTGATATAAAATGTTCTACAAGTGTACTCTTCGTTTGATTGTGTGACGGCATCCCTTTATCTAAAGCGGGGCGTGCTTACGCGATATTTGTCAAAATGGCGTATCTAAGCAGACTATACGCTATTCCCGTATCACTGATAAATGCGTTCTCTGAACATTGTACGGGCTAGGAGGAGGTGTGTCAATATTCAAATTGATTTCTTTATTATGTCTTAAAAACTTAATACACATTCAAACAGAATTGCCACTTTGTTTCGTTTGGAATGTTATGTTGGTATAACTGATAGACAAACTATACAGCAAATGACGCGCCGAAATTTGGTTTCCGGTCTATGAATTATGAAAATAGTCAACAACTATTATTTTTCTGAATTGATTTCTATCTTTAAGTATTGTAAGAGTTAAAATCATTTGTATGTGAACCTATGGATATGTGTGACTTGATTTTGTATTTTTACGGTAACAAAACGATTACAGAATCGCTGGTCAAATCCATTTAATCAGTAATTATTTTGGTTTGTACAAATAGATATTACAAGATAAGAGTTCATTCAAATTGAAAATTGACTGTTGACGGCCGCAAAGTGTTTAAATAAAACACGAAACGAAATTTAAAAATATTAATAGAAATACAATTTTATTTAATTGACTAAATACTCAGCGATTTCCAACTTGATCTTACTTCACAAACGTATTGAAGATTTGAATGGATTTTTTTATATCACCGTTATTGTAAAAATGTGTTATTACTATAGAAATAAAGATAATCGTTTGTAATAAGGAAGTTCTAAGTTCGTTCCAAGTACCACGTAGTACAGCAGAACTGATACTGGATGTGTTGTAAGGTTATGTAGGTAGTATGTATTAATGACAGTTGCTGGAAACCTATTAGTTTTATCATACAAAAGTACCTTTAATGTTTGTATTATTCACAACTCATCATGTGTCGAGTTAGGATGTTATAAATGTGCCTTATATCGTATAAACTTAATTAATTCTGTAATTGGATGTTTGAATTTTCTGTATATAATGCGGTGTCTCAATTGTATTATATTAGTGCTATAGCGTTTTGTTTAGACGGCGACTATATGTATTTGTAAAATAAAGCATTATGTTGGATTTGTATATGTTGTAATTACTTATTTCCAAACATCTTTGTATGACAGCTGTCATCGTTTTTGTGTCATGACAGCTGTCATAATGTAATTAAATTTGACATGCGTTAGTAGTTAGGGTTTCAATAAACTCTATTCTGATTGCACGCTCTTGGAAGTAACCATCATCTCCACTTGCAATATTTTGAACTAATGATGGAAAAAACGTATCTTTGTTAAGATTGGATCGTTTGTATCAGGATCAGTACAAAGATTCGAATCAGTAAAGTGCTTCATTTGCATCATTCAAATCGGTTCAGAGTCCCTGATACAAATATTCTGATATATGATACAATACACCGATATAAATATTGATATTGATTCATTTGTATCAGTGACTCTAAGTCAATCATGTAAGCGCCGCGTGCCGATTGAAACCGAGATGCAATTGAGCGAATTATTCATTTGAAGTGCTGTTAGAGATTTGAATCAGTGAATCACTTGGAAGAAACGACTCACTGAGTCGTTTCTGTGAAGATTGACACATCTCTATTTTGAACTGCGTCACCTATACGATTCAGTTTAGAGTATACGCAGCTTAGTCATCAGTGTTGAACTGAATCGAATTTTTATTGCTTACTTGTAGGTTTTGGCAAGCTTCCTCATGACAATATTCGGTCACGGGGAGATAGTTACAATGATCTCGCTTGATAAAAACTAGCCGGAAGGAGCCCCAGAGAAATCTAGTAGTGTTAACGTCGAGTTGTAGGAACTGTGGATTGATTTATATCGCTTCTAATAAGAAAGGTTTTAATTATGAATCCGTAGCTATAAAGTGACTGTACGCAAAAAGTTCAAAAACTTGAGATGGCACCCTGCGCCTGACAAGCAAAGCTACAGTAATTTTATAATTGCCAAATGCCACTAAACCACTGTACTCCTCAAATAACTATGAGTAACACGCTTAAATAAAACCTATATGTAAATATTATGAGGATCATGTATTGCGAATAAAATAATCAGAACCACAAAACACTCCAACCGCGAACCTAGTTGTTCCAACATCAAAAAGCCAATCATAAATTCTGATGTGCCTAAACAAAAAGTCATAATGTCGCGGCGTGTGCCGGTCGTTTGTCCACAAAGTTTTAATGCCTCGGACGACATGTTACAAGGATATCGCAAATGGGATATGTGTAGAGGAAGAGCTTATGATTTGGGGACATAAAATATGCCCGTCTTCTTTCACAAATAGAGACAGTTCTTGAGATGGTTTTATATGTATTAGACAGATAATTTCTTGGCCTAGGTCTTACCTAATGTTAATTGTTTCGTCAATTAACAGGCTAAAGGTAGAAGCGAACATCAACTGAACTCTTGAACAGCTGAGGCACAGATAGTCGCACCTGTATGTAATCTTTAGAACAAAACAATATTGTTATAGCGATTAAAATCAAAATCAAAATTAACTTTATTCAAATATGACTTTATAGAAAGCTTTTTTGAATCGTCCAATTTTTTTCCCTAACCCCCCATTTAGGACGCATTTTTTAGCTGATATGAAGAATGGGCGCAAGAAACTCATCAGCTTTATCAAAAGCAATAACAACATTTGCAATAAATTATGTCGTTATCATACAATGTACATATGTGTTTAAAATTTATACGGGAAAACAAATATTTAGAATGTAATATCTTCAAATCAACACCAAGCATTGGCGTCATTTAAATAATCATTGACTTTATAATAGCCCTTACTCATTAGCGTCTTTTTAACATGTACCTTGAACTTATGAAAAGCCAATTCAGCTGCACTATGTGGAATCTTGTTATAAAAATTTATACATTTGCCCACAAACGAACCTCTAGTTTTTTGGAACGTAGTTGGAATGGCAAGTTTATTTTTATTTCTTGTGTTTAAATTATGCATTTGTTTAAATAATACACATAAATCAAATTTTCATAAATATACTGGCCCTCTAAAGTCATTATATTAATCTCTTTAAACAAATCTCTAATAGGATCCCTTGCTCGTAAATTATAAATAGAGCGGACTGCTCTTTTTTGAAGAACAAAAATACTTTCTATGTTAGCAGCCGACCCCCATAATAGTAAACCATAGGACATAACACTGTGAAAATAACTAAAGTAAATTAATCTTTCCGTTTCAACATCTGTAAGTTGTCTTATTTTTTACAGCATATTGCTGCAGAATTTAGTCTATTTGATAGGGTCTCAATATCGTCGGCTTGAAGAAGACTGTCATAACTCAAAATACACAAACTTTCAGGGGAAGCGTGTAAACATTACTGGATAAAATGTACTCAGATCTCGTTCTCATTAAATAATTAGAAACCATATTCTTTACAGGTGGCTTCATTATTATACAGACATTTATTATTATTATAGACAATGTTTAGGACTTATGAGTTTCGGACCGCGGAAAAGGAAATTTAAAAAAGTAAAAAAAAAAAGATACGGACATTATGGTTTTCGGTACTTGACTGTCACTTCGGATTTTTTCACGGCATTTTTATTGAGTTTATTTAAGGCGGATTAATAATTGATCATTTACGTGTCATTTAGTTACGTGTATAAAGTGTATCTAAATATACCATTGGACTAATATTTACATTACGGTTTCGACGGGATTGGATTGGAGTAGTGGTCGGCCACGCGTTCTCCTATTTTTTACACTACAAGTATTGTAGTTTATGATATATATTTATAACACATACGGTAGGGCACATTAGTACACACAAAACACAGTTCAAGCAAAGCCAGAACTACGGACCGGTAAGCAATATTATTATATATAATTAAATATATAAGCAAATAACGGGCGTTCGGGAAAACGCAACATTTTTTGGTAGCAGAGCGTGGTTTTCTTTTCGGTTACGGACCTGTTATTTTGTAAATTCTTTGTTTTGTATGTTATATAATTATTAAAATGTCGGACGGTTACAACGAAATTCGTCGCATATTGCAATGGTTGGTAAGCGCATTTTCTCTGGTGAGTAGACCAGACAGGGTTGAGGCCTTGAAAGAGCGGGCTTCAAATGCGAGCAGATACATGGCGGATCTGGATCAAGCTTTACAAATGTGTTATGATAGGGCTGACATGAATCCAGACAATGAAACTTTGCAGGCAAGGTTGATTCAAGCTCAGGCAGACTACAAGCAATGCTTAGAATATTATGACAGCATTATTCAGGCGGTAAGGACACTGGATCTGGCCAGTAGTCCCACGGTTAAGGGTCAGTCAAGTAGTAATGCCTCAATTTATACTAGATTGCCGGATTTAAATTTGCCCAAGTATTCTGGTGGGTATGAAACTTGGATGTCATTTATTAACATTTTTGATTCTTTGGTACATTGTCGGATGGATATATCACTCTCACAAAAATTAAGTTATCTGTTGAGTTGTCTATCGGGAGACGCTCACCAGGTTATTTCACATTTAACCATAACAGATAACAATTATGAGACTGCAAGGGCGCTATTGATGGGCAGATATCAAAATATTAGGTTAATTGCGGATGCCCATGTGGCAAAGATATTAAATTTGCCTTATTTAAGGAATATCATGTTTATAAGGGATGATTTTTTAAATCCATTAAAGGTGGCCTATAATTGTTTGGAGAAATTAAATTTACCAGTAACGGAGTGGTCATTCTTGTTGCTCCATATTGTATTGAATAAGTTACCCTCTGATTTAAAATTAAGATTTGAACAAAAATATGGAAGCGGAGATGAGGCAAGCCCGTTGCCTAAATTTATTGACCTTTTGACCTTCTTGGAGGAAGAAGCACGGATTGTTGACAATGTAGGCTCACCTCCTGCAACGGCTACCTCAGGGCCATCTGGGAGGCCTGTGTCCAGTCAGGGAAGACCTGTATTCAGTCAGGGTAGGATTAGGCCACCCACTCGGGGGACTAGGGTAGGTATGGCTACATCGGACCATACTATTAATAATAGGTTGCAATCCAAGCGGGTTGGTTGCACCTTTTGTGGCATCATAGGCCATTTTATATCTAAATGCCAACATTTTATAAATTGTTCCCCTCAACAGCGGAGGCGTTTTGTGCAAAATCACAAGTTATGTTATTTTTGTTTAGGGGATCATCTTGTTAATAGTTGTGCAGTGGCACGGCCATGTATTCATTGTAACGGCAAACATCACGGGATGTTATGCCTGAATAGGAATGGTGGAGTTAGGCCTGCAGCGGCACGGATTGGTTCTCCTTCAGGAGGGGGTCAAAGCGGACAAGTACGGACTTCACCTCCTCATTCTGGACGAGCGTCGCCTCGACGGGTGGACGTGCGCGCGACACCTCCATATACGGGTGGGGGTGGCTTTAGGCCTACTTCACAGGCATCTCCACATACGGGTGGGGGAGGCACCGGGCCTATGGTACAAGCACCCTATGCAGCGGGCATAGGGCATATTCAAGCGGACGAATCTCGTGACGTCACTGCGGAACAGTATGCGTCTGCGGCCTCGTATGCAGCGAGAGCGAGGGGTTTCTCACCACCACTCGCGGAACGGCCGCGATTGAGGAACACGCCGCCATCTTTCGGTCATCCGGTTGGTTACCGGACACCGGATGCCAGTTGGCACCTGACTCGGGCACCATTGGGGCGCTCGAGACCCCTACATATAACCCTCTGGCGCTGTCGGCAGCCCAGGTTTTTAATCGGGTGAATGCTTCATTTCATAGTGACGTTCAAGAATAGGTAGTCGCCGCCGCCTCGCCAAATGCAACCTTTTAAAATACTATTTTATTGCCTACCGTTGCGGTAAGGATTTGTGATATTAACGGTTTTTATGTTAGAGCACGGGCTCTAGCGGACACGGGTTCGCAAGGTTGCATGATAACAGTTAATTTGGCGAGACGGTTAGGCCTATACATATTTAATAATAATATTTCGGTTCGTGGCATAGGTGATGTGCTCGTGTCACATGTTTATGGTCAATGTACCTTTAACATTGTTGGAGAATCGGTCTCTCAACCTGTTATTACAGTTACAGCACTAGTGTTGCATGATATTTTAGGAGAACATCCACAGGTGGAATTACCTTCGGAAATTTTGAACTCGGCTTCTCACCTGTCTTTGGCTGACAGAAAATTTTTAAATATTGGAAAAATTGATTTGTTGCTTGGTACTGATGTGCTTGGTCAATTATTGTGCACCGGACGCACTATAAATTTAAATAATAATGGCTTGGTTGCTATACCATCGCACTACGGATATATGATTATGGGCCCAGCATATGATACGGTTTCTGATACGGTTTTTACGGGCGTTTCTCTTTCGGATTTAGTACAGCGTTTTTGGGAGACAGAAGAGGTACCCACGGTTTCACGGAAGGACCCGCTCGACGAAGAATGCGAGCGCCATTTTATCGAAAATGTTTATCGGTTACCGAACGGTCGTTTCGTTACTCGGTTGCCCTTTGTGAGCATTCGCAAACCGCTGGGGCAGTCCTACCTCACTGCTGAGAAACGCCTGCTTTCTATGGAACGTCGCATGAAGCGAGATACAGAGTTTCGCGACAAATACATTGAGTTCATGCGGGAATATGTACAATTAGGTCACATGTCCCTGGCACGGAGGGACTACTCATCGGAAGAACACTATTTCATACCACATCACGCGGTTTTTAAATCGGATAGCGGTAAGATACGGGTCGTGTTTGACGGGTCGGCCCCTTCCTCTAACGGTGTTTCATTGAACCAAATCCTGCACTCGGGTGCTAAACTACATAAAGATATTTCGGATCTTATTTCGGCCTTTCGTAGACACCAGGTGGTCTTCGCGACGGATATACGCATGATGTTCCGGCAAACGGTGATTGATGAGGCTGATAGACGGTATCAGCTGATTCTTTGGCGCGAGGACCCGTCTCACCCATTACGCGTCTACGAACTGAACACAAACACGTACGGTTTGAAATCTAGCCCCTGGATGGCTATGCGGTGCTTGTTGGAACTCGCTCAACGGGAACGCGTTCGATTCCCTCGTGCGGCGGACGTCTTAGAGTCGGAAATTTTTGTCGATGACGTTATCACGGGTGGATCTTCGGAACAGGAGGCTTTAATTTTACGTAACGAGCTCATAGCGTTATTGGCAACGGCTGGCTATGAACTACGGAAATGGATTTCGAACAGTCCACGTCTCTTAGAAGGACTACCAGCGGATCACGTTCAAGATCCATTGTTATTTGAGAATCCGGACTCTCCTCGTTCAACATCGGTTTTAGGTGTTCAGTATTTACCGGTTCCTGACATCTTTTCCTTTCGGGTTTTAACAATAACGGAAAAGATATGGACTAAGCGGCTAGTCCTGTCTACGGTTGCTCGTATCTATGATCCTAACGGGTGGATCGCTCCTATAATATTTTGGGCTAAATGTTTTCTACAACGGTTATGGTTGGCTGAGCTTAAGTGGGATGAGACCCTACCTACTGAACTCTTAACGGACTGGCTCGCATTTATTGATCAGTTACCCACTATCGGAAGGGTTGTTATACCTCGTAAAATACTTCCACCGGGGAAGTATCATGCGTCACTTCACGGTTTCTGTGACGCCTCGGAATCGGGTTTCGCGGCAGTCGTATATCTTCGGACGATACAGCCAGATGGTTCAGTAGCGTTACATCTAATCACGGTGAAGAGCAAGGTGGCTCCTATACGCAACCGCCAAACCATACCCAAATTGGAGCTCTCGGGAGCTGCGTTACTTACTCGGTTATTGAATCATGTTTGTGATACACTCGGGAAGCACATTAACATAGGCAACGTTTATGCGTGGACTGACAGCCAAATTGTTTTGGCGTGGCTCCAGACCTCGGTACATAGGCTGGAAACATTTGTTGCGAATCGGGTTTCGCAAATTCAAAACTCGTCAGTGAATCTGAATTGGCGGCACGTACCCGGCGAGTTGAACCCCGCCGACGTGGCCTCTCGCGGCTGTTATGCCTCCTCGTTGGTGAGTCATAACCTTTGGTGGGGACCTGCTTGGTTGACGGCACCGGAGTCGTCATGGCCCCCTACGGTTTTAATCGGATCGGATCCGCTGCCCTGTGTGCGTGTCATGGCTGTGGAGAAAGAAATCGTCACAAACCCTCTTTTACTGCGGTTTAGCTCTCTTAATAAATTACTGGCCGTTACGGGATGGATGCGTCGGTTTATAACGAATACTCGCAAACCGGTTGTAAGAAATACATCTTTGTTTGACGGCAGGCGAACGGCGTGCTGCTCTCATGTTTTGGGTACGACGGGTACAATCGGAACGGTTTTCTGACGAGCTTAAATCGTTACGGACGACGGGTCGGTTAAAGGGTGCCGTACAGAAACTTAACTTATTCATTGATGGCGAGGGATTACTTCGTGTTGGCGGACGGCTGCGCAACTCGAAGCTGCCGTATTCGGCTAGGCATCCCCTTTTGCTGCCAAGGACGGACCCTTGACGCAGTTGATAGTAAGTGATCGGCACATTACTAACTCGCATGCAGGTTGTACGGCACTGCTTGCTATTCTTCAGCGGGAATTTTGGATACTATCGGCGCGACGGTGCGTCCGATCGGTTATATTTAAGTGTATACCTTGCTATCGGTTAAAGGCTAACACCATGCAGCCTATGATGGGTGACCTACCTAGCGATCGGGTTAGTGTCACCAGACCTTTTCACGGTGTCGGTACGGATTTCGCTGGTCCTTTTATTGTCAGGGCTTCTCACTTGCGGACCTCTAAGACTTACAAAGTTTATTTATGTGTATTTGTTTGTCTGTCAACGAAGGCAGTACATTTAGAAATAGTATCTTCGCTTAGTACGGAAGCGTTTATCGCGGCGTTCGGACGTTTTGTTTCACGGAGGGGGTTACCGAGTTTGGTACGGTCGGACTGCGGCACAAATTATCAGGGTGCTGACAGGTATCTTAAGGAGGTCCATGATTTTTTAACGAAACATAGTACGGACTTGGGACAAGCAATGGCTACTCAGGGCATTACGTGGAAGTTTGATCCTCCTGGATGTCCTCATTGGGGAGGCATCTTTGAGGCTGTCGTGAAGGTGGCTAAGACACATTTGAGACGTGTTATTGGGGAAACGGTTCTTACGTTCGAGGAACTTACTACGGTCTTTTACAGAGTGGAAGCAACTTTAAATTCACGGCCTTTATGCCCACTCTCTTCGGATCCCAACGATATGGAGGTTTTGACACCGGGTCATTTCCTCATCGGCCAGCCCCTTGCAGCTCTCCCTGAGTATCCCTTTGAGAATGTACCACTGAGTCGACTTTCTCGCTTTCAAATGCTGCAACAGATGTCACAAAATTTTAATAAACGGTTTTATTCGGAGTATTTGCACATGTTGCAGCAGCGGCTGAAATGGACAGATAAAACGGCTCCTGCACGGGTAGGGGATCTTGTCCTGATTAAGGATTCAAATCTTTCTCCTCTACGTTGGCGTAGAGGACGCATTTTGAAGCTTTATCCAGGCTCTGACGGTGTACCTCGGTTCGCAGAGGTCTCGATCGGCGACTCTGTGATGCGCCGTGCGGTGGCAACCCTGTCCCGTCTACCGGTAGACTAGCGAGATGAGGGTTGCTCATCTCGGGGTGGGGGATTGTTTAGGACTTATGAGTTTCGGACCGCGGAAAAGGAAATTTAAAAAGTAAAAAAAAAAAGATTTTGACATTATGGTTTTCGGTACTTGACTGTCACTTCGGATTTTTTCACGGCATTTTTATTGAGTTTATTTAAGGCGGATTAATAATTGATCATTTACGTGTCATTTAGTTCGTGTATAAAGTGTATCTAAATATACCATTGGACTAATATTTGACATTACGGTTTCGACGGGATTGCATTGGAGTAGTGGTCGGCCACGCGTTCTCCTATTTTTTACACTACAAGTATTGTAGTTTATGATATATATTTATAAACACATACGGTAGGGCACATTAGTACACACAAAACACAGTTCAAGCAAAGCCAGAACTACGGACCGGTAAGCAATATTATTACTATATAATTAAATAATATAAGCAAATAACGGCGTTCGGAAAACGCAACAGACAAATTGAATGTTGTTTCATTGGGAAAACATAACAATGCATTTTTTTTAGTTATGACAGTCTTCTCCCAAGCCGACGATTATGTGGATCCATTTTCAAAGTCGGATCCAAAGTAATACCCAAGATTTGTGAATTCTACCACTTCATTATTCATTTTAACAATAGTATCTACTTTTCTTACATTTGGTAATGAAAACTTGATACATTTAGATTTATTGGGATTTGAAGATAAATTATTAATCGTGAACCAGTGCAATACTTTACATATTTACAACGTCAATATTGCCCTTTTCTCTGTTAACCTTAAATATTAAAGAAGTGTCATCTGCAAATAGTACAGTATTGCACAAAGTATTAACGATTATAAGTCGAATTTTCTTGCTTGATTTATCCCGTCGAATCGGAACAAGAAAACATATTTCAAAGATAGAGAAAAAAATATCAACGCATTGCAAAAAAATAATTACTGTACACAATATTTGCTGCTGCAAAAATAGCTGGATTTTAGGAGTGGGTGGATTGCATCCCGCCACGTTGCTCATAACTGAAGCAATCGTATGTAAATGAAAACAGAGCTATTCATATTTAATTGGATTAAGCGCAGATTTTAAATAATCTCCGTTTGAATACTTTCAGTTGCATCCGGATATTTTGACAGTGACAAAATATGCAGCAATAAATATTGTGAAAATGAATTTTAAACAAGAGATGTGCAATATTAGCCTTGAAAGCAAATTATTAATCAGAATAAAATTTTATTCTCATGATAGGTTGTATGGTAATATGGATATCATCTTCACCGTTAGTAATAGTGCAAACGAATGAGCGCACTCCGCAACGCAAAAGACATATAAAAAGATGTCCTTGAACAATTTATTTTTACAGATACAAATAGAATTGGTCAGTTTATTTATATTATGTAAGTAAATATGTTCACGCGATTTCAGACATACAATGTTCTTTATGAGATATGCGCAATGTCAAGAACGTTACTAATCGCCGCTAGATTCTGGCCGTCTCCGAAGGTAGAAGACCAGTGTTAAATATTTTAAGTCAAATCTTTTTAATGATATAGTCGAATGTGGCTAGAGAATTTCACAAATTTATGGCGTAGATTTTTCGTATACACCTACCATTTTTTGTTCCTAGTCTTATATTTGTTTTGACGTAAGTGTCTGTAAAGTCTAATAATAATGATGATTAATAGTAATTAATAGTCTAATAGTCATGATGCCCACGGCCACTTTCTATCATCGCACCGCTCGGAGTTCATGCCCAGTGCGGTTCCAAAGGAATTTCCTCCCGCGTACACTTCGTTTGTGGAATGAGCTCCCTGCCGAGGTTTTCCCGCAGGGCTACAGTATGGGGTTCTTCAAAAGGGGAGTAAATAGGTTTTTGAAGGGTCGGCAACGCGCAAGTGACACCCCTGGTGGGTGGCAAGTGTCCATAGGCTACCGCTCACCATCAGGTGTGCCGTAGGCCTGTTTGCCACCATCGTCGTATAAAAAAAATATGAATAAAGATTATTTAGATTATAAGGCATATACTTTAATATACCTTCGAGACAACTATTAAACAGCATTTGGGTTTAGAATCTGATCAGTACTGTGGTTTCATGGCCGGGTGCAACGTAAGAAGCGAGTCGTAACGTAAGAAGACTCAAACAGCAATATGCAGCAGAATTTCGAAAGTTAGTACTACGATAAAAGTGCAGCATATCAAAAGAAAACAAGAGCATATTGGGGCTGAAATAGATGAATGTATAAAACCTTTGGGGACATAGTTTTAGGGGTAAAGTAAGAATTAACATCACTTACTTGTTTGTGAAATTACGAATTAAAAGTAGAGAAGAATGCAATTAGTACCAAAAATCATTGTGAGAAAAAAATACACAGAATAAAGAAGAAGAAGCCAAAAAAACAATGGCTACAACTACTATAGCCGTAGTTGTAACAATTGCTCTTTTGGGTATGGATCTGATTTTGGACACCAAAAACAGGAGAAAAGAAGAGTTCATATGATATAGATAAAATAGATACGTAAATGATGATACGGAGATAGGGTATATGATGGAGATATAAAAATTAGCGTTAATGCCAGACAAGTGTGACGTAGCTTGTTAGCGTACTTACATGACATTTGTTGAGATGAAGGATAAGCTAGCCTAATAATACCGACGTATGAAAATAAAATGCATATTTCACCCACCCCACATAGAAGTGGGTTAAGAGCTTAATTAATTGTCGACTCAAATTAGTCCCTACGAGATACATGGGAATAAGAAGAAGAGGGAGGAAGTATTGACGTAAGTGTTCAGATAATGATATAAGAACCTGTTAGGTGTTCTATTAAAATAAATACATGTGCGTTGAAATCGTCATTAACACATAAACCACGATCTACTATCATTTATGACATATTAAAGCTGAAACCGTTTCGTTTAACTACAAAAATGCCATGATACAATTTCATTTTCTCCGCAGCGAGGCTTACGAATGGATGTTGTTTTTAAAAACAATATACACCCGCTTTTAGGTTAATGAAAACAATCCTCGCCTCTCTATTTTCATTGCGTATCTACTCTTAAAACTGCACGAAAGTATTAAAAATATTAAGAATAAGTATTTTCTTATACATAATATGTATTAACTGTATTATTGGTTGCTAGCTGATTTTGATGTCATATAAAGATTATATTTACAAATACATTATTTTTATGAAATTAACTAAGATACTAAAGTGTTCGTGACAGACTAAAATAAAAGTGGGGCGTATAGTTTATATAATAGACCGATAACCGACCCTATTTATTGCTGTCCTATATTCAATAAAACTGCCGTCAGGTTGAGGTGAATTCTACGCGGAGCGCAGACGTGATTTGCACGTACCGTTTGGCTGTATTCCTTAATTTGTGATTTGTATGTAACTTTATACCCACAGCTAGTATAGTCTGTATTCTATGAAGTATTTATTATTTTACTGTTTTGTTACGATACATATAAATCATTAATAAACAATAATTCATGAGACAATCTTCATGAGTGAAATATCACTCATGAAAGAAAGAAAATCTTATAAAAATCCGTTTTAAAATCATCACAAACATACAATAATTATGATCATCATAAATATAAAGATAAATAAACGCGGTGCAAGTCTTCATAACATTATATGTTGATTTGTGTATGTCTAAAACGACATAAGAAATATTTGACTCCCCCGTGTTCTCGTGGTGTCATGAGATTCTATCCATTGTAGCTGCTAATATTGTATCTTTATTACTGCGCCCTATGTACTCAAGGTGACGTAAGATATTCTATCAGGTTATAGTTGCTTGTATATCTCTTTTATTACTGTGGAGCTTCACCCAGTGAGTGAGTCACACTTTATTGTTACCACTGCGTGTGTATCTTTTATATGATGGGTATTGTCTTCTGCATTCTTATTGTGATGGTGAGGTGAGGTGCGCAATGTGGGGACAGATCTATCATTTCACTACTCATGATTCTTTATTGTTATAGAGCCACCACGATAACAAGGCATAAATTCCTACGTTATCACTACTCATGGAGTGGCAACAAGAAGATTGTGTTATAGCGGGATGCTTCTCTGAGCCATACTATCCCTCGTTAACTCGGTTCTTGTTTCTTTTATTGTTGTTAAGCGAATTTGTAACATCTTTTGAATGTTATAATGTAATTTGCTTATACTTACATTTATAATATAATATTTTTCTTTTTTTAGTTTATAACTCGCAAATTGCGCCACCTGTTCTGAGCTAGTCAATCATATAAAAAAATAACTAATCGAAAAAAAATAAGGCATTCATCAATTTTAATGTCTGTTAGATATTGAATAGATTTAAAATGTTATTGAAATAAAAAAGGTAGCTAATACATTTCTACAGATACACATAAAATATAAGACAGGCAAGAACAGCTGAATCGTTATAAATTACCTATTTGTTGTATTCGTCTTTATCAAGAATAGCAAAATAATTATTTAAATAATCCGCCCAAATGCATGTCGAACTCATGCAAATAAGTTTTGATTCACTTGTGAGTGTCAAAACATTCGAGAACGCAGCAAAGGTCATATCTGTTAATCACGTCCACTTGGAAGGTAAATATTTTCACTGTTGCAAGGGTTGAAGGCCAGACGATTTGATATTAAGTCCAAACTTTTACATTTACGTGAAAAAGAATCTTGTCAGACACACAAAGAATTGATTCTATTAGGATTAAATTTTTATTTGTGAAATAACAGTAAGAAATGTTTGAACGCTGATTAATGTTACATATAATAAATTCTAATTATCAGTTTAATTTGAAATATCGCAAACTTCTGCCTACTTCTAATTTTCACTCTAATTCATTGACGGTGACTATAGGTATCGGGGAAACTTTCAACTGTCGCGATTTTGTCGTATTTAACCGACTTTAACTAGAATTGAGCTAATTTTTATGTTAGATTTGAAGTGTTTATTCTTTCTTGTTACAACTAAAATTGGGATAAACAGAGTGCACATTTCAGATCAGTTGGTAAACTATAGTTATCAGTTGTTTTCTTGCAGTTTTCTATGAAATCGAAGTATCTAGAAATTTATAGAAAATTTACAAAATATTCACACTATTTATCATTCCTAGAGACAAAACGACCTGAATGACACGTGGAATGAAGGTAGTCATTAATACGTAAGCCATTTAGTTTTAACTTTGACAAGACGAATTAAGTAATAATAGATACTTAACAAGAATAGTGATATAAGCTGATGCTTGAAAAAGTAAAGGAAAATGTCACATAATAAAAGGTTAAAGGAAAATTGTAAGAAATCTTTTCTGTGGCCTAATATTACGTTTCAAGCATTATGTACGGTAGGTATTAAAATAAATATCATTTCTCATTATACTCTGGTGATCAGCTGCTAATGGGGAACAGGGTGCGACATACTAATCAGCATTTTGTATATGCCATAACCCCCGCAGCGACAGACACGAGACGAATACTAAACCGAAGCGCCACCAACTTGTAATTTCGGTTCGATTCGAAAACTTTCGGGTTTACGAGTATTTTCGCGGTGTTCCAATAGTCATTGAATACAGAAACTTTTTCATTTACGCTCTTGGACGCGACCTGAATAATATATGAACGGCCGAAGACTGGAGAGTCAGAATCCTTTTGGCTTTAAGGATTTTTAAGCTTCCCAACTGAATTAATGAAGTTCCACTCTGAGAGATTTAGGCCAAGAAATAAAAATAAATTTGTGTATCACTTGGAAAGTTAAAACGCTGGGAAAGTTTTGAGGCTTCAAGATCAACGTAAATGCCACGAATATTGGGATTTATTAGTAAAATTTGAAGAAAATTCTAGAAAATTAAGTCGCCGAAGAATATCCAGAAAACGTTAATATACTCGTACCTTATCTTGTTAAATTTTTACGCAATGTGTGGAATCCACAGCAATAGTTTCATTATACAATAAACTAAATCCGATGCCTTATTTCTTTATAAAATATTTACATAATAAAATAAATGCAGATATAGAAAAACATATAATCTTATTTTTTCTCTGTTTGTTTTTTCGCTTGTTTCTTTTACAAAGTTCTCAATTGATATTTTCAAAAAATAAAAAAATAAGGTCAGTTTTTGTTTCATATTACCTTTCTTCTTACAGTTCAACAATCCTTTTCTAAGAAACACTATTGAAAAAGGCGCATGGTGTTAATCTTCTTATTTTTTTCTTGAATTGCCTTTTTGTTATTGTCACAGCATTTCATAGGGATATAAAATATAATCTATTAGCCTTATGATTTTATTTTATGGTTTCATTTAAAACGTCAGGCAAATGTTTCCTGTGTGAAATCATAGATGGCGTAACTAGAGGAAGTTACGTTTTGTTGACATTCATATTTTACGTAGTGGGGAATTGGACAGATGTGGGACAGATGTTGCGTACACTATATCCCCCATTCCACGCCGCACTAAGAAATTTCAAGATTCCTTCTTCTGCCGTACTTCCCGCACTTGGAATTCTCTGCCTGCGTATGTGTTTCCTACATCCTACAACATGGGTTCCTTCAAAAGAGGCGTGAAAAAGCATCTTTTGGGCCGGTAGGGATAGGATAGGGCAGGTTTGTGTTTCCTACATCCTACAACATGGGTTCCTTCAAAAGAGGCGTGAAAAAGCATCTTTTGGCCGGTAGGGATAGGAATAGGGCAGGTAGGAGAGTGAGTAAAGTCACTATCCCTATCTGTCACCCATTTGGGCTCTCTTCACCGGTTAACATCAGGCGGGAGGAAGTCATCTGCCGGGCCTAGCATTAAAAAAAAACAAAAGTTGGGAGACTTTATTGTCGCAGTTCCTGAACGCATCGGACGTGTCAAGTGAACGCGTGTGCTTACGCCACTTTGAGATCGCCACGTTTTAAATCGATAAACATATCTTAGGTCATAATCAATTTCGCGTTTATTATTACGAATACTCATCAAATATTTCGTAAATCATAGGTTGTGCTCATTATTTTTGCGACCGAAGCTTAAACGATGAAAAGGTGCGAAAAGGAGATCGACGACGCGACATATATTTATTCCAGCCAAAAACTGTTCTGCAAATGAAAATGCATTTATTTTAACTTTGCTGCAAGCCTCTAATCTGTCTGGCCACGAATATATATAACAAATAGTATTCCCATTGGATTTTTAGTCACTGTTTACTGCAAAGATTTGTCAAGAGACTTAATCTGAGATCAGTAACTGTCGATAATTTGTAGTTCTACTCCGGAAGGTACCAAAACTGGAAAGAAGGCTAGATGAGAGTCAGACTTCACCTCTCATAAAGGCATTAGATTCTAGACAACTTTGAATAGTTTGAGTTTTATTCAGACACTGGAAAGTCCAAAAAGCATATTTTTGAGTAGTTTCTTAACGTTTAAAGTCTGCTCTTACGTATACTGTTTTAAGTTTGAATCATAACCACATTGTAGGTGATGCGTTTTCCTGAACGCCCGTAATTTGGTTATATTAATTAATTATATAATAGTATTGCTTACCGGTCCGTAGTTCTGGCTTGGCTTGAAGTGTGTTTTGTGTGTACTAATGTGCCCTACCGTATGTGGTTATAAATATATATCATATACTACAATACTTGTAGTGTATAAATAGGAGAACGCGTGCCGACCACTTTTCCAATCCAATCCCGTCGAAACCGTAATATGCAATATTAGTCCAATGGTATATTTAAATACACTTCCGTAAATGATCAACTATTAATCCGCCGTAAATAAACCAAAGAATATATTTAAAATAAACTCAATAAAAATGCCGTGAAAAAAATCCGAAGTGACAGTCAGTACCGAAAACCATAATGTCAAAAATCTTTTTTTTTATTACTTTTTTAAATTTCTCCTTTCCGCGGTCCGAAAATCATAAGTCCTAAACAATCCCCACCCCGAGATGAGAGCAACCCTCATCTCGCTAGTCTACGGTAGACGGGACAGGGTTGCCACCGCACGGCGCATCACAGAGTCGCCGATCGAGACCTCTGCGAACCGAGGTACCCGTCAGAGCCTGGATAAAGCTTCAAATGCGTCCTCTACGCCAACGTAGAGGAGAAAGATTTGAAATCCTTAATCAGGACAAGATCCCCTACCCGTGCAGGAGCCGTTTTATCTGTCCATTTCAGCCGCTGCTGCAACATGTGCAAATACTCCGAATAAAACCGTTTATTAAAATTTTGTGACATCTGTTGCAGCATTTGAAGCGAGGAAAGTCGACTCAGTGGTACATTCTCAAAGGGATACTCAGGGAGAGCTGCAAGGGCTGGCCGATGAGGAAATGACCCGGTTGTCAAAACCTCCATATCGTTGGATCCGAAGAGAGTGGGCATAAAGGCCGTGAATTTAAAGTTGCTTCCACTCTGTAAAAGACCGTAGTAAGTTCCTCGAACGTAGAACCGTTCCCCAATAACACGTCTCAATGTGTCTTAGCCACCTTCACGACAGCCTCAAAGATGCCTCCCCAATGAGGACATCCAGGAGGATCAAACTTCCACGTAATGCCCTGAGTAGCCATTGCTTGTCCCAAGTCCGACTATGTTTCGTTAAAAAATCATGGACCTCCTTAAGATACCTGTCAGCACCCTGATAATTTGTGCCGCAGTCCGACCGTACCAAACTCGGTAACCCCTCCGTGAAACAAAACGTCGAACGCCGCGATAAACGCTTCCGTACTAAGCAAGATACTATTTCTAAATGTATGCCTTCGTTGACAGACAAACAAATACACAAAATAAACTTTTAGTTAGAGGTCCGCAAGTTGAAGAAGCCCTGACAATAAAAAGGACCAGCGAAATCCGTACCGACACGTGAAAAGGTCTTGGTGACACTAACCCGATCGCGCTAGGTAGCAGCCCATCATAGGCTGCATGGTGTTAGCCTTTAACCGATAGCAAGTATACACTTAAATATAACCGATCGGACGCACCGTCGCGCCGATAGTATCCAAAATTCCCGCTGAAGAATAGCAAGCAGTGCCGTACAACCTGCATGCGAGGTTAGTAATGTGCCGATCACTACTTCAACTGCGTCAAGGGTCCGTCCTTGGGCAGCAAAAGGGGATGCCTAGCCGAATACGGCAGCTTCGAGTTGCGCAGCCGTCGCCAACACGAAGTAATCCTCGCCATCAATGAATAAGTTAAGTTTCTGTACGGCACCTTTAACCGACCGTCGTCCGTAACGATTTAAGCTCGTCAGAAAACCGTTCCGATTGTACCGTCGTACCCAAAACATGAGAGCAGCCACGCCGTTCGCCTGCCGTCAGAAACAAAGATGTATTTCTTACAACCGGTTTGCGAGTTTCGTTATAAACCGACGCATCCATCCCGTAACGGCCAGTAATTTATTAAGAGAGCTAAACCGCAGTAAAAGAGGGTTTGTGACGATTTCTTTCTTCCACAGCCATGACACGCACACAGGGCAGCGGATCCGATCCGATTAAAACCGTAGGGGCCATGACGACTCCGGTGCCGTCAACCAAGCAGGTCCCCACCAAAGGTTATGACTCACCAACGAGGAGGCATAACAGCCGCGAGAGGCCACGTCGCGGGGTTCAACTCGCCGGGTACGTGCCGCCAATTCAGATTCACTGACGAGTTTTGAATTTGCGAAACCCGATTCGCAACAAATGTTTCCAGCCTATGTACCGAGGTCTGGAGCCACGCCAAAAACAATTTGGCTGTCAGTCCACGCATAAACGTTGCCTATGTTAATGTGCTTCCCGAGTGTATCAAAACATGATTCAATAACCGAGTAAGTAACGCAGCTCCCGAGAGCTCCAATTTGGGTATGGTTTGGCGGTTGCGTATAGGAGCCACCTTGCTCTTCACCGTGATTAGATGTAACGCTACTGAACCATCTGGCTGTATCGTCCGAAGATATACGACTGCCGCGAAACCCGATTCCGAGGCGTCACAGAAACCGTGAAGTGACGCATGATACTTCCCCGGTGGAAGTATTTTACGAGGTATAACACCCCTTCCGATAGTGGGTAACTGATCATTAAATGCGAGCCAGTCCGTTAAGAGTTCAGTAGTAGGGTCTCATCCCACTTAAGCTCAGCCAACCATAACCGTTGTAGAAAACATTTAGCCCAAAATATTATAGGAGCGATCCACCCGTTAGGATCATAGATACGAGCAACCGTAGACAGGACTAGCCGCTTAGTCCATATCTTTCCGTTATTGTTAAAACCCGAAAGAAAAGATGTCAGGAACCGGTAAATACTGAACACCTAAAACCGATGTTGAACGAGGAGAGTCCGGATTCTCAAATAACAATGGATCTTGAACGTGATCCGCTGGTAGTCCTTCTAAGAGACGTGGACTGTTTCGAAATCCATTTCCGTAGTTCATAGCCAGCCGTTGCCAATAACGCTATGAGCTCGTTACGTAAAATTAAAGCCTCCTGTTCCGAAGATCCACCCGTGATAACGTCATCGACAAAAATTTCCGACTCTAAGACGTCCGCCGCACGAGGGAATCGAACGCGTTCCCGTTGAGCGAGTTCCAACAAGCAACCGCATAGCCATCCAGGGGCTAGATTTCAAACCGTACGTGTTTGTGTTCAGTTCGTAGACGCCGTAATGGGTGAGACGGGTCCTCGCGCCAAAGAATCAGCTGATACCGTCTATCAGCCTCATCAATCACCGTTTGCCGGAACATCATGCGTATATCCGTCGCGAAGACCACCTGGTGTCTACGAAAAGCCGAAATAAGATCCGAAATATCTTATGTAGTTTAGCACCCGAGTGCAGGATTTGGTTCAATGAAAACACCGTTAGAGGAAGGGGCCGACCCGTCAAACACGACCCGTATCTTACCGCTATCCGATTTAAAAACCGCGTGATGTGGTATGAAATAGTGTTCTTCCGATGAGTAGTCCCTCCGTGCCAGGGACATGTGACCTAATTGTACATATTCCCGCATGAACTCAATGTATTTGTCGCGAAACTCTGTATCTCGCTTCATGCGACGTTCCATAGAAAGCAGGCGTTTCTCAGCAGTGAGGTAGGACTGCCCAGCGGTTTGCGAATGCTCACAAAGGGCAACCGAGTAACGAAACGACCGTTCGGTAACCGATAAACATTTTCGAAAAATGGCGCTCGCATTCTTCGTCGAGCGGGTCCTTCCGTGAAACCGTGGGTACCTCTTCTGTCTCCCAAAAACGCTGTACTAAATCCGAAAGAGAAACGCCCGTAAAAACCGTATCAGAAACCGTATCATATGCTGGGCCCATAATCATATATCCGTAGTGCGATGGTATAGCAACCAAGCCATTATTATTTAAATTTATAGTGCGTCCGGTGCACAATAATTGACCAAGCACATCAGTACCAAGCAACAAATCAATTTTTCCAATATTTAAAAATTTTCTGTCAGCCAAAGACAGGTGAGAAGCCGAGTTCAAAAATTTCCGAAGGTAATTCCACCTGTGGATGTTCTCCTAAAATATCATGCAACACTAGTGCTGTAACTGTAATAACAGGTTGAGAGACCGATTCTCCAACAATGTTAAAGGTACATTGACCATAAACATGTGACACGAGCAAATCACCTATGCCACGAACCGAAATATTATTATTAAATATGTATAGGCCTAACCGTCTCGCCAAATTAACTGTTATCATGCAACCTTGCGAACCCGTGTCCGCTAGAGCCCGTGCTCTAACATAAAAACCGTTAATATCACAAATCCTTACCGCAACGGTAGGCAATAAAATAGTATTTAAAAAGGTTGCATTTGGCGAGGCGGCGGCGACTACCTATTCTTGAACGTCACTATGAAATGAAGCATTCACGATTAAAAAACCTGGGCTGCCGACAGCGCCAGAGGGTATATGTAGGGGGTCTCGAGCGCCCCAATGGTGCCCGAGTCAGGTGCCAACTGGCATCCGGTGTCCGGTAACCAACCGGATGACCGAAAGATGGCGGCATGTTCCTCAATCGCGGCCGTTCCGCGAGTGGTGGTGAGAAACCCCTCGCTCTCGCTGCATACGAGGCCGCAGACGCATACTGTTCCGCAGTGACGTCACGAGATTCGTCCGCTTGAATATGCCCTATGCCCGCTGCATAGGGTGCTTGTACCATAGGCCCGGTGCCTCCCCCACCCGTATGTGGAGATGCCTGTGAAGTAGGCCTAAAGCCACCCCCACCCGTATATGGAGGTGTGCGCGCGCACGTCCACCCGTCGAGGCGACGCTCGTCCAGAATGAGGAGGTGAAGTCCGTACTTGTCCGCTTTGACCCCCTCCTGAAGGAGAACCAATCCGTCCCGCTGCAGGCCTAACTCCACCATTCCTATTCAGGCATAACATCCCGTGATGTTTGCGTTACAATGAATACATGGCGTGCCACTGCACAACTATTAACAAGATGATCCCCTAAACAAAAATAACATAACTTGTGATTTTGCACAAAACGCCTCCGCTGTTGAGGGGAACAATTTTATAAATGTTGGCATTTAGATATAAAATGGCCTATGATGCCACAAAAGGTGCAACCAACCCGCTTGGATTGCAACCTATTATTAATAGTATGGTCCGATGTAGCCATACCTACCCTAGTCCCCCGAGTGGGTGGCCTAATCCTACCCTGACTGAATACAGGTCTTCCCTGACTGGACACAGGCCTCCCAGATGGCCCTGAGGTAGCCGTTGCAGGAGGTGAGCCTACATTGTCAACAAATCCGTGCTTCTTCCTCCAAGAAGGTCAAAAGGTCAATAAATTTAGGCAACGGGCTTGCCTCATCTCCGCTTCCATATTTTTGTTCAAATCTTAATTTTAAATCAGAGGGTAACTTATTCAATACAATATGGAGCAACAAGAATGACCACTCCGTTACTGGTAAATTTAATTTCTCCAAACAATTATAGGCCACCTTTAATGGATTTAAAAAATCATCCCTTATAAACATGATATTCCTTAAATAAGGCAAATTTAATATCTTTGCCACATGGGCATCCGCAATTAACCTAATATTTTGATATCTGCCCATCAATAGCGCCCTTGCAGTCTCATAATTGTTATCTGTTATGGTTAAATGTGAAATAACCTGGTGAGCGTCTCCCGATAGACAACTCAACAGATAACTGTAGTGAAACACACGTAAGCTGGTTAAACACTGATTTATTTAGGTTATCATATCTACCTACATTGGCTACAATATACCGCCATATTATACTACATCTTTCCTCTTCAAAAAAAAAAATAAGCTCTTATAGCTGAGTATTTATACATTACATTGCAACTTAATTGCACAACTAAGACCATATTTTGTTTTTATATATAGTAATAACAAGAAAAGTAGTATTTATTATAGATACAATATAGATAATCTTATACAATATAGGTAAGTTACCGTTATTTATATTATAAGTAGACTAAGCGTACAGTACTAGGTCACCCATACAAATGTTATTTATATTGGTATAAAAATATTGTTTACCTATTATTATTACTTAAGTACTAGTCTTTGTTTAAATTTAATAACATTCGTTTTGTTCGTTCCCTAGACCTCTCAATAGGAACATTTGGTGGTGGTGGGGACTGTAATGGTGATTCATAACCATCATTTGCCATTGAGCTAGTCCCACTGCTCTCATCACCAAAACACAAAGTACTTGCATCACTATCTATGCATGGTATGGATTCGTCACAAGACATATTTGTAGTGTAACGCTTCTTATTACGTATCCGTCGAAATGTAACTGCCGCCGAATTATAGTCTGAAAAGAGAACAGACCTTTTTTGTAATGGGCACACCTGCGCCAACGGCGCTGAAGTTTGCTGACGGGTACCAATTTTCGACGTGTTGCGCACAACAAGATGACTACGAGTGCGACGAAATTTATTGCCAAACTCATCTTCTACTATATAGGATCGCGGTTGTGCAGCTTGTGCTACGATTTTAACATGTTTTCTATTATCCTTAGGACACACTAAGACCGCTTTATCACCGGGATATATCTGTTGCAAAGGCCGTGAAGATTTATCATACATCTCTTTAATGTAATTATTTTTTTCAATAAGAGTCTTATAGTTACGACAATTATCTACAGGTTCTTTTAACAACGACGTAGTAATTGGAAGTTTTGTTTTAAGCCGTCTGCCCATTAGCATTTGCGCGGGGGAATCTAACCCATTGCGTGGCGTCGCCCTAAAATTTAACAAACATAAATTAATATCTTGATTTGAGTCTACACATTTTTTTAATAAATTTTTTATCGTTTGGACTGTTCGTTCGCTCTTGCCATTCGATTGTGGATAGTGTGGAGACGATGTAATATGATGTATTTCCCACTCTTGCATAAATTTTTTGAACTCTTTTGAACTGTAAGCAGGCCCATTATCTGTTACGATTTCGCTTGGAATTCCATGACGCGCGAATTGAGTTTTCAAAAATTGTATAACTTTTTGGCTAGTAATATAATTTAATTGTTCAACCTCAACATAATTTGAAAAATAATCCACTAAAATAATATATCGTTTTTTTCTATGCTCAAATATATCCGACGCTAATTTATTCCAAGGCAAAGAAGGCACATGATGTTGTAGGAGGGGCTGGCGAGGTGGGCGGCGAGCGTGCAAGGCGCATACTGCACAGCGGCGTACTGTGGCCTCCACGGCCGCGCTCATGCCGGGCCAGAACATCACCTCGCGAGCTCGCCGTTTGCACATTTCTATACCTAAATGGCCTTCGTGAACAATTTTCAACATCTGCGCTCTCAAGCCCCGTGGAATAAATACACGCTCTCCTTTAAAAATAATACCATCAATGTAAAATAGTTGATCTCGATAAGGCCAAAACACGCTAACCTGTGGATTTAAACTGCATCTACTTTTCGGCCAACCCCTATCAATATATTTTATTAATAATTTACAATCACTATCGACCTGTGTTTCCTGTTTAATTAAAATTTTCTTCACCTCACTAAACGGTATCGTTTCTAGTACGAAACAAGTTTGTAAATCAACTTCATGAGATATCTGGTCATGCATTACGTCACTAAGGGGAGCACGCGATAACGTATCCGCGATATACATAAACTTACCTGGTACGTATGTAACTTTTATATCGAAACCCTGTACTCTCATCATCATACGTTGCAACCTAGCTGGCACGGAAATTAAAGGCCTATTAAAAAGAGTTTCTAATGGTTTATGATCACTGTGTACTACCACATCAGACCTGCCATAAATATATTGTCTAAATCGCTCCACAGCGAAAACAATTGCCAACATCTCTTTTTCTATTTGAGCATATCTGCTCTGTGTGTCTGTTAATGTCAGTGATGCAAATTCCACTGGACGACCGTTTTGTAAGAGTACTGCGCCCAGGGCGACGCTGCTAGCATCTACAGATAGCACTACTGGCTCATCAGCAGAGTATAATGCCAGCACTGGAGCACTCGCTACTTTCTTTTTTAAAATATCAACGGCTTTAGTATGCTCGATTCCCCACAGCCACTCAACATCTTTTTTCAAAAGTTGCCTGAGAGTAATGACATTATTTGAATAGTTTTGAATGAATTTTGACAAATAATTTACCATCCCTAAAAACCGTTCTAATGACTTTCTATCTGTAGGATTGGGCATGTCCAATATAGCTTTGATCTTACGATCATCAGGTCTCATACCAGTGACATCAAATTTATGACCGAGATAAGTAATTTCAGACACACTAAACATACATTTGTCCCGATTAAATTTAATACCCACAGCCCGCGCTCTTTGTAATAATAACTCCAACCTTTTATCGTGCTCTTCTTGAGAACAGCCCCACACGATGACGTCATCACTGAAAGACTCTACTCCTTCTAAGTCTTCCAAGTGCTGTCTAAGTTTTCCGTGAAAAACTTCCGGTGCACAACTTATACCATACGGTAAACGCAAAAATTGGTACCTACCAAATGGTGTACCAAAGGTACACAAGTCTGCACTAGCGTCATCTAACTGCACCATCCAGAAGCCGCAGCGGGCATCCAGCACGCTATAGACGCTGGCGCCGCGCAGCTTCACCGCCAGCTCGGTCACGGTCGGCAGCGAGTACTGCGCTCGCCTAATCGCACGGTTCAAAGGTCTAGGATCCAAACAAACACGAATACTACCATCTTTTTTAGCCACTAAGACAATAGCATTAACCCAATCAGTCGGATGAGTGACCTTTCTCACAACACCTAAATTTTCCATTCTTTTTAATTCTAACAATAATTTATCTTTAAGACCCAGAGGTATTTTTCGAGTTGGACACATTACGGGTTGCACATTTTTATCAATACTGATACTATATTGCCCGGGTAACCTTCCTAATCCTTCGAATAAATCCGAATAGCTATCAATATTTAACATATGTATATGATTAATTAGTTGCATCTTAATACACCCTTGAAGTCCCAAAATGTTCTGACAATTTAATTCCACAATAACAAATGGTAAAATGTATTTTTTATTGTTATAAACAATAGTTAAATTATCCGTACCGATAACAGGTAATCGGTTACCTGTAAACGAGTGAACTCGTTTTGTAAAAGGCCTAATGTTTTCGAAAGAAAGCCCTAACTTTATAAATTCATTTTTTGAAATCACATTAATCATAGAACCCGTATCAATTTTTACCATTATTTGTTTACCATTACAAACTATATTTTCAATCCACTCGATATTAGACTTACTCAGTTTTTTGTCCTCGGTAATAGTGTTGACATAGAACATTTCTTCATTGTCACTGCCTGTCGACTCGCACACACTTAAATTTAATACTTCACGCATCGCTTTTTTCCGTTCACACACTCGAGAATAATGACCCATTTGATCGCACATAAAACACATGGCATACCGCGCCGGGCACTTATCACCTGCCGCACAGCGCGCGCTGCCGCAGCTCGCGCATACGTCGCGGCCGGCGGCCTCGCTGCGCGGCCGTAGGCCCATCGCGCCGCCGCCGCCGCCTCGGACGCCGCGCGAGCCGCGCCCGCCGGCGCCGCCGCCGCGCCGCCAGCGCCCACCCGTACGAAAGTGTCCGCGCTCCCTATATGAGCCACTTGCCGACATCGCGTTCACTTGTGCCGAATCGCTGGATCCATCAATACAGAGACCTTCTTCCTTCGACAACTCTGCCACTTGACAAATTTGTATAGTCTTTGATAATGTCAATTCTTCTGTACGTAGTAGCCGATCCCTCACTTTATTGTTAACAATTCCACAAACAATTTTATCTCGTATCAAGCTTTCCTGGAGATCGGAAAATTCACATTGTTGACTTAACATTCTTAACGCGGTGACATACTCGTCTATGGATTCATTTTCATCTTGATTCCGCGAGAAAAATTTAAAACGCCGCACCGTGATATTTGGTTTAGTATTAAAATGTTCCTCAAACTTCCGCATCAAACATTCAATGTCATCCTCACTTTCACCCTTTTCGTATGTGAAAGTGGTATAAACTTCATACCCAGCCGGTCCTATGAGGTTAACCAACAAACTGGCCTGAACATCTTTAGCCTCTTTGCTCACTCCAGACGCCTTTAAGAATACCTCAAATAACTCCGCCATTTTCGCCACGATTCCGATCGCATGGCGGGGCCACCTTCAAGTGATAATTCCGCTGGAGGACGCGCATGTTCCATGTCTAATAATACTTTGGCAATCAATTATTATTAAATCCAATTAAATCCCGACAATATGCACTTGTATATGTAATTAATTGCCACACCGCTGTCACCATGTAGTGAAACACACGTAAGCTGGTTAAACACTGATTTATTTAGGTTATCATATCTACCTACATTGGCTACAATATACCGCCATATTATACTACAATAACTTAATTTTTGTTGAGAGTGATATATCCATCCGACAATGTACCAAGAATCAAAAATGTAATAAATGACATCCAAGTTTCATACCCACCAGAATACTTGGGCAAATTTAAATCCGGCAATCTAGTATAAATTGAGGCATTACTACTTGACTGATCCTTAACCGTGGGACTACTGGCCAGATCCAGTGTCCTTACCGCCTGAATAATGCTGTCATAATATTCTAAGCATTGCTTGTGTAGTCTGCCTGAGCTTGAATCAACCTTGCCTGCAAAGTTTCATTGTCTGGATTCATGTCAGCCCTATCATAACACATTTGTAAAGCTTGATCCAGATCCGCCATGTATCTGTTCGCATTTGAAGCCCGCTCTTTCAAGGCCTCAACCCTGTCTGGTCTACTCACCAGAGAAAATGCGCTTACCAACCATTGCAATATGCGACGAATTTCGTTGTAACCGTCCGACATTTTAATAATTATAGTAAACAAAACAAAGAATTTACAAAATAACAGGTCCGTAACCGAAAAGAAAACCACGCTCTGCTACCAAAAAATGATGCGTTTTCCCGAACGCCCGTAATTTGGTTATATTAATTAATTATATAATAGTATTGCTTACCGGTCCGTAGTTCTGGCTTGGCTTGAAGTGTGTTTTGTGTGTACTAATGTGCCCTACCGTATGTGGTTATAAATATATATCATATACTACAATACTTGTAGTGTATAAATAGGAGAACGCGTGGCCGACCACTTTTCCAATCCAATCCCGTCGAAACCGTAATATGCAAATATTAGTCCAATGGTATATTTAAATACACTTCCGTAAATGATCAACTATTAATCCGCCGTAAATAAACCAAAGAATATATTTAAAATAAACTCAATAAAAAATGCCGTGAAAAAAATCCGAAGTGACAGTCAAGTACCGAAAACCATAATGTCAAAAATCTTTTTTTTTATTACTTTTTTAAATTTCCTTTTCCGCGGTCCGAAACTCATAAGTCCTAAACAGTAGGGATAAATTATGAGTGTGATATAGAATCATGTTCTATATGTTGATGATAACCGCTGAGCTTCAGATCTTGTTTCATTATAACAGTCCTTCAGGGAATCTATTTCGCGATAATGTGTTTTTTTTAATACCACGATGGTGGCATACAGACCTACGGCCTACAAACTATGAACAGTTGCAACACCAAGAGTGTCGCTCGCGCATTTCCGACTTATTAAAAATCTATTTACTCCCCTCTTGAAGAACCCCAGAAGAATTGTAGCTCTACGGTCAATTTGTCACTAGATTTACGTTAGTTTTAGAAATTAAATCGTTATGGCGATCTCGAAATTTCCATACATATGATGTTTCCAGTTTTTCATGAATATAATATCGATAAGCCATTATTCAATTAAGACATGTAGTTTATCTATTTCTGCCGATAAATAACATTGTTCGCCTTCCTTTGTTTCGGTGTGTTGGGTCAGATAACAAAAAAAAATATTGGGACTGCGATGTTACTCGTACCTCTAATGTCACATTTTGGCAACTTATATTGAGGTATGGATGGTGCGTACAACCACATAAACAGTAACCACTTACTATCAGGTAGGCAGTCCGATTGTTTTACTATATATCAATAAAAGTGTGTATTGTATATAAATAATAATGTTTCTTAAATACGATCTACATCCATATAACATGTTGCAGCAAGTTCTAAGAAGTCATAAAATCAACAATATAATGTAGCATTAAGTACATTTTAGTTAGACGCTTCTTCAGTTGGCTCGGCTCATGAATATCACATGAGCGGCTTTCCTATATTTGAACAGATTCGCGGGAGGGAATTTTGAATGAAATTGGTAATAGATAAAAAAATTCTAAAAATGTGGATATTAAATTCGTATGGTTTCACGAAATACATTTTTCATTATATTGTTTTACAAATAAATATGTACAAAAACTACTTGATTAGTTTTATTTATATATTTTGGTATTATACTCATGTTTCTCTCTTATCGGTTACGGGTACTTCTGACCTGGCCTTCTTTCCGGATATCTTCTATTTGGTCCAAGTAAGTATGTATTGTTATCTCCTATCAACTTGCTGTTAATCGCCTTCCATTAAACATTTATATTTTGTATTTCAGTAGAATGTGCACTATTCTTTATTCTCATTTAAGTCATAATTGTTATGTTTATATATCGTTTCGGCTTTACTATATAAAAAACATGTAGCAAAAACATGAAGTATGTAGCATATGGTTATTGTATCGTGGGTTACTGAAATAAATAAAATAAAAAACACGCAACAGTCACCCCCGACTACCAAAATCTACACGAGATAGAAAAAGTTGTGTCATTTCAGATGTTTCATTTGATTTACCATGATAATACAATATTTTTAATGCTTTCACAAATATTTTTCAGACTACAAAGTTAAAAATAAGTTTGCTGATGTCTTAAAGAATTGCTAGTAGTAATTGGCATTCAGCTAAGTCGCAAGCTAGCGGTGGAAGATCTGCAGATTGGTAAATTGAAAATCAATCGAAGCTTGTCATTGTATTTCCTGCTCAAAATAGTCGATTTTAGTCGAGAATTTGTGTGTTGTAAAACAGTGTGGCATTCAACTGCCGAATAGACTAGAGAAATCCTTTGAGAAGACCCGTTTCTAACTCAGCTAATGAACTTGGTCCTAAAATACTCTTTTTAAAATTGTTGTTACTTTAACAGTAGTACTGAATGTCACAGTCAAATCCGAAGTATAAACATCGTTTTGCAGTAAAAAGTAAATATAAATACTTAATTTAATTTATGGGGATTTTTCATGAGTTTAATCCTAAAAGTACTTGGGACAAAAGGCTGGAATGTAGGTTGGTAATGGCCATTGATATGCATAGAGACAATAGGTACATGAATACGGTAGCCAAAAGGGGATGGTGTGAAAGAATTCATTTCCCTGGAGAGATTACCGCGCACCTGGGCCGATATTAAACGGCCTCAAACATTTGAATATCAAAACGCGACCCGGTTTTGCCTTCCACGTACTTTTTGGACAAACGATTATTTTTCGCTTCAGATTGAAGTTCCTATTGCGTGTACTCCAAACTTTGTTTGTAACATATTTTCATTAGAGTGTTGATGGCAAGCTTAATGCTTAAGTGAGGACAATTATTAACAATATATAAAGGCTACTTTTGTTTGACTAAATGAAATGTGAAGAATGCAGTGCAAATATTCGATTGAGATAAGAAAAAAACGAATTATTAAGGCGTCAAGGTGGTTTGAAAATCTTGGGTCTAGTACCGCCTGTGTCGATTATTCTATTTGTGTTTTTTTTACTTACTGTACATTTTTTTACAATTTTTAATGTAATACTAAATTAGAAATACATATGAACCTAATGTCGTATTAAATATGTTTTATTTTTCAATACAGTAAGTAATTAAAAAGACAATTTTCACCCGTAACTTTCTTTTACAAAAGCTTGATTTCTTTAAAACACTGTTTATTAAATGCCAAATATGAAAGCAAAAATAAATCACGAGATACCCAAAAAAAAAAAACATGTGCAAGTTCGTCTACCTTTTCCAAAAAGCAACGTGAATTGAATTAGAATAAGATATACCTATGAGAATATAACGCTAAGCCACACAAATGTCGCCTATATAAAGGGATATATGTATTTGACAATCCGACCGATATAGGATAGCATCGGAATCGCTCACTGGAGGATATCGGAGCAACGCTTGAATTAAACTTAAGCGCGTCGAATGCCATATACAGAACATCATTTACGAAAATAACATTTGTCTTAGAGAATATCACAGAGAGTTTATAAATAAGCTATGCATATGTAACAGTTTACCGTTCGTGGCTTCGTTCGGATTATATCTTCTTTCAATAAGAATCAGATAGCATAAATAACAACAAAACAAAAAAAGGTCAATTTTACATGGTTTTAATTATGGGACATTAATATAGGCTTAAGGCAAGCAACGTAATTCTAATCATTACATAGTATAAATAAAGCCGCTATCTGCCGTCTGTCTGTCCCTATGTATGCTTAGATCTTTAAAACTACGCAACGGATTTTGATGCGTTTTTTAATAGATAGAGTGATTCTTAAGGAAAGTTTATATGTATAATACATGAATAATATGGTAGAGAAGCACTGATAAATTTTGAGGTTTCTAATGTAATGTCGTAAATAAGCACGTTTTTTGCGCTTACATTGCAAACGCAGGCTGAACCCTACGAATTTTATCAAAATAATGTACTCAACAACGTTCACAGTTTTTCTGTTCTGTATTTACTATCAGTATTGAACCCGATCGGAGCCGAGGCGGGTCGCTAGTTTATAATACGAGGGCTATCCAGAAAGTAGATTACGTTTTGGAATAAAAAATAAACAAAGTATAGGAAACAAATTTTATTATATCCAGATGAAAGCCACACTAAAATACTACTTTTCTACATAGTCACCATTCAAATTAAGGTATTTATCGTAGCGATGTACGAGCTTGGAAATTCCACTTCGTTTTTCGTGCGTTTTGGGACAGAAAAGGTGTGATTTTGGTGGACTTCCTGGAAAGAGGCACTACAATAAACTCTCAACGGTATAGCCAAACTCTCCAAAACCTCAGAAGAGCAATTAAAAACAAGCGCAGAGGAATGTTGACCTCTAAGATCTTGTTGATTCACGACAACGCCCGGCCCCACACGGCAAATATCACTCGTGAAATTGTTGAATCTTTTAAGTGGGAGTTGTTTCCTCATCCGCCGTACAGTCCCGACCTGGCACCGAGCGACTTCCACCTATTCCCAGCAATGAAGAAGTGGCTGGCTATGCAGCGTTTTGATGACGACGCACAGCTGCAAGAAGAGGTAACGATGTGGTTGAAGGCACAGGCGGCAGAATTTTTCGACGAAGGAATTTCCAAGCTCATACATCGCTACGATAAATGCCTTAATTTGAATGGTTGACTATGTAGAAAAGTAGTATTTGAGTGCGGCTTTCATCTGGATATAATAAAATTTGTTCCCTATACTTTGTTTATTTTTTATTTCAAAACGTAATCTACTTTCTGGATAGCCCTCGTATATGAAAGTAAGTATTACTGAGTTACGCGAGAAAGCTTAATAATATATAAACATACCTTTGATTTTGGATTAGATGCTTAAAATATATTCTTTTGTATTGCTACATACACTCACATAATTGTTAATACATACAAAATAAATAACTTAATAAATAAGAGTATTAAAATAATGTTACTTAACATAAGTTCCATTTATCCAATACATTACCCGATTGAACATATAAGGAAATCTTGTCCTTATATTTTCAAGAATAAAATTAAGTATATAAGTAAAAAAAAATACATTTTTTGTGAACTTTAAAAACATTTTTAATTTTTTTAAATATGTAATTCAATTTAATTTATCATTTATTAAGGAAATAATTAACATTTTGTATATTTTATTAATTTCCTTCCGTATTTTGGTAGGCATCTCTCCTTTGACCCCCTCATGGAAGACGAAAAATCAGCAGAATTGTATCGGTTTATTCAATACACAGACATATAAATATTATTGCATAGCTGAGATATAAATGAAATTTGGTACACAGATAGTCTAGAGCCCGAGAAAGGACACAAGCTACTTTTTAAAACAAAAAAGGTTGTAAAGGGTTGTAAAAGTTTGAAAGGAGGAATAATAGGTTGTATGAAAATATTGTTAAAAACACTGAACCGATTTAATTGAAATTTGGTACACAGATAGTCTAGAGCCCGAGAAAGGACACAAGCTACTTTTTAATACAAAAAAGGTTGTAAAGGGTTGTAAAAGGTTGAAAGGAGGAATAATAGGTTGTATGAAAATATTGTTAAAACCACTGAACCGATTTAATTGAAATTTGGTACATAGATAGTCTAGAGGCTGAGAAAGGCTGAGAATATATAAGGGGTAACCACCCCGTATATATCAATCGTAAAACCCGAGGACCCAAGGAAGGAAATAAGATAATTTTACCGACGGAAAACATATCCTTCCTGTGGGAAATTCGAATATAACGCGGGCGAAGCCGCGGGCGGAAAGCTAGTTTCATATAATTTTAAATCCAATCCAAATTTTATATGTTTTGTCCGATGTAAAAACATTAGCAATCTGTATTCAACAGAGAGACAGCACAAAAGTATATGTAAAATTACCAATCCACACAGACTTGCAGCAACTTGCAGCACACAGCTTGCTTGACCAATGCCTTATCAGCAGCCACTCCTTACAACTGGGTCGTGTCCCTCAGCGAGGACGATAAAAAGCTGTAATAATAATGTTTAATCCGTTAGCCTATTACATATGGAATTAAAATGTGATTCATAATTTGTGTTATTTAACAAATCGTTACTAAAAATGGTGCTAATGCTGGTTTACGAGTTATATTTTTGCACAAACTTGTGGCCTTCCACTCTTGAGAGTCATTAACCAATAATTTATGAAGGTTCAAATGGCTGGATAAGCAGATACCCGTTAATCAATTTTGTTTGCAAGCTTTATGTCCTCTGTAATAGCGGATTTTATGTACCAAATGGACCTTACGACTTTGTTATTAGCCACGAGCGAATGAAATTCGAGATAAATTGCTAAAATAAAAATTCAGTTTGATTCAGCATCTTGCTCGGATCGTTTTGCGTATGATATACGTTTATTTGGGGATTTTATTTCTTTGTCGCTAGAGTTGTTTTCACTCCTTTATTTGTACGAGAAAAAGTAATAAAGAGTCTATATCTGATTAATAGGCTTGTGATGAGGGATATAGCATGTGTCTTGTAATTTAACGAGATTATATAAGTTAAAATATAACTGACATGATTAAATTAATCCTTTTAATAAATAAGACATGCGATAACAACTCGATGATCTAATCATATTAAAGTCATTGAGTGTCAAGGCCGTAGAATCCTTACTGAAATTAACAAGTACTTAGATGACGCATCCTAATAGATAGCGCCACAGCGACATCTACCGAACCAATCCCCTCCTCGTCTTTATTTTTTAGCTACAACCTTGTAAGTTTAAGAAGTATCGATAACGGAAATATGATACATATTTTTCGAGAAAATATAATGCATATATATTTTACTTTTTAAGCTATATGACACACCAAACTTAAGTAATAAAGTATTATCCTTTTTTACAAGCTTTTATATTCGCTTCACTTGTAACTATGTAAGAAAATCTTGGAATCTTAATTTGATCCACTTCCCGGTCTTCTATTGAGCTGAAATTTTGCATGCACGTGTAAGTCAGATGACAATGCACGGTTATGTGTGAGACGTCATTCTAAATCCAACATGGCGGCATTACCAAGATGGCGGATTAATTATTTTTAATGCACTCCTACAATATAGGTATCAAATGAAAGGGCTTGCAAAGAACACCTCGATAAATAATGTGACGTCACTCTTAATCCAATATGGTGGGCTTTACCAAGATGGCGGATAAATTATTTATAATGCACCCATACAATATGAGTATTAAATAAAAGGGTTTGCTAAGCTTGGTTTTTAAAAAAAAAACAAGTTTTTATTAATTGCGCTAAAATGAACAAAATAAACTTTTTCATATAAAAGCTTGTCGTTTAAAGTATTCTATAAGTAAGTAAATCTCGCGACAGCTTTTATATGTAAAAGTTTATTTTGTTATTTTTAGCGCAATTAATAAAAGCTTTTTTTTTTTAAAAAAAATACTTTTAATTTTTAGTTTATAGCTGTGACAATTAGAATTCTATAAGAATTGAATTGGTGTAAAAATATAAAATTATAAGCGCAGAACAACACGACATCGTATAACTGTTCAAAAGTTCTATTAACTCAGATGTTCTCTACGTAACTATTTTTAAAGAATCTTAATACACGCTCTAAGAGGAGTTTACCTGAGTGTCCCGAAAAATAACATCGTACTCTTAGTTTGTCTACGTAATCCCGTCCTAATCTCGCGGTTACTAGTAAAGCTTTTTCCAGATTTTGGTAGTAAGATGGGTACGTGCAGGCTAATATTTTCGAAGGGTTACAGACTTAAAAGGATTTATGTAAGGGCGATTTACTTTTTTTTTATATTGAAAATCAATGCTAACAAAATTACGCAATTTTATAGGTGTATTTTAGCAGTTTACGTACATTTTATGTAATATTGACATCCATTTATATGTAAAAAATGTATAATAATTAAATTTAGAATTTTACATCGCAATTAATCGGGCAAATAGCTTTCTACTATATTAACAACTATTTTGCGAATATCAACAGTTTTATTATATTGTTCCTAAAATGTCATTTTTAAACTGCGCTAATCATGTATGACTATTCATACAATACAGTTTAAATTGCAAAGATTTTAACACAAAATAAAATTTATGTACTAATATAAAAAAAGTATTTAAAAATAGTAATTATTGCACTGAATAAATCATTATTTAACATTTTCTCACGTGTATAAGCGGCAATAAGCATTCCAAAGCTATAAATTAATATTTACAATAGTATAACAATATACTGAAATTATTTATATATTTATATAACTTGGACTATATATACTTTCAACATAGAATAATGAATATGATCAATGTATAGATTTACTTTAAACAAAAAAAAATAGATAAAAGAGATAATAACTTATGTAACTTTGTAGAATGCGAATAAATTGAAATCCAATTATAGAGATAGCACGATAACAGTTATCATCATATAAAGATATGCAAAAAGGACTGGAAAATTTGTCTGCTAAATGAGTGATAAATTCATGTAAATTTGTATGTAGGGAAGCCCTTATCAGAATTGAAGCATGAAATTACACATTTGAATGGGTAAAACGGGGATTCTAAAATAGAAAAAAGGAACAGAAAAATATTAGCTCTAACAAAGGTGTGAGCTAAAGCTGGCAATTAGAATAAATTGTATTGGCACAAATGTAGGACGTGAAAGCGCTATGAATGGCAAATTTATTAAATGCAGTTGGGAGAATTTGTCTAGAATGTTCTAGAAACAGTTGGAATACATTAACGTTCTGGTCTTAATTTTTTTCAGTCTGGAGAGGATATAACATCACAAGCTAAGTCATTATGTCGGCCTCCAGATCAATCGAAGCGACTCGATTAGAATGACCTACCAATTAAACTCAACCTTAGTCTTGGTCATAAGGATCCTAAGGCTTTTAAACTTTAGAAACACTAGAAACTTTATGTCGTACAAGAAACTAACTCATTCCCATGGAAAATGTTACTTCTGCACTTCAGAAATCGTAGCTCGCAAATTGCACCCGACCCGAGTTTACTTAAAAATCCCCGGTAACAATGTACCACAAAGTGGTTGTAAGTTGAAGCAAAATTTCAGGTATACTCGCGGCTCGTTACTCTGTAAATTTACGTCAAGAGACCACCGCCCGCTCGACACGTTATATAATACTGCATCTACTATAGCGCTTACATTTTTAACTAGTTTCACGCTTCCACTTTGCGTTTGATGCTTACTTGTTTAATATTTTTGTTTTATCTATACGATCACTAAAAATCCAGTCCTATTTCTCTAGCATCTTGTTTTTTTTTTTTAATTTTATTTATTTTAAATATACGAGTTAGAAATTTTAAGATTCATATGCATATTTCAGAACAATCGAATTTTAGGCGCATATAAGTTACATATTTGTTTTGTCATATTTTAAGCTAAGTTCCATACTTAGCTTAAAATATGACAAAACAAATTCTTTCCATGTTAACTGTCATCGAAATAAAATCAGAAACTTTTTAATGACACGTCTAGGCAGCTGCTATCATAAAAGAAACTCTAAATAGCTGTAGACGCAATGACATTAAATAGCTTCATACTCGTAGTATTTCTCTTACGGTGAAGAAGGGTTGTCAATCAAAAATAATATATAGAGTTTGTATTAAAAACATTGGCTTGTTAAGCATTAATATTACACTATTAAATATTATTTCGTCAGCCCTGTAGCACCTGTATATATTTCATACAGAACTTTAGGTATCTGATTATTAACCACATGTTCATATAAATATCAAATCTATATTTAAAAACAATTGTTTATGTTTATGCGTTTGCGTAATTTTGTATATTGCAGTTAATTTGTGGACGTACTGCGCATTTAAGATATTTAATATTCGTTATATTAATATGCCTCGTTTCAAAGTTCAAACATATATGAACAAAATTTTACGTATGAACTCTTTTTTGAATAGTTGGGATATTATTTGGAGTTGATTTGTATAGATGCAGTTAAATTGTGTGCAGACCTAATAATATAAGGCCAATGAACCCCCAGGCAATAAATAAATGAATACTGTACGTACATTGCTTAATTATTCAGCGCATAATAGCATTGAGTGAGAGCTACTTATTAAAGCTAAAGGTACATTTAAAAATATACCAATTACATAAAAACAAAAATTTTATCAACATCTTTCAACTATTACTTCACAATATGCTTAAAATAAATATTTTATCTATGTATACACAAATCCATTGAAACATAAATAAAATGCAAATCAAACACTATATATACATTATATTTAGAGATGGGCCGAATATTCGGTAAATATTCGGTATTCGGCAAATTCGGCAACTTTTTCAGTGTTCGTATTCGGCCGAATAGTTCGGTTACATTGCCGAATAATTACCGAATAAACAAAGTAAATAACGAGTGTAGGTTATTTCGTAATTTGTTGGTTTGACATGCTATATCAGCATTCTCAGTAAGCAACTAACAAAAAGATATAAATACTCGTATGCGTCAAAATGTAAATAATAAACCGTAGCTTAAGTAAGAAAAACCAAAATTGTTTTATTAATCATTAATCAGATAAGCATTTGCATGCTCTAAAATACTCTAAATGATAGGAACGTTCCTAATGTTCGCTAATGTCTTTCCTAATGTATGTTTAGGAACGATAGGTAACGTAAGTAACTATTAAATTAATAATCATTCTAAAGTTTTAAACTCAACATCAGCTTTTAACATATAATCTAAATTACGAGTAACAGTCTTCTTTCAATAATTCTTTCTTTTAATCGATCGAAAAGAATTTAAAATATTTAAATTGAAAAAGCTACCAAAAGTTTAGTCCTATTATAATTTAATCAGGCATGAGACGGTTACGTTTTTTTTCATAAACATTCCCAGCTTCCGAGAAAAGTCGTTCACTATACACTGAAGACCCAGGCGCTGCCAAGTATATTTTAACTATGTTTGACATTAAGGGATATTTTATTTTATTTTTTGTCCACCATTCAAAAGGACTTTTATCTCGCTGTAGAAGCTTCTCCTGTAAATATTTGTCCAGTTCAGTTGCAACAGGACTTTTTGAATTATCTAGCTTAGTAGCTTTGTTGAGGCAACCTCTTCAAAACAGCTCCAAAAATCTGCATGAGTAGAATTTGAGACAGCCTGAGCCACCCGATTATTGTCATCGTCTTCGTCAGTACTCTCATCATCACTGTTTCTCAATGCCTCAGCTAAAAATGGCTAAGTGCGAACCTGTATAAACCTGTTTATACAGGTTCGCGCGAACCGAATATTCAGTTCGGTAAGAGCTGCACCGAATCTTCGGCCGAATATTCGTATTTTTTTTTTATTCGTTCAATCGTTTATTCGCTCTTTCATGCTGCATTCTTTTTCTTTCTCGCATTCGGTCATCTTTCTTACTTGTTATTTTTAGGTTGTTTAGGAGTTGGTTCGGGTTATTTCTTTATTCTTTGACATTCTCTTTATCTTATTATTTCGGTTTACATGTTCACAATATTTTATGATACACCGTTTACATATCATTCTACGGTTTTTGCTTTGCATTTTATTTTTCATCTTTCATTTTGGGGTCACATTTTATTACATTCTCTTTCTTCTTTCAATTTGCCTTTATACATTTTTTATAATGCATCGTTTACATAACGTTTTACGATTTGCTTACATTTTATTCTTACATTCATTTTTAAGGTTACATTTTATTACATTTTCTTCATCTTATTACTATTCACTTATACACAATTATCTATGATACACCATTTACATAATATATTACAGTTTTTCCGTTTCCGTTTTATTCTTACATTTATTTTAAGGTTACATTTTATTACAATCTCTTTATATTATTACAGTTCACTTATTCTCAATTATCTATTATACACCATTACTTTTTATTTCACATTTTGTTGTTATATTTACTCTACGGTCCTATTTATACATTTTGTTTTTTGCTTGGCTTACATCCTCCACTCTTCTTTACTGTATATTTAGTTACAGATTTTGCTACATTTATTACATTTGGGTTAATTTACAGTGTTCAATCGGTTTTTCCAAGTACCATACATTTATACTCCATTATATATGCAATGGTTGTTATTTGTTCCGCTTGATAACTGTGTTAGCCATTTTTGTAATGTAGTCTGTAAAAGCGTCGCGTGTATTTTTGTCCTTTATTAGGTTGCATAGATTTGTTGCACCAATTGATGCTCCCCATCTATGCTCCCAGTCCATCCTGGCGCAAGCAGTCACCGGGCAGTCTGTTAAAATTTACAGAATGTTCTCTGGGATTTCGCTGTCGCAGATACAGGCTGCGCTTTCCTTGCATTTGAATCTATTCAGATACCTGCCTGCGTCAGTATGGGGTTAACTCCTAATTTTTTAATGGTAGCGTATGCCGACGACGCCTTGGGGAAAATAGTTTGGTGATTTTGCCCTTGTCACTGTCCTTGTATCTTTCGTCCCATTCCCTCAGAGACCGGGCCCTAATCTGTCTCTTGGCGAATGAGATCGGACTATTCCCGTATGCTGGTCTGGTTTTGGTGTTTAATGCGGCGCTTTTTGCCAACTCGTCGGCCCTTTCATTCCCGCTATGGCAGACATGCGCTTTAATCCAGTCTAACTTGACTTTTCCCCCTTTGCTTATGTGGTGGCCTATGTTGGCTCTCGCTTCGTGTACCAATAGGTGTGGTGCTGAGTCATTGGTGATAGTGTTGACCTAGGGTCGCTGAGAATGTGGAAGTTGTTTGCCGTGCTGGTTAACATGTATTCTGTGGCCCTGTGTAATGCAAAATGTTCAGCCTGGTAGACCGTGCAGAATTTTCCAAGTTTTAATTTTTGTTTGTATACTTCTGTATCGTTACGCCAGACGGTGAGGGCAGCTCCTACTTTGCCGTCTATTTTGCTACCGTCCGTATAGATACGGATGATATTGTCTGCACCGTCCGGCGTCTCCACACGGTCCACCACGCTGCCGTATTTAAGGCCAAGTTTTTTGGCCGGATGTGGTGTTTCTGCGTATATTATGGGTTTTTCTAGCGCCCTATCCCCGATGTCCTCCATTTTGCCCTTTTTTTTCGTTCGGTATATCTCCGCTGCCTCTCTTATTCTGGTGTCCAATGGGAGGACGCCCGCCAAAACTAGGACCGAGCACAGCGAGGCCGTTCTGTATGCTTTTACCATCTGTTGGGCGACTCCCCGCTGCAGGCTAGTGGTAGTATCTGCCCATGCGCTTGCCGCATACAGTACTATGGGCTCCACGACTGCCACATAAATTGTCCTTACTATCTCCGGGTGCAGCCCCCAACTGACCTTTGCTGCACGCTTCAGTTGTTTGCATATATATTTCGTGAGACCCAGGATCTTCAATTTTGTGGTCAGATGAATTGGGGTGTTGTCCATTTTAAGCCTTGGTGTGTCGTATTTTAGTCTCCTGGTTATTATTATAGCTTGGGTTTTTGCTTTTGCTAAGCTTATTCGCCACCCCCCATGACCTTGTATATTCCAAGGCCATGTTGGCTTGATCCTGAATCTCACTGGTGCTGCCGCCGGAGAAAACAAGGACGATGTCGTCCGCCAATGCCTGTACGGCTATCCCCTTGTTGGTGAGGTCCTTTAATAGGGGGTCCAGTAGCAGGTTCCAAAATATCGGTCCCCCGATGGAGCCCTGGACGCATCATGGTGGTTTGCTTGGTAAATTCTGCCCCAGCATACCTGAGGCTCACCTCCCTCTCCTCCAGGTAGCTGTTCACTAGTCTCCTGAGGTTGGGCGGGCAGCGTGTTTCAGTTAGCTGGCATTTTATGGCTGGCCACTACGCGGCATCGAAGGCCCCCTCTATGTCCAATGATATAATTAAATTTATTTCCTTTTTCCCAGTCCCTTTTTTATTCGGTTTATAAGGTCATAGAGTGAGTCCTCGGTGCCGCGCTGCGGCAAAAAGCCATACTGAGCCTTGCTCATCTTTGCCATTTTATTCTATTCACTAGAAGTTTTTCTAGAATTTTCCCCAGCACGGGGAGCAGCCCTATCGGTCTGTATGATTTGGGTGTTGTGTAGTCCTCTTTATTTGGTTTTTTGAGGATTATGGCTATGGCCCTCTTCCAGATCTTCGGGAAGGTAGATGTCCTCAGGCAGGTATTCATGAGCGCCAATACCACTTGTGGCTGCTCCTCAACTATCCTGCTGCATATATCAACCGTCAACCCGTCCCACCCCGGGGCCTTCTTCGGTTGAAGGTCGCCGTTGTTGTTAGCAGTTCTTCCATAGTGAAGTGAGTATTCGGCAAAGTCCGAATTCGGCCCATCTCTAATATATTATATTTTATTATTATTTATTTATTGATATATTTATTGTAGATTAAAATTATTAGAATGGCGTTCTTATAATGAAATTCGTACGATCCTAGAAACATTCAAACGTTCTTTTTCGAAGATACGAACTGCGTCAACCCCTCTTGCGTGAGTTGTCACGACCCATAAATAATTTACTGGGATACTCCTAGTTTGCGAGAACGAGTCAAGCCATGTCCCTCGGCGAAATTCCTCAAGTCATAAAACAGAAACACAAAGCAACGTGGCCAAAGATGTATCCATCCATCTTATCATTGGGACGAGAGCAACCCGACACGCCGTGTAAACTGCGTAGCGATGGGGGATTTGTGGGCCTACTCTCTAGTTCCATATTCATCAGCTCATACACAACCCCACTGAGAGGTAAATTCTGAAATGCTACTTCAAAATATTTTTTCTTCACCCTTCCAATTGCACATTAAGGCTTCTTACTTTGATGTAATTGAACATTTGTTTTTGACTTTTTAGGAAGTCGGTTGATAAATCTATCTATATATCTTAATCTTGAAAGTTCACGTCTAGTTCCAGTTGGGGGTAAAATTTTGAATTTTCTTAGATCTGTCGCGTAGAATTGGTTAGATTGTAGTCCTACTGCTTCAGAGGGGTATAAAAGGAGGATGTGTATTTTATAGGTGGGCCGATTTAGGCGTCGTAAGATGTTAAGCTGAAATAGTTTTTACTGTACAACCGTAACATATTGACAGCGACGTACTAAATTATAACATTGATAAAGCCATACATTAAAAAAAATCACACCTATATGATATAGGTGCTTCACATATTGACACAGTAAGAACAGCTTTTTGAAAGATTTTGAAAAAAATATATTTGCAGATTTATATTATATCATTTAAAATTGAAAATGTTTTATAGCGTCCAGTTCAGGAGGCAATATACATGTTGAACAACAAAATTGTTTTATTAACTTCATAAAACATTCAGTAGCAAAAAGTTTATAATGTTAGTTTTTATAAACTGTAATTTAAAATGTATTAAAGGAGTAATACAGGTTTTTTAAATAAATTACATTGCGTCAACTGTGAATATCTCAATAATAAAATTAATCCTCTTAGTTCTTCATTAACCTATACTAGTACAATTAGAGACAGACAGACAATTTCTATTTTCTTAATAATTAAGGTAGAATTATTATTTTTTTTTTTTTTTATTGTTAAAGTTGACAAACAAGCAGGCTGCCCACCTGATGGTAAGTGGTAACAGTCGCCTATAGTACATGTGGTTCCCACGAGATTCGCAGCAAATCTGCAAACCTCATAAGAACCACAGTGTACGTTGCCAACTTGTGACATAAGATGTAAAGTCACAGTACCCAGTAATTTCACTGCCTATCTTACCCTTCACGCCGGAACACAGCAAAGCGAACCCTGCTGTTTGGCGGCGGAAATAGGTAAGACGGAGGTACCCATGCAGACGACCCTGGTACAGAGTCTACCTCCTAGGAATTTGAATTATTCTACCTTACAAATTTGCCCTACATCTTTTATAGGTAACTTAACTAGTTTACAAAGTATTTTGTGCCGAGACAAAATAATACCGCCTACCCAAAAGCGAAAGGCGAATCACGAAAATCAGAGCCAAAAAAGAGGCGTAGATGGCGTTAATTTTTTGCGGAGCCGCGATAACTTATCACATGAGCGATGGATAAACGCTCCATGCACACCTAAATATATTTTCTCATATTACGCCAATACACTTGATGGATAGCTCTTCGGTGTTTTGTTATACGCCAGTTACGATAAAACTTGGACTGGAAACCTTAGTGCCTTAATTTGGGAACTGAACTAATCAGATTGTAGGATTTAAAGTTTACGTATCTTGAAATATTTCACAAATGTTTTGATTTCATATTCATATTTAAGCACAATATAACCAAAGTTATTAAAAGAATTAAATTTAAAAAAAGACCAAACATTGATTATTTGTTAGATGCTAGTGCTATGCTAGTTTGCGGCAATATGCCGACATTTTTGATGTTTCTTTAAAATAAATCCATAATGACAGCGAAACGCATTTTAGATATATCTCGTTTTAATTTTTTTCTGAAAAGAAATCTAAATTCATATGATAATTCATGTTTCATTATCATTTTAGATAAATTTCTGTTTAGGTAATTTCGGATGGTGCTGTGGTCGCGCCACTGGTCTACAGATCGAATGATTCGGGGGGCCCAGGGTCGATCCTGCCATGTGTTTTTCATTTACGAATTTCGTATGTATTCAACTGGATCAGCGTGGTTGACTAAACTTGATGATCTTAACACAAGATTTAAGACAAGACTTAAAACAAGAGAAGAAGGTTAGAACCCTTCTGTGTACGAGCTATGATAATAATTTTCGAATACTACCGAAATGATTAGAATTTCATTACTACCCTAAACAAGATAACCTTATAATAAGTTATAATAACCTTTATTTTCAAATAAAAGTGAATACCCAAAATCAAATTGTACTTTTTTTACAACCCTGACAATAAAATAACACATGATTTGGAAACGTGCGAAGTTCACCAACGCCTTGCCGCTCCAGGACGCTGTAACTTTTCCTTTGTGTCTGTTTATTTCTTTTTCCTTGTCAATCCAAACTCGGAAGCTGCAAGGAACTTGTAGACTCGCTGGGAACATTCGCTTGACCGTTAAAAGTTTTACTGCTTCATATTACGTGCTAAATATTTTATAGAAGTGCGTTAACAGTCTTTAGAGAATTGTTGATTAAACAACACTTTTAAGGAGAATATAGCTGATATAAACAAAAGTCGATGTAAAGTATATTTTTTATCGTAGAGTACGTATATATTTTCATATGTACATCTTTTCGCATATTTTTGATATAAAGAAACTCCATGCCGTCAAAACCCTTTTATTTTTCACGTAAATGCTGACAAAGAGAGAACAATGAATATTTTTTTCTGGGGTATGGGGTACATATGTATTGAAATATCTTATGATTAGTAATAAGTATATATTAACATGGCTGTGGGCTGGGTTAGGATAGATTGCTGACTCCATACAAAACATATAAAGCTTCCAAATATATAAGAAAAGACAACTCTTTGAGTTTGTGTAAATCTTAACGTCATCATAGAAATTCATACAAGGAGTTAACAATGTATCTTTTCATTATTCATAAAGTGTATAAATCTAATTATTTGAGTTTATGTTACATTAATTTATTTCAATGTGTTACAAAAAAAAAAACAAATAAAGTGTTTAGTACTATAAGAAGTAAGTGTGCTACTTACTACAAACCATATATGTATATTTTTCCCTTGAGGTAAAGTACGTAAATGTACTTAACTATGAAATTGCCGCTTATTTCGCTCGAATCACAACTTTATAATTCTCCAATTTCTAAAATTTTGTCATCGCTTTTTAACCCTAAAGTGCAAGTTTTAGTTACAATTGAATCTCAGAATTGGTTTATTTTGAACTAAAATAAAATCTCAAATAATACCTGCTTTTTAGTTTTCACAAAGTTTGAAACTTTGTGATAACTAATATTCTTGTTTTTAATAGTTTTATCTCTATTATTACTAAGTATAACATCTATTGACGTGTGTGTAGACATTTAAGTCTACTGTCTTGGTTATTAAATAAATAAAAATAAGCGAAATTCTTTGAAACCTCTTTGAAATTGTATACGCTTAATACTTAGGAAAAGTCGCAATAATTTCAAAACTAAAATGGTGTCATATTCCTTGGTATGTATGTAAATACAACGAAAGGTTACAATCGGACCATGTTGTGATTTATATTGCTATATATTAAGTTTATATATAGGTCTATAGTACGTATGGTTCCTGTGAGATTTGCAGCTAATCTACAACCTCCACATGAACCGCAGGCGCTTCAAATTTGTGCTATAAGATTTAAATCAGGGTATCCAGTAAGTTTACTGCCTATCCTTATCCTTCAAATACAGTAGCTGTCGTATGTTGAAATAAGTTTATTAAGCATAAAAAAAAGATATCACGATTTACTCAACATCAGGATTGTCCGCATTTTGCGCAAATTAGGTCATATAGCTTATCCATATAAGTTTGTAGCTTTTACTCGCTATTTCTTCCACACGCAGCAATGGGTCACATCTTACATGTTGATCTAAAAATACCTCTTATTTCGCTCGTAATAGTGGTAGTTTTTGTAAAACAAATATAAGACCTAATGTCAACACCGTATACCTTAATAAGTATATTGTTGATGACTCTATACTATTCAAATTTAATATCAATATATTCAACTTCAATTGTAATATTTATTAAATTCATTTAATCATAATTTTTACCGTTATTAAGCAATAACATTTTGTTATAAACCTTAATTATACGCAGTCATTGTAATGTAAATATGCAATTATACTTCTCATGCTTGAGGTTATACTGTGATGATAAATTGCGGATTGACTAGTCTTTTTTCTTTGTGACATTATCCAATAGATACCACAGTGCGCCACGTGGCGGAAGAGTCGCACAAGAGTGCCAGTCATAAAAGTCACGCTAGTATTTCATTGCTTTAAATAATTAAGCCGTTATTTCTAGGTGTTAATATTGTTGACAACCATAAAGGCTGTTTATAGTGAATTGCTACCATAACAATTTTTTTATTGTCAAGTGAAATCGACAATTAGGTAGATTCGGCAACAATATTATGTTGCTAAAAAAACAATTGTGATCTTGTGCCATATCACAACCCATATTAGTTACTCCAACAATTTAGCTTTGTCACCATAAATATTCCCGTTTTGCCATGATTAAGAACGGACATGAAGCAGGTTGGGTGAATCGTTGGGGTTACCTACGAAATATCGTATTCCAAATGATCGAATATCAAAATATTATAAGTGTATTTCGATATTCGATCATTTGGAATTCGATATATCGTAGGTAACCCCAACGGTTCACCCAACCTGCTTCATGTCCGTTCTTAAATCTAAGCACTAGTTGTAAATTGTCTTGCTTTTAGTAGAGCAGAAGTATTTAGTGTTCACAACCGTGATTTAAAGTATATTCCGCCATTGTGCTACACCGACACAATACACGCCCGCTCGGTCGAACATTCGCGAAGGAAATGGACGAGCCGAGCCTAGTCCTGCGTATATAAAAAGTACCTACTTTGTGTCGGCGCCCGAGTGAAACGAAACAACTACTCGGAAGTTGTCACATAACACTCATTTATTTGCTAAGCGAACAATCTTAAATTTTGTTAGTTTTGAATATTGTTCATCCATCGTAATAAATAAACATGACGACAACTTTAGTTTTGTTACAGATTATTTTGTCATACTATAAGCACTAAAGTTAATATTCGAACAGCAGTCGCGGTTGCTGTCTTAACAACGTTAATAAACATTGTTACTTTGGTTCAGATTTCGACAGGCCACAGGAACAATAAATCTCTAACAATAAAAAAATTGCAGAGGGCACTATGAGACCTTTGTTATTGTATGTCAAGTGTTTTGTTGCAGTTACTGTAATTATTCAACAAAGCTTTTATGGACACTTTGTTAGCCATTTTTTTTTCTCCGTAGGGGATATTATAGGATAGATTTACTTTATATACATTCCAGTGGATAAGAAATATTATGGGTAAGTAAATGAGTATAAATAACTTGTCAAAAACAACAAAAGAAGCATTTGCACCCTAACCAATTTTTCTAGACTCATACAAACAAGATTAATAGAATGAATGAAACTTACATTTCCAACATACAAACATCAACTACAAACATAAAGCGGAGTTTATGCTGAGAAAATGTTGCGGGCTGCAAACGGAAGGCGGTCTGTAAGAAAGAATTACGTGACGTAGGAATTCAAAGGCAATGGCATCCGGAGTCGCGGAGTTCTGGCGTCGCCGTGAATACGCTCGGGAAATAAATACGTCAGTGCAACTTACATCCGGCGGGAGTGCACTTCGCGCGTGGAAATTTGCGCCGTCTCATTATTATTAAGAGGAAAGTCACTGTTAGATTCTCTAGATATAGCTCCGATGGGAGTGTAGGTTTTTTTCTAAAAATATGTAATAAAATAAGAAATATAATAATATTAAAATAATAGGACATAATATTTAGTAAAATAAGACAAATTATAAATACCATACTTTGCTTTAACAAAACTGGCAACACTCAGTTATATGAAAAGTGGGGGTAACAAAGGGTATAAAAGGAATACATTTGGCCGATCGGGGTCTTCCATTCCATTCAAGCCGTAGGGCCCTTAGGGCCAAGGCTAGGCTGAGTTTAGTCGGTAGGTCTGTGTGGTCGAGCCGCCTCGACAGCACCAGGAGTCCGACATAATCAACGCATCCCTGCTTGCCTGTTGCGTTGGTATCCATGATGGATTCTCAGCCTCTTCTCCTGAGGAAAAAAAAACCGATCGGGGTGCTCGTCCCCTCCTCTGATCGGGCGAGCGCTCCGATAAAACCGATAGGGCTCCAGCCTTTCTGCCCGGCCAAAGGCATGAAGCAGTGTTTAGTTGGTAGCCTGGCCTTCTGCTAGAGTCCAACATAACCACCCGCCGTAGACCGGGTGCGGGTGGTATCCGGTGTAAGATCGTCCAAACACCAAGGGGTTGTTAAGATGGCCTCTGTGATGGCACGCCCCTTGTGAGGATTCTCAGCCTCATCCCGCAGAAAAAAAAGATCGGGCATTCTGTGAAGAACCTCTGAACTGTACGGTTGAATAAAGTAAACGTCTTGCTGTTCCTGAGTTTTATTACAGGATATATCAGTATATGATGCAGCAGCATCACCTGTAATCCCTATTCTTAAGCCAAAGTTTGTAAGTATGAATGTTTGTTACCATTTCACGTAAAAAATAATGAGTGGATTTTTATGAAACTACATAATAATACATACAACAGAATAACACATAAGCTACAATTTATAAAGATTCTAGCTTGTGTCCGCGACATCGTCTACATAGATGATAATTTTTTTTCTACTTAACACTTACCGTAATATTTTGGACAATTCCGCAATATCTTTATAAATTATAAGTGTTATATTAATGTATAAGCTATATTCTTGTACAGTTTCATTTAAATTCATTGAGTAGTTTTAACGTGAAAGGGTAACAAACAATATACATATTGTTACGAGCTGGGGTCAGTAAATCAAACGGCGGGCGGTCTACCAAAACACTGAACTTTTATTAATTAGCACACTAACGTTAGATGTTTTCGCACTGTATCGCAAAACAATCTCTCCTCCCGGCGGCCGGACACAGCCTTATATAGTCCCCTAAGGCACTTGCCACTCTTACCAGAACATTCGCGGACACACTCGAATGTGTAGTCCAATACATAAGCGCGTAGGAATGACGTCGCGCGTTCGAGACATTTCGAGTATAACTGTCTCTTCCTTGTGCTATCCTTGTCACACAATACTCGAATATTCCCGTACTATCTTTCTCGAATATTCTGAGTTTGTCTATCTCTTTCTAATGATGTTTTCTCATTCTAATACTTCTCGAATGTTCCAACTATATCTGTCTTTTTCTACTATTGCTATCTCTTTCAGTCCTATTGAAATTTATGTCCTTTTACTGAAGTAGGCTTAATGGCTCATAAGGGGTCCTGAAAACGCCTGAAAACGGGTTTTCAGGTTATTGCGGCGTTGGATAGAGGGTAGCCTGAAACGTACTGAAAACATGTTTCAGGTGCCTGAAAACTACTGTAATTTGGGTGTAATTTAGATTTTTTTAGTATGTGAAAGAGCTACTTCTGAAACGGCCTGAAACGACGTTTCAGCCTGCTGAAAACGTTTCTAAGTCACAGAAAATCATTTTTGAAGTTTTACTAAGCCACCGGCGTAACAATATTTATAATATTAGTATAGATTGTATGAATTGTCCAAAATATGACGATTCAAAATAAGTCAAATAAATCGATTTTTTTTTACTATCTGTGTAGGGGAAGTCGCAGACACTGGCTAGTATTTCTATAAATTGTAGCGTAGGTATGTGTTATTTTGTTGTATGGCACTAGCTGATTATTTGTCCCACGCCGTGAATTTATCGCATGTTCTGTGTACAGTAACATAGAATTTCCCATGCCCGAATATACACCGGAACAATTAAGACCATTATTTATTTTTGTACAAGATATTTGTTCTCTAAGGGCCGGTTCTACCGGTTGCTGATAATTTCTTAGATAGTTGTCTGACATATAACGCTATCCGATAGATAAAGGTTACTGAAATTTTTTTTAGTTTCACCAACTAACTGACAGATAAAATAAATGATAGATAAATTTGCCGACAGGTTGTTAAGTCACGAAACGGCAACGTCGCTTTTTAACGTTTCGATTCACTAACCTAATTACCGGTGTTTTCAAAAAACTAAATAAATATTAATATCTTAAATATATTGTCATCGAAATTAATAAATATATATTCTAGATTAGTCTTGTACTGTTATTGTGAATATTTACTATGTGCTAATAAAATTCTAATACGTAATATATTTTTATTCAAACTTTATTGAATAAGAACGAAACGCGCTATTGATGACATAAACTGTTGTCATTTCTGCGTTGGCGCCACTTTTAAATTCTTCTAATAGTATTTTCCTAAGAATATAATGGCTTCTCCAAAAAATAAACGAGAGGGGAACATCAATTACTCGAGGGAGGAAATGGAGCTCTTGGTGTCCCTCGTGGAAGAAAAAAAGCATGTAATAGAAAACAAAACAAGCGACGCTTCAACATGGCTTGCCAAAGAAAATGCATGGAAGGGCATTGAATTTGCATTCAATAGTTCTTCTGGGGCTGTGTTTCGAGATGCCAGACACCGCCCTTTTTCTTTTCGCGCTATGTCTATCAAATATTTTTCTCTTTGACAGATCTTACAAATAACAACGCTATCAGCCAATTCATGTGACCATTAAGTTACAGGCAACTTTATATGTCAGATACCTCTATCCGAGACCTGTGAAACCAAAAATTGCATTTAATATGACAGACATGAGAAAGTTATGCTATCAGAGACCTTATCAGCAACCGGTGAAACCAGCCCTTAAGCTTATATTCATTTCGCCGTTATTATGTACATGTATATGTCTACATTGAATAAAGATTACTTTCACTTGTGTCGTGTGGAAACTCGTGACCGTTGTGCAGTACTCAATATTTCGACCACCAGCGCTAATTGTGTCGTTTTTAGTTAAAGAATAAATTGTAGTCAATAAATAGTTTAGTACAAGTGAACTGTGTTATTAAATGCTGTATTTAATTAGTATGTCGCTTTATAATCAACATATTTAATGTTATTACTAATCAATAACTTCTTAGCGAACATTACAGAGTCGATTCTTGTATATAATTTCCAATACAACCATATATCGAATAATATCGATGCACTTTCTGTCTGTCACATCGAAAATTAAAATCGTTTGAAATATCAATTCTGGACACAAAAAACCCGTTCACCAATTCGTAAAATTTCACAGCTATCGCAAACATTTCGTGTCCCTTATTTTCCGAACCATGAATCTTGTTGGGCTCGCTACGCCTTCGTCGGGCGCCTGCTTTAATTCCACTCCGCATCAAATTTATTCATGTTTCACGAGACACGTGAATATTACGACTTCTTCCAGCATCTACGTGTGATGGTTACTTAGTTTTGCATTTGAATTATTGATTTTAAATGTAATTTTGTTAAAGTTAAGTCTTTTTTTATCACAGTTGAAAAATCCTGTCACTGTAATTTTTTGGGTAAAATCATGGTATTTTATTTAAACTATCTTTACTTAATAAGTCCTATGAAATTTCTTTCATAGTGCTAAGCTAATATCTTTTATATAATATGGTTTATGGTAGTAATTATATATTACATTATATTTTGACCATATACCGTATGTGATTACAATATACTCAAAGATTTTTTTACTAAAAAACCATCAAATCTTGAAAATAAATCATAGTTTGATGATTTGTATATTTTTTTATTTTATTCACTTAAACATCAAAGGTCATTAGCGGTCACAGTTAAGTATAGCTTATATTTCTTGATAATAATAAATTTATTTAAAAAACTTCAAAGTATTTTGATGTTTATTTAGACATTGATTTAAATGTTGAGTAGTACTTGCAGCGGTCGAGTGTTCGGCTTCTACACAACAGGTCCTTTTCCTACCCTGAAACTGAGGCAATGATCAAAGTTTGATTCAGACTTTTTGTTTATGTATGTATGCATGTGTACGTGTGTATTATTTATTATAGTATTTGTATAGACAGCATGGATGTGTATATGTATGTAGGCATTTATCATATATGTAAACGAATATGTATAGCATAAACGTATAATAATTAAGCAATGTAAAGAAAAAGAAAGCATGTCTTGTACCTTAGCTTAATCTATTTTGGAAATCCCTCTGTCTGAGACCCCACGATACAGACTTTTAGTCTAGTGTGGGAATCACTATAAATGTTATAGTTAAGTAAGGTTTTTGGTAAATAAAAATTTATTAAAAAAAAAAAAAAGTTCGCGGGTTCAATTCCCACACAGGGCAGATATTTTGTAGGACCTACAAAAATTTGTTCTGGCACCCACGACACAGGATAAAAATTCGAAAAAGGGGGACGATGTCGAAAAAATATTTTGCTTAAAAATATAGATTTTACAAGAACGTCCTTTTTTGTGATTTAACACTAGTACATTTTACACATTTGTTATTATTTTCTTTTGTTATGAGATTAAATTTGTGTACCCACATACGGGCAAAAATTGTGTGTTCTTCCCTGAACCTCTTAACCTTTTTAACACAACTTGATCTCTTCTATTGTCAATTTATATATACTTTTTTACAAATGCGGATTTTCTTATTTCAAATAAAGCACTAGTGTTGTTATTCACCCAATGGTTGTCCTAAAGTATTATTATAGTTAATTTAATATTTAAGATTACCAATAGTAGTTGTTGTGTAATTACAATTTTCTAATCTATTAGCTTTATTAGCTTCCGTATTTGCTTTTTCATTCCCAGAGATTCCTTCGTAATTAAATCTTTTTTGTGTCTCCGATGAATCAATAATATTATAGTTCATAGCGGATTTACTATTTGTGTTAGAAAAATCCATTAGACATGATTTGGAATCAAAGTAAATGACAAAAAAATTGAAGTGTCATTAAGCTTTATCATATCTAGAGGCACTAGGATAGCGACTGCATCATAAGTAAAGGTCGAGGTGTACATATTAAATAATTCGTCACTAACAGTACCTATAAAACATGATGATGACAACTGTATGCTGTAAATACTAAGTACTTTTCATTTATTTCCTTAAATAAGTTTTTATAGATATACTTTGGACTAATTTCGCTTTCGTGGGAATTTCACTGGTTCGAGGTTAATAGGGATTTCATGCTTTGCCAAGGAGGATGAAATTGAATCTCGTTAGGTATTTTTTTGATTCATAGTTTTAATGGAAGACACGAAGGTTCTATTCAATATCTAAAGAAAGAGAACTAGCAATTGTGGAATTTTCGTTGTTTGTCTTCTTAATCTTGCTTTATTATCTATAAATTTCTGATAATAGATTTTCTTATAATTAATCATAAATAACTAAATATATATTATTCTTACGCACACCAATTAGCTTAGCCCAAAGTAAGCATCGTAAGGCTTGTGTTATGAGATCTTGGGTAACGGATAGATATACATATATAAATTATTTTGATAGAAATATATATATGTATACGCACCTCAACAGATATTAAAATAACTAAAACAGTAATTTAAGGGAAAGTTGTTGCCATCTTTAATATCGCAGGTTCGAGTCCTGTTAGAGGCGATTTGTGTAATAAATGCATGCCAGTATGAGTCATAGACTTTAATATACATATATGTATATTAATCATACTAGCATGCATTTTTTTCAACTATCTAGCCATTACCTTTCACGAAATACAGACAACAGACAGACACCTGATGTTTGATAGCAGACAGACGAACGAACAGACTGACAGGCTTTAGTACTGTAAACAGGTTTTTATTACTGTAAAAAGTAACGACATTTTATTATATCATGATATTTCGGCAGAATTGCACTGGATCATCCCGACAGAATAACCGACAAAGCTAGGTAACGTCTAGGTAAAGCATAGTTCAAACAAACTACTGTACCTTTAAAACATATAGGAAATATCACGCCTTACATCCTCGCTACGAACGAGCGCTAACAAACGAAGTTCTACGTCTGAACATGTCCCATGAATGCGGAAGTGACGAGATATACGCCTTCATCCGCTCGTATCAGCTCACGGCTCGCTGAGTGTTCGTTTTTCAAACTGAATAGGCTCCCTCTGCTGGAAATAAGTCGATGTGCAACTTGTGTGTCACTTGTTTTGTTGGTACTATTGGACTTTGAATATAGAACTGAAAGGGTATTGTTTGAAACACGTGAACCTATCAGATGTTATTTTAAAATAGATTCGTTACTGTGCAGTTCTTGTTTAATATATCGCTATGTTTATTGACGTAAATAAGTTTCATATTAAAGCGGCTACGATGAATGTGGATAAATGTGAATTTAAAGTAATAATTATTAATAATAATTGATTGCTGGGAATAGGATTATTTGAACAGGGCAAGTCTTTTTTTCTACTTATAGAGCTTTGTATATATTATACAAAGCCCACAACACATGCAAGGTTCATAAATCATTGTTTTTCATATATTCAATCAATTAAAAAAAAAGAAAAAATCATTGTACTTTAATATAATGACTGTCTATTTCAAATATAAATCCAGATCTAACAGCTACCTTTCTTCTGTAAAAGCGGAAACTGCAAACATTCCGAAAAATTTGTGAAATATCACAACACTAGCAATAAGTCTCCTAACTCCTAAGTCTACAGCGCGATAACAGAAGATATCTAAGAAGTAACTGTTTATTATACGTCTACGTAACCTTTCGTGTAGAACAGTATACGCCCACTGCTGGATATAGGCTTCTACGATTTTTATACATGAGATGACTAGCCTCTAACACCTGCGATTTTCAACAAATAGTCACAACAGACCTACCAATGCTGCCTTTTTCAGCATGTACATATTTCATACGAGTATCTTTTATCCACAACAGTCTATCACATCTCCCAATTATTCGAGCTATATCAGAGACCCTGCTTTTTCCAAGACTTTCATATTTACCGATATTAAAGGTTTGAAAGCGGAAGCGAAGCGAATGAATTTTCTTTTCACGTTGCTTCCACTATCTCGTAGGGGCTAAAATTGATTAAATTTCAACGAATAATATTTGATGATTCTAAGTATTAGATATGTTACTTTATTGTACTCGCTTTGAATAACACACCTGGGGACAGATTTTGACCTTCTCGGAAATTTTGTAGTTTATATCCGTACCATTGTATCAGGCCCTGTTCTGATTTTAGATAATTCTTTCAGCGAATTTTACTCAATCCCTTCTGGAGTTCCAACAACTTCACAATGGTCCGCAGTGCACGTACGTTAGTGGTTTGCCAAAGACAAGGTCGTTAGAGGGTTTGTGTTCGCTTCCCGGATATTCTTTACTCCTCTGGCACTGGCTTGTGACTCTGTGACTACGTCTATCACCGGCAGCATGATAACCGGTGCTGCTGGGCACTTGGTGTTGAAGAGGTTTTATCCATACACATAATTAATATCTATCTATATTATTATATCCTTGGTACGTCGCTAGGAGATATCTTTGTTATTAATGACTACTGTCAATTTAATGTTCTTGTGATATTTGTTGAAATATTTATTACATTTATACATTCTATCCAAAATGTGTCCTTTAGCACTTCCATTCCATTTTCAACAATTGGGTCCTTTCGAATTTGGTATATTATAATGGTTGTTAGGCCATCTCCCAATATGCTGGTTCAGTGCTGGTTTTAGTTGAACACCTCAGCCTCATGTATTCGTTAGCAGGGTGCACCGCAAATAGCAATGCTGGAGGACCAGGGATGGAGGGCGAGGAGAGGGAGTGATGCTCCAGAAGGAGGCCACCGAGCGGGGTCGGGAGATGGCCGATCCTGTTCGAAGGAGGTGGCGCCCCGGCGCCGGCTCGGTAGCACAGCTGCGGCGCCGCCGCGGGTCGCTGGCGGGCGCCAGTAAATCACGCTCCGGATACGGCGACCCGGGAGGGATCATGAACCATGACCGGGGGGCGTCGCCGGGGTAGGAGATCGGGGGAAGTAGTTGTCTCCTCCGAGGAGGGCTCCCCTGGAGGATCGCAGGGGAGCGGAGGCTGGGGGTTCCCTGAAGTCGCTTAGCGTTCCCGGAGGCTCCCTACATGCCTGAGGAAGTCCATCGCTGAGGTTTTTAGTGGGTAGACCTCTCTTCTGGGGAGGAGAACCCCACATAACCGCCGGCTCTCTGCAGCCGGGGTATGCAATTCAATGCATTTTCCTCAGCGGAACAAAAAAAGGGGTGCACCGCAAGCAAGTGAGGTTGCCTTAGGTATTATACATTGAGGAACAGTAATTTAGTCATTATTGTTACTAACAGTGCTTGTACCTCGACCCAGCGGGCTATGACAAAATATCAGCGCTTTGTCTATATCCTGTGGTGCAGTCAAAAACAATTGCTGACCCATTATACTTTCATATTGCGGGAACACACACACTATTTGTGTATGCCGTAGATGAAACAAACGTTGTATTTTTTATATTTTTAAGTTTTTTTCATCTATTTTTCTTTTATATGATCAATGCGGAAACTATGAAAAGTCGAAAGCTACCAGAATATTCAAGACATCAAAACTCACGACTAAAATCTATTAGCCGCTCATAAATTATGTGATTGGGACAAACTTTGCCACGCGGAACTTCAGAACTACTATTATTGAGCCGAAAATTTCCTGCACATACATCATTTTGGCAAATTTAATAATTCACTAACCACGAATCTGTAATGTGTACTTAATCCGCGTGTAATCAATTAATAAACCCTTAATTAAAGTATTGTTGTGAACTTTACTCCAAACTTTGGAGCTTATACCAAGTTCGAGATTAATTAAGTAGTTATGTCCAATAAGATACATATATTGAAAATTCGTAGAGCACTGCACGAAACTTATTATATGTATATTTAACAGCAAATTTTTTTTAATTTTATAACCTGGTAACATAGACCTTTAAGTCATAACATATTTGGAAAATGTTCATTATTTTGGCATCACTTCACTTCACTCAATTTCGTCATTTAAATTGTTTGAACTGTACTTTTTAAGTAATTATAAATAGGTTTATAGGATGTTGGATCTTTTAGTAAAACGTTGAGTGGCGGCGGGCGGGAGGAAGAAGCACACTTATATAAATTGGTAACACTGAGTTCACTAGCCAGCACAAGTCAGAGGAAACTTTGGCAATCGAAAATAATGTGATGGATTGTTCCTTCTTCTGCTTGACAGTGATTACATTGATTGTTTGAAACAACCCCAAGTCTTGCTAGGTGTGACGGCGCAATATTATGGCCAAATCTCAATCTGTTTATTGTTGTAATGAAATCTCAACTTTCACTAGTTTTCAATTTGTCATCCATACCAGGTGTTGTATTACGCCTAGATTGTAAGCTTATTGTAAATTCTGACCATATAAAGGCTTCAAGTAAAAATTTAGAATTTTGATTGTCATTGTTTAAGTTAAAATAAATATTCAGGTTACTAGTCTCACTTAAATTACTATTATCTGTTAACTTATCTAAAAGGTGGAAATGAATTCGTCTCTATATGACCTATTACCAGTTTTAACACCATTAAATATTTTAAGTAAATTCCAAATCTTACTAATGGGTGTTGTTCTACTAAAAGTATTAATTAGATTATACCAACCAATTTTCTTCTGTTCTTTTATTGTTTTGTGCATCCTTTCTTTTATAGTTAATATAATTCTATATGGATTTCGTCATTTCTATATAATTTTAAAGCATTATAAGATGCCATCACCAACTTTGACCTGTGGGAACGCTGCGGTGAAACTCCAATCGATCATCAAATTAAACGTCGCAAATGGAAGTGGATCGGCCACACGCTCCGAAGGGACTCCGAACACATACCAAGGCAAGCCCTAGACTGGAATCCCCAAGGAAAGCGTAAGCGAGGCCGCCCTAGACAGACCTGGCGACGGACGATCATCGCACAGGCGAAGAAAATCGGGAAGACCTGGAGCGAAGTCAAGCGCGAAGCTCAAGACCGACCGGGCTGGCGACGCACTGTGGACGCCATCTGCCCCATCTAGGGGACATAGGACCTTAACCGATTCGATTCGATTCGTCGGTCGCGCGCGCAACACACGTACCGTCCTCTTCGAGTGTGAGAATAAAAATTGTTAATTTAGTAATTCAATTAGATTCCTACCTCCATTATGAGTAAGAGTTGCTGTGTCTGTAAGAAATCTGTGACTAAAAAATCTCCAGCACTAACATGCAGTAGATGCAACGCTATAGTGCATGAGAAGGTGGAATGCAGTGGACTCAATACCAAACAGAGAGCTGCCCTTCAAGCCGCTGATACACTGGAATGGGTATGCAATGACTGTCATCTGTCCTCAACTAGAAGAACATCATTTCTTAAAATGATGGACGACGAGGAGGAGGAAATGGAGATTGGTGAAAGTAAACTAGCCATCGATATGAAAAACCTTCTCGAAAAGATAACTAAAGAAGTACATAAAATAGTTATGGGGGAGCTTGAAGCTGTTATGAGATCATTGAAGCATACCAGTGATAAAATCGATGAGTACGAGGAAACTATGCAGAGCAATAGAGAAATAATAAAGAACTTTGAACGAAAACAAACTGCCTTAAAAAATCAAAATACCCACCTAGAAACGAAGGTTGCTGCGCTGGAACAACGTCTAGACGCAATGGAGCAATCGGCACTGATAGATTGCATAGAGATAGCTGGTCTACCTATCCAAGAAAACGAGGATGTAGTCCAAGTCACCCAAAATATTGCCAGGCTTCTTCAACTACCTAGTGAAGTTAGCGACCAAGTGAGGGTGCCTCAGCGTCTGCCTTCTCGCAATGGAAAAGCGGGAATAATCTCGGTACATCTTAAAAATGAAGCCTCAAAAATGCAGTGGGTTGCAGCAGGTCGTGCTGCACAACTTCTAGTCTCAAACATTTGTCCGAACATTGGTGGTGATGCCGGTAACGGAAAAGTATTCGTGCGCGAAGCCCTCACCCCTCGTACTAAATATCTACTTGCGAAAGCCAAATCCGAACTAAAAGATAAGTATAAGTATGTGTGGTGTAAGTATGGCAAAGTTTTCGCCAGACAGTCAGAGAAAACAAAAATTTTCCGTATTATGAGTGATAGCGACATTAATGCACTAACTAAATAGTTCATTTCCAGTTTTTGTTTTGTTTGTTGATTTCACTTGCCTGTTATATAACTAACTACTCTATAATTCATAAAGATGGATAATTTTTCAGACAATGTTATGGAATTTGTAGATTGCACTGATATTAATCATTTTTGTAACAAACTACCTAACCCTAAAAGAAATCTGATTTGCATCCATATTAATATTAACTCTCTTGTAAAATATTTCACCAAACTCGAACAAACAGTATACTCGTGTTTAAGATCTGTAACAGATATAGTTGTCGTAACTGAGGCCAATGTATCCGATAGTATAAGTTACTTGTTTGCTCTGGAGGACTATACAATGTACACAAAACTCAGACAAAACCGAAAAGGCGGTGGCATAATAATTTACGTTCACAAAAAACACAAATTCCAAGAAATTAAATTAACAACTATTCACTCTGAATGTTTACTTGGTAAAATTATTACACCTTCAAAATACGAAATAAACTTGTGTGCTGTGTATAGGCCTCCGAATACGAACAAACACTCATTTATTAAAGAAATGGAACGTGTACTGCGTCAATCACATGATAACGAACTGATACTTCTTGGCGATATGAATATTGACCTCACTACACAAGACTTTGTTGTAAAAGCATACAAAAACGCCATAAACGGATGCGGTCTTGTAAGCGGAATCACAGAATACACAAGAATCGAGATTAGAAAAAATATTGTGACAAAATCGTGTATCGATCATATTTTCGTTCGATCCCGCTTGCAAGATGCGTATTGCGCGGCACTCTGCACTAAACTGGCCGATCATAAAATGACAGCGATTGCCCTAACGGGAATAACACATATACAGGCCGCTCCAATTTACACCACCAAAATAAATAGTACCGAATTAAAGCAGCAACTTGATAGTATTGACTGGGATAAACATAAACATTTGAACTGCCCCTTGGCCATTAATAAATTCATAGCTGATAATTTGTCTACTTGTTACAAAAATGCGACAATTAAACAAAAAATTTGTAATTCTAAGCGCAATAAAGAGCCGTGGGTCTTTGGGAAAGTGAAGCGGGAATGTGAAAAACGGGACATATTATTTCGAGAATGGGTTAAAGATACTAAAGACATGGTAAAACGATTAGAATACAACAGACAAAGAAATAAAACTAATAAAATCGTAGAACAACATAGGAATGAATATTACAAAAATAAAATTATTAACAATAAAGGTGATATGAGAAAATTATGGGCAATTCTTAACCAAATGTCTGGCAAAATGGTTACTTCGATCAATGACGAATTACGGAAAGCGTTTAAAGCTACAGGTACGGACAAGCAAATAGCAGACATGTTAACGACTAATTTTAAAAAGACAGTCAAAGACATAATTCCTGTTTGTAATAGTCAAATATCAAATGAAACCAGTTATAGGCGACCATTAGATAAATCAATGTTATTTAGGAAAGCAACTCCCAAACAGATAGAGAAAATAATAAAAAGTACGAATGGTTATAGGGCCCCAGGTATCGATGGGATAAGATCATGTGACATCTAAGTTATAGCTGATAAAATATCATCCGCAATAGCACATCTTATAAACAAAAGTTTTGAATCGGGTGTATATCCTAACGATTTAAAAACAGGTTTAGTGCGGCCTATACACAATTGTGGCAGTAGGAGTGATCCACTTATGTATAGACCAGTAACAATGCTTCCTATCATAGACAAAATTGTGGAAAAATATGTATGCACACATTTTATCATAGCAATCAAGCAATATCGCAGAATCAATTCGGCTTCCAGCCAGGGAAGAGTACATGTTTGTTATTGTCAAAATTTACAGATGAAATTAATAAATATCTTAATGATAAGAAACATGTACTTATTATACTAATTGACTTTAGCAAAGCATTTGATACTCTAAGGCATAAAACATTGATTAAAAAGTTGGACGACTGCGGCATAAGAGGTCGAATATTGAATTGGTTTGCCAGTTATTTGGAACAAAGGTCTTTTCGGGTAAAGGTTGGGGATTCGTATAGTGAAAAGGTGGATGTTACAGAAGGAACAGCACAAGGTTCAGTATTAGGACCCCTTCAATACCTGTCATATGTCAATGACATGAATAACTGCTTGAAAGACTGCAGTACTTATCAATATGCTGATGATACATGTATTATCGCTGCAGATAGGGATCTTGTAATAGCTGAACAAAAATTACAATCAGATTTTGATCGTTTATGTCAATGGTCGCATGATGCTGGACTTGTGCTTAACTCCAAGAAAACTAAACTCATGCACATCCATTCCAATTACTGTAAAACTGTTAAGCCTGTTAAAATTGTGAGCCATAATCACAAATGTTTGCACTCCACATTATTGACCGACTGCAAATGCGAACCACTTCAACAAGTAGACAAACAAAAGTATCTTGGTTTAGTTTTAGATAATAATTTCAATTGGGAACCTCATGTTAATTCGGTATGTGATAAGCTTCGCGCCTTTATGGCAAAGCTTTATATACTTCGAAACAGAATCCCGTATGATATTAGACTCACAATGTATAAGGCCATGGTGGAAAGTGTAATATCATATGGATTAAGCAGTTACGGCCGTACATTTAAAACTTATCTAGACCACATATATAGGATACAAGTACGTTTATTGAAATTAGTCGTTCCATATCATATTAAAATAAAAATAACCAATGATCACGAACTCTTTGATTTTTGTAAAGTACTGCCGATTCACCTTCAATTCAGACTGCAAATACTGAAAGAACAATTTTTTATAACTGACATACAACAAACCGTCACACATACAAAAATAACAAGGCAAACTGCCAAAAATCTTCTAAAAGTACCATTTTTCAATAATTACTATGGTAGACGCATGTCCGAATACATTATTCCAGACCTTATAAACCAGTTACCAATTGATTTGCGAAACAGATTAACGCCAACGAATATAAATAAATTGTTGAAAAGGGAATTGCTTTGTGGATTGGAGCAGCCTGTATAACTCACCTCTAACTGCCACTAGCAACCGGTTGACGAGCGCGCGCGCATATCTTGTTTACCTATCGTGGCGACCTTACTACGTGGCGATATAAGTGTGCTTGTGGGTAGGTATAACAAATATTTGAAATATTGTTACATAATATATTATTTATTAATAAAAGTAGCTAAGGTATAAATAAGTAAAATAGCCTAATAATATATGTAAAATGCATCTAGACAAACCTCATACAGGTTTACAGATGCCATCATTTAGATTAAGGAATCTTATGTTATGTGGAAATAAAAAAAAAAAAAAAAAAAAACCAACCATAGATGCAGATGCAGATGCAATAAACTTTGTTCACAAATATCACCACCAGGGTGTTGGCAATCTGCTTTTGAAACTGTTTGATTTTGTCAGTTTAGGTATTGCCATAGTTTTTAAAGTATCCAAACAAGAGCAAAAAGCACTATAAGTTAACATAGGGTCATCAGAATTTATGATAAAGTTATTGAAAACTTTTCTAGAAAGAGTGTTGTATTTAGTCCAATCTGCCTTTTTGTATAAAAATCTGTCTACAGGTGAACCAATGTGATATTTATCAATAGTTAAGGATATTTCTGTTATTGTAGGGTAATGATAACTTCCCATGGCATTGTCATGTACAGACCATTCACACATAGATGCAAGACTAGCACTGATGAAGCTAACATCAATAGCAGAAGGATTTCGTCTGGGTTGGTTGACAGTTGTAAATTTACCATTATTTAAAATGCATAAATCTAAGTCATCAATAATATTAAATAAGTTGTAACCTCGACTCTTACTAGATATACAACCAAATACTATATGGTGAGCATTAGCTGGAACAAATCTTATGATTCCTGTCTTTTCAATCTGCGCAGCAGGAATGGAAGATTTAATTTCATATTTTTTTAAGAATGATGAATTATTAATAAAGTTATTTGCTGTATTATACTGTTTAAAAATAACTGCAATTTAATTGGCATTCACTCTTTGAATTGCCGTTACACCTTTAACTTCATTTGCGAAAATGTGGTTTAAGTAAACGGGGCTCTTGTTGCCCAGTCTGTCCTTATTAGTCGTTTCGACAAATACTTTAAATTTGGTATTAACAGAGTTCTCCGGATAAAGTCTTTTATAATTCGGTTTGTAAAACGGTAAATAAGAGTCATTACGCTCACCGCCACCGCCAACGCCAAAGTCTGCCTTGGGGTCATCACCACTATCCAGAATGCGAGGACGTTTATTTGAGGTGGGCGGGTTATCCCCGCCCCCCTCGTTACCCTCCATTTCTAAGGGTCACTACTTTATAAATTCTGCTATTTACACTAAATTTAAAGCAAAAATAACTAAAATTGAAAATAAAATGAAAAGAAAATTCAAATGTACGCGCGCTCTTTTTGGAGTTCCCGCCCAAAAAACATTTAATAGCTAAAATGAAGTTAAGTTCACAGACACAAAATGTAATTATTCGCAACGAATAGATTAACTATATGCGGGAAGTTATTTGTATATTCTAGGTGAGCCTCTTGAGCGACTTTTGCAGGGAGTATCATCTGAAGGTTTTTTGGTTCGGACTTAATCTTATAATAAAAAATTAAACGATCTCCTCTATTATAAGTAGAGGTACACTGAAAAGAGAATAGTTGTAATACATATATTAAAACACAAAAATGTTCCAAAGGTCAGATAGTTCAACTTAAAGCGGACCTTATTTCTAGTAGACGTACGAGATCTGAAGATTACTGGGGTTTTTAGAATTCTTTGCTAGTTAAACTCATGTCAGCTATAAAGCAGATACTTTTATAATTTTTCTCTTTGTTTTCCTTATAAGTTCAAAGGCTCAAAGTCACCCAAAGGGCACTGGACGTGACTATGCTCGAAGTTGCTCTGAATGATCGTATCAGAATTTTGAAACCTGTAAAAGAAACAGGGTCACGGACACAGACGAAAATTAACCTTAAATGGCTGTGGGCAGAGTACATTGGTGTAGGAATAACGGCTGCTGTTTGAGAAGCAGGCATGTACCGGACACCGCAGCGTTATTAACAATTGTTTGCCACTTACCTTCTACTCCTTCAATACAGCATAGTTTTATTGCACCGTCAGAAGAACTATTGAATATTTGGTAAAGTCATACATAAAATTACTTAATTCCATATAACGTTGTATTTTTATTTATTTCCGAAAATAATAGAAAAACTTCGAGGAAAATTAAGTATTTCGGAAAAAATTTGATTATAAAGCTAATAAGTTGCGATTTCGCTTTTATTTATTTTTAAGACTTATCAGTTTAATCCTCCTATATAAAACATACAAATTCATGTTTTAGACAAATACATAAAAATTTACAAAGTTTAAAAAAGTTACAAAATTATATTGACAAGGGTTGACTTCTCTCTAAAAAAGACGTCTTTCAATAATTATTCTAGAGAATGATAAAAGTAGTGACAAATCTCTAAGCATAAATGGAATAGTTATTAATATAAATTATAAGATTAGCTATGTTCCTATATCAATATATATTTGGATGACCAGAAATATTATACACACATATACTCATGCCTCTTTCCCACCAGGGTAGGCAGAAAATACAGTTTTCCAGCTGCTACAATCCAAACACACTTCACTAGCTTCCTCTACTTTAATTAATATTTCATGCATGCTCGTCGGGTACTCTCGACCAGGAGACGTATTTTTGAATCATTAGACGTGAATTTGGAATTCGAATACGAATACAAATCGTGCGCGAAATTATTTTCTACTGCTTACAATTTTGTAGATTTTCGAATCACTCGAATTCAGTGTTGTCATTAAAAACAAATTCTTAATCAGATTCCGTTTCACGCAGAAAAATTAAAAGTCACGAAACAATATTTACTTATTATATTATGTAAGTACCTATTTACAATCTTTACATTAACCAGAATACATTTATCACTGTCAACGTCACTTCTGCGTTGGATATTATGCTAGTAGAAATCAAAAACGAGTGGGTTGAACCACTCGTTGCACAACGCACGAAATGAAAGTTCAGAAATAGTGAATTCGGTAATTCGTATACGAATCTCACTACTTCGAATACGAATTGGTTTTCTATTGTTTCAAATATTCGTCTCCTGGCCTTTCAATATATCGTCTATTTTGGTATGTTCGTCTAGGTCGTCCCCGACCAAATGACTTATTCGTATTTGCCTTTTAAATTTCTTTCGTCAGTCGTCTTTCGTCTATCATTTCTATGTACCTATACCAATAAACATAAATAAATACATATATAAAACATACATATATATAAATAAACAACATATATGAACAGCGTCGTCAGAAAAATCTTATATAATAAGGTAGATGGTATTTTTTTTCATTTTATATATAACTAGCTTTCTGCCCGCGGCTTCGCCCGCGTGGATTTCGGGATTGGGTGTATAGAGGGTTAAGGGTCATAGCTTTTGCCCACGGCTACATATACGCGGAAGTCGGTTTATGGTACGAAGATTTTATCGCGCTTCCCGTGGGACTATCCGTTTTTCCGAGATAAAAAATGCCGCAAAACTCCTCAAGAATCACTCTATCTATTGATGAAAACCGCATAAAAATCTGTGCAGTAGTTTTTGAGCGAAGCCTTTATTGCGCATCCCGTGGGATCTGTCGATTTTTCCGGGATAAAAGTAGCCTATGTTACTCGGGGAGAATGTAGCTTTCCAAAGGTGAAAGAATTTTTGAAATCGGTCCAGTAGTTTAAGCGTGAAGAGGTAACAAACAAACAAACAAACAAACAAACAAACAAATAAACAAACAAACACACTTTCGCATTTGGGTCATACACAAAAATTAAAAAAAAGCGTTCACTTACTTTAACGCTAACTTAGTATTTACTTAACTTGCTTAGTTTTCTAATTTATGAAAATCACATTTATGTCCATTTAATTATATAAAAAGGAAAAATAAAAATATTCAATTAGTTATTTAAATTTAACTTTATCATTATAAAATTCTCCTCCTGTAGACTGTTCAGATACTGAGTACAGATCTTTGGAGGGCAATAAAAAATACTTTTGTGGTTTTAAAATAACAGGTATTTTTATTATAATGACATGTATGTATGTAGGTACACACTTAATGAAGATTTTCAGAAATAAGTGTGTTAATTATTCATTTAAAATAAATAAAAATGTTGTTCTAAATTTTGACATCTTTCCTGTAGACTAAAAAATAAACGATTATTTTTTTCGTAACAGATCGCATATTCAACTTTTATTTTTTGTGTTGGTAACACTGAGTCACGCATCAGTTGCCGGTTGAATGCTGAGAAGAAAGTCCTATACTTTTTGATAAAATATTATCATAATTAAATACACAAGTTTTTGTCAAACATCAGTGCATCTTTTCTTAGTGATTTATTGCAAAGTAATTATGACTATTTCTTATGTTAAACTACTTTGGCATTATGTGATTTAAGAACTAGTTTATAACTGTGCTATTGTTAAGATTCTAACCTTGAAATTTTGATTGTATTATTTTTTTTTTGTTTCGTTTGTCTCTCCTGTAGAAATCTCTTCTGCAGATATCATGTCTACAGAAAAGATAAATTCTACAGAAGAGAAATTTAGACTTTTGTGTTCATTCTTTTGATAAGTTGGTATTTAAATAAGCTTTATTATATGTCTTGACTTATTAATTTCAAGTATAAATGTACATAGCTTATTGTTTATAACCTTTTCACTTGAATGCTACTGAATTAATTTTGATGATTTAGAGTATTACCGACAAATAACTATCAACTTTATTCAAAACTAGCTTTGTTTTGCTTTATATAAAATTTTCCCGCGAGGTAAGTTGACGTAAGCAAAGTCACGGGCGTGCGATAATATAAAAATTATAACATTTTGAATCGATTGCGTGACTTTTATTTTGTGCGTTTTCTTTTTCGAGTGTTTTGTGTATGACCCATTTATAATATTAGTTGGGATTGGGATAAGAGTACTCATTCAACTGAAAAGAATTGTATAACTGCGCTTATAGTTTTTGAAGATACATCAACATGTTGGCGGTGCGGACTGCTCTAAAACGCTCTATACTAAAGACCCTGCAATCGTCTCATAATTCAGTAAAATCGCCTTATTGGTATGAGCGTATAAACAAAATTCAAAATAATTTTATTATGTGTACGTTAATAAGCATCATTTTCATATAAAAATGTGATATTTAATGTGGGAATGTTAAAAAATGTGTTCCTTTCAATAGAAATACGTAAAAAAATGTATAGAAATCTGAAAACTATATTAATAAAAATAATTACTGAAATATCTATATATATACAAATTGCTTAAATAAGTTGATCAAAGTATAAAAACGGCAACGATATAAAATCTACTCTATTGAATACAGTATCTTATCGCTGGCATTTAAAAAATAAACGTAACTGCATGAAGTGCATTCCACATACGCTGCTCGTTTTTTTCGTTGATCCCTAAGGAGGTTTGATTTCAATTCGAACTTAGCTATCTGGCCATTGACTTGCACTTAGCATTCTGAGTATTGTACAATCTCTGAACGAACGTCGAGAGAGTACGTGAGCTCAGGTTTCAAGTTAAATTGGATCGCTTTATAGAAAAGAGCTAGCGTGTAACGTCGTTATTGAATCTTGTCATATTCAACTTAGGAGTTCGTCTTTGACATTGCAGTTAAATCGTTTGCAATTTATGTGCTTTGAATATCTTGAAGATTTCAATTCGTAATTTAGTCGCAAGTCACAGGCAAATAACATCGTCCTGTGTGACCGTAGGCTTTTTTTTATAGGATAGGGTAGCAAACGAGCAAATGGATCACCTGATGGTCAGCGATGACCGCTGCTCATAGACATCCGCAACACCAGAGGAGTCACTGATGCGTTGCCGGCCTTTTAAATGGGAATATGCTCTTTTTTTGAAGGGTTCGATAGGTTTCGATACAAGACTCGAGAGTCTTGAGTTGTCTTCAAAAGCTTGTACAGCTTGGGTACTTAAGGTTAGGATAATTTAACCATAGTCTACCAAAGCAATGTTATAAGAAGGATCGTTTATATAAATTTAAAAAGAATCAACGTGATAAGGGAACGCACCAGTCAAAACGAGTTCTGAGAGTGAAGCCTGACGCCATGATCAGATATGCGATGCAAATGCGATCAGAAAATATGGGTAGTTTCACCATGGGTGCTCTGAAACAAAGCCCTCTACCATCATAAGATATACAAAGTATAGAAAATCCTTTCAGTATCTTTTGAGAACATTACGAACAAATAGGTATCCGTTAGGGGATTATGTTTTATTGTTAATTTTATCGTCCAACGAACATAAATTATAGTTAACTTTTCTGACGATTTACTCCAAATTCTTAATGGTGAATACAAACTTGAAATATGAATATCGGTCGTTAATGGAAAAAGGGTATCCCGATATAAAAATTAATGGAAAAGGTGTATCCCTGTATAAAAATTAACGAACGCAACAGGTCGCGAGTTCGATTCCCGAACTGGACAGATATTTTTTACCTACAAAAATTCCTATCTGGCACCCACAACACAGTGTGGGACGACAAAAAAAAATAAATACCGAAGACCCTACGGTCATCTTATAATGAGAAATTTATAAAATAATTTATTCACTAGTATCAAAATTTAAAGCCCCGTTATATATGGACAGCATTTACTTGCTAGTCAGACAGAAACTAAATAAATGACCAAAAAAGCTTTTCTTTTCTTAGCTTTTCTGAAATTCAATCGCACTAATTAATATTCAAAATAGAATTCCCAGTTATAATTTTATTTTATAATTTTAAAACCTTTCTCATTTATAATATTAGCAGGGATGACTTATATTAGTTAATTTCCGATATGTTGCATAATATTATGACCATATCGCATAAGTTTTGATTACAGCAGATCCCAGATTTATTTCATTTAAATTGAATAGACAAATCTGGAAAGTAACGCCTATTTCTCTTTCCAGAATGTGATTTATTTATAGTTTATTAGCTATAATTTTCTGAAACCAAATATTCTTGATGTGTTTAAAAGTTTCATGAAGTTTAGTTTCTCGGTTATTAAATAATAAAGAAAATTATTAGTATGGAATAAGTTAAAATAATAAATCTGTATACAAATCGGTCTTTCATATCAATATCATATTGTAGACGTATTGGTGTGTATGTTAGACTTATTATTTTTGTGTCGCGTGCGGAATGTTCGTTCCGTTCGTTGTTCAAACCTTCATTTATTTTTCCATGTTATTGAAAATGCATAAGAATTAATTTTCTATTGAAGGATTAGAAATAACATTAAAAATATTTAAAGACATGTAGAAATATTTGAGTAGTGTACATATATTTAAATAAAAACCTAATCCATGATCGACACTCAGTTATAAGAAAAAAATCGTATATACTTTACTAACTCTGCAAAATCGGATCAGGCTAATAGTAAATAAACCAAAGAATAATACATTGAATTTAATATTTCTTTTACTCCGGAAAGGTACGTGGTTCAATTGAATGTGTGAGTTAAAAGTGACGTTTAAACTGAGACATAGGAAGTTGAAAAGTTAAAGTTGGTTCGGTTCAGGTCACAGATTGTTCTTGTTAAAACTTTACAGACTCCACTGTTTGAATGCACTTGATTTCCGAAGGCATGTTCAAGTTATTGTCCAATGTGCTTTACAAAGGATACTAGTTATAAGATACGGTAATCGTTTTACTTTAATCGTCTCCGTCTCTTTCAGTTTTATATGAATTTGAGTCGTAAGCATACTCAAACATACCCACGCCTATAGTCTTTAATGTATACCTATCCTAAGTATTTTATTTTATCCTAAGATTTTATCCTTTTCTGGAATATTATAAGTTGATAAGTGAATTCGAAATCAATAATTTATCATAGAAACAGTCAAAAATCAATTTCTGTCACACGAAGGAGAATAGCTAAAGAAATTACGTTGAAAAAGAAATTTGCTTTTTATTAAAACATCACAGACGTCGCCGAGGCGTGGAATCTGAAATGTTAAATAGAAAGGGAATACCTGGGTATTGCTGGGTATTGGCTCGCCAGTTGCGACAGGAAATTAAACTAGACATGAATGTGTTATGAAATTCTAGTTTACTCATATGTATTTTTTAATTTAATTGCACTTTCTAAAAACATTGACTTTTTAGGATTCTGTGTAAGATATTTGTTATAAGTGATATCTGTGGATATGTCTTAACATCTTATATCACAAGTTGGCAACGTTCAGTGTGGTTATTGTAAGTGTTATATATTTGCTCTCCCTTTATTATTAGGTCGGTATTCCTTTGTCATTATATAGCTGAAAAGAACTGGCATTAAACTTTATATGTTCGGCATTAAGTTAATAGAGTTTTGATTGTAGAAACATGATTCGATTGTAGAGTTTCAAGTCAATTAAGAAAAAAGGAGAAGACGACATAACACTATAAATAAAAGTAAATGGTATAAAAAAATGTTAATGTTTATAGCCTCCTATATTTAAGAAAAAGAAACAAGTAACAAATCTAATTAGGATCATAAAAATTTCGCCCCGTGCTCGGAATCGTTACAGTACTCCGTCAGAAGGAGAATAACAAAGCAGGTTAATGTAGTTACTAATTTTATTGAAACATTGATGTTAAAGAGATGTTACTCTTCAATTTTTTATATTACAAATAAATTATGAACTTGTTTTTAATGGAAGAACTTATGAAATTCCGTGACAAGCAAAAATATGTATAAATGAATAATAATAATAAAAAATCATATAAAATACAACAGTTAAAACCTTGACTATAATATATTTGATATTTATTAAAAAAAAATAACAAAACTTACGATTTGGTCAAGACTTGAAACCGCATCTTCAACAGTATAATTCGTTGAAATTTAAAATTTCACCTGAAATCTGTTCTGTACTCTAAAACCTACTTTGTTAAATCAGAGTAGAAGTTATTCATTGTTAATTATTTTTGTATCGACATAGATATTTTATGAAATTTACATAAATTTTCATAGTTAACCTTTGAGTACTGACGTGGATTGGTTAAGTCATTACACACATCACCAATGGTGATGTGACGACTCACAGACGTACTAAAACAGTAGGCATTATTTTGTATATTGTCATATACTTATAGTTTATTATTATATATTCATGTTACGATACTATTTTCTAATAAAATGAGTAAAAAAAAGACAATATGTATAATCAAACACTTTTAAAGTTCTTATCAAATTACAGCCTTATCATTCTGAGTTATCTTTTATTCAAAAAATGTTAACATTATATAGGAACTTTTACACTTAGAAATGACATAAAATAATATACTCTAGAAGAAATACTATTAAGAAGTAAAAGTTACTTATATTTAGGCCTGGAATTTATGTTGTATCAGCGCAATCAATACAAATAGTTTTTGAACATCCGAAACAGGATTGCGACATGTTATGCATGTGTACTTAGTACGCCTCTTGAGTCGCGATGGACATATTTTACATGTTTTGTTTTACTAATTGTACATCAGGTGGTGGAGGTCTTTCAGGTTCGGGAGTAAATCAGAACCAAGAATGCGCTTTATCGTCAGTCTTAGTTCTCTTGGCAGGCGATTGTTGTAGACTCTACGTTTCAGGTGTGGCAAAACCAATGACCGAGCAAGATCTTGAAGAAAATTGCCCCTAGGTATTTCAGGTATCGCGTGGGCCTCCGAGCGCCGAGTCTTGGTCGCAGAAGATCGGGCGAGATCTGTCTCCGCCGGCATTGATTGCGGCAATGCTGGCGGACGAGGGAGGTTGGAGGGCTGTGGCTCCTTCTGTGAAGCAGTGATGCTCCAGAAGGAGGTCGCCGAGCGGGGTCGGGAGATGGCCGATCCCGCTCGAAGAAGGCGGCGCCGGGCTCGGTAGCACAGCTGCGGCGCTGCCGCGGGTCGCCGGCAGGCGCGAGGAAGTCGCGACTGCTACGGCGACCGGGATGGACCACACCCCTTCCGTGGCCGGGGGGCGCCGTCGGTGGAGGAGACCGGGGGAGGCAGTAGCCTCCCCCGAGGAGGGCTCCCCTCTAGATAGGGGAGCGGAGGCTGGGGTTCTCGGAAGTGGCTTGATGTTCCGGGGGCTCCCTACATGCCTGAGGAAGGCCATCCCCTTAGGGTTTTAGTGGGTAGGCCTCCCCTTCTGGGGAGGAGAGCCCCACATAACCGCCGGCTCGCCACAGCCGAGGTATGCAATTTAATGCATTTTCCTCAGGGAAACAAAAAAAAAAGGTATTTCAGGTATAATATCATATTTGTTGTATAAACATATATATTAACGCCACTCACATCCAATCGCCTGCAAAAAATTGCAAGAGGCCATCGACGAATACGTCGACTTATAAGAATAATTAGAACATTTCTTATCGACTTCGTCGACTCCACCTTTTCTGTTATTATAATCAATGATAAGAATGATATTTAGCATTTCTCATGAATCAACTTGAACACGGATGAGTAAAATAAAAGACCTATAAAAGCTTTAATTTCTTCACGATCAGGTTGCCGCAATTCAACTTTATTGGTGTTTTTTGTACTTATTACGTGCCTGAGAAAGCTTTTCATTTGTATTCCGTTTCATGTCCACTTTCCAATTGTAAATTTGGGTCGACTTTGATAGTCATCTACATCACTGAAATCACCCTCTAGTTCTTGCTCTAACCATGTCTGTATTGTATTGTCGAATGGAGCCAGGTTAGACACCACCCTTCTCCTTTTTTAATTCCAGAAGTATTAGGTTCGGCCATCTAAAACAATAAAATTTAATGCTGATATGACGTTTGTGTAACACTTAGAACATTTCACATAAACACGGACGTGATGTCTAAAATAATACACTAATTACGACCTTAGGTCTCACGGACATAGAAGGATGACACACACCACACTGTTCACTCGACGTGAGTGCGAGCTCGCCTGACCAATTGGAATCACGAATCCAGAAGCTAGCAGGAGGCGAGGGTAAATTACTTAAATTGACGAAATACGATTTTGTCTAAGCTCCGTCTGTGAGACACCTATGTTACTACTTAAAGGTTAAACATTAGTTATAGAAAAATACATTATTCTATACTTATACATTGACTTGATTAAAGACATAAAAAGCACTAGTCTGACTGTAACTAACAATTTGCGTCTTGCATAAATAATTTAAGTAACATGCAGAAAACTTAAAAACTATTACAACAAAACAAAAGTTTTACACAAAAATATGCTATTATCGTAAATTAAGTATACGGACTATGGACTCTTATTCTTAGTTCCGTAGTTTAGGTATCAGATGGGTTTATATCGGGCACTGTGTATTCACAAAACTAAAGATTTACTAGAAAAAAATATTTACGCTAATCGAGCTATGTTTTTCACTTACAAACTAAATATGTTTTTTTTTAATCTTAAGTATAGAAAGCTCCAATTCAACGTACGGAAAAAATCAGCACCACCAGCAATAATCTATTGAGCGCCATTATGTCTATAGCTAGCTAACATTTCTTTTACATTGACAGTTGCCTAGGAGTATCATTCAATTTTAAATCAATTAACTTGGAAACTAATACATTTTCAGATAATAGACATGCTAAGATTTATACGTATATAATATAATAAGATATTTCGCCGGCCCTGAAACATCTATATAGTAAATGAGTTTTTTTTAAATGCTATCAACTTATAAAATAATATGTCTAACGCCAGGACTTACAGAATGATACTCAAAGCTAAATCTCTGCTTGAGTACAGTTAGAAATAGACAACGTTATGTGTACCGAATAGCACCATTGCTTTCTAAAAGTACTCAAACAGAGATTTGAGTACGAGTTTGATTTAAAATACGATCTTACATATTCATTGTTTTGCGAGACCTCATTGTGTAAGCGAATAGGAATTGTGCAATTGTAAAAAGATTTGTTATGTGAAACAGCTGTTAAGAGATCAATCGATAATTACGTGTATGTATTGAAGTTGATTTATGAAAGCAAAGAGGGCGGGCCAATCTAGAAGTAGATTATTTTGTAGAATAAAATCAGATAAGAGATAAAACCAGCCTCTACAACTTCGGCGTGACATCGCCTCCCTTAGCGCTTTACTGAATGTTCAATGGGAAATACTCTGAGAAGCTCTTTAGCCATATCTCCTTTTCTTAACAAAAATACGCATAAAGGCCTTCGGAGTCATTCCACAATACCAAGAAATTGGAAGATTCCTTCTTCTGTCGTTTATCTTATATTTGGAATTCTCTACTTATGCACGTGTTTCCATTCTATAAAATCGTTGTCACAGACTGTACAATATTGTAACTAGCTACTGTGTTTCGTAAATAAATATGATTTGATACTAATTATATTTCGATGCGAACTAAATTTCTTAGAAAGTTTTTTAAAACAATTTCAGTTCAAACCCGCTATCATTTTATTAGAAAAATATAAACAGGTATAGGAACTTCTTTAAAGCAAAGGATAGTAAGCAGTAATGGTATTTCGCCGATAAACACAAATTCCACTTATTCAACTGAAGAATACAGCGATTTTCAATTCCAACACACATATAGCAACTGTTAATGGCATATTAGTGTTACTTACTTATTCGCATGTTATATACATATATACAAGTAGTACAAATAACTCTGGATATGTTGATCCTGAAACCGCCTCTATTCCCTACGTAATAAACGCTATTTTCGTGTTCAAGTCACTGTACGATTTTATGCGTTATTCCTATAATGTACATTCCAAAGCTCTACAAGAGCTTACAAAAAGTAGCTTTCACGAAACATTCATGTACATTACCAATGCGCCATTCCATAGAGAACCTTAAAATCGCTAGTACTTATTTCGCCCAACACAATGGATACGGCCGAAACAATATCGAGTATGAAGTCTGAGGGGGTTGGTGCATTTGTAATGCCTTTAGGTACATTTGGGTTGGTACTTTTGAGATATTTACGTCTCTAGGTATTACTACATTCAAGAGATGTAATGATACCGGCAAAGGTTTTTACTGACTTGTAGCATTAAGGTGGATTCGGTGAAAATCACAAACGCTGACAACGCAGAACTAATCAGTGTGGAAACTCTTGAATGTGATCTATACCTAGCATTCAAATAATTATTAATTATGATGCGTATATATAATGATCACTGATCAGATTGATCACCATCATTACCATCAGTTACATAGTTCGTTCGCTGTACCATTAGTATACTGTCCACGGACCTGAAACACTAGAGTTGATAGACAACTGTTTTCTCCGAGGTGGAGGCACTACGCTAGGGCAGTCTTGACTGAGTGATAATCTCCGTACAACTATTAGTTTATTATTAGTAATCATCGTAGCATCATGATTTATAGTGAGTGAAATGTAAAGAATAGTGATTTGGCTCCCATATGAAAGGTCACAATATTACGCAACAGTGTCGGGACTCAGGAATAAGAAAATTCTATTTCTCCAGTTAAATTACATTTTACAAATAGACCTAACAGAGCACATACATCGCTGTCAGTGTCGGAAACTCATAACCCCTCAAACAGTATTGCTTGAACAACAAAGAAATGCCTAGGCGTCGTATTTTTTGCCGTAAGTTAGAAGTACTATTGTTAATGATTCTAGTACAGACTCTGTCTCCGACACCTATCGCTTAAGAAGGGCTGCTTACTAAGACACTGAAAACAAATTTTAGTTCATAATAATAATAATCTTAATTAGCGAACATATTTTATCTTATTCTAGTAATCACATTTTCTACATATTGTCGAATATTACATTGTAAGTGGCTGTTCGTAACTAGCAGCATCCATTACCAAACTATATCTGTATTTCGGTTGCGCATGACGTCTATACCTTCGGATATATTTCAGCTTTACATACATGCATAACTCTTTATTGCACGTTAAGCACAATAACAATAAACAAAACATAGACAAAGCAACGAATAGCTAATGTACAAGATGCGCCTATATACATACATTATACATACACACATACATACATACTAACATACATACACACATATATACATTTCATGATTTAATGTCTAAAATAAAAGAGGTAGTAAGTAGTTGGTGATATAAAAAAACTTATAAATAAGATTATGTAGAGACTTTTGATTGTCGTGTCAATATGTGTTAAGTGTCAATATACTTTTATAAGGTGAGAATTAACTGCGATATAAAATAGTAAATTAAAAAAAAAATTAATTTTCTAACACGTTCAATCTCAAAGAAGATAGTCATGCATTGTTTCCTTTGTTTAATTAATATTAAACTTTTACTTATAATAATAATAAAATACATTACAAAACCATAAGTTATTAAATGTGAAAAATATAAAAACGTTATAATGTGTAACTAAGAGCGGCTGTGACATAGATAAAACTTGGCTATCCGCCAAAAAGCGAATAACAGCGCGAAAGCCATTGTTTGTCGAATAAGGTGAATAATAGCTTCGAAGCAGATCGTCCATAAAATAAATCGGGTGTGGTCGTTATTTATTAGTGTATTTACTTAGAAATGCTATAAATATCGAAGTCTGCAACAAACTAGCTATTGCATAGTGAATTTTTCAGACCTTATAAATCACTTCAGATGGAGATGAGCGGGTGTGACTCGATAAAGCTGTATTGTGCTCGTTCATTAAAAGATATAAGCACCATTAGATTTTATAGCATTTTTACTCAATTCATAGCACTTTTACTGATCATTAATAATTTACATTCATCGAATGTAGATTTTTTGTAATTAGAGCTATTACATATTAACTCAAACAAAATCTCCCACAATCTTCCCAAATAAAAACATATACTTTTTAGTAGTAGTAGTACTATTTTGTATTAAAAGGAGATAATTTTTTTTAGGCCCGCTAGAAAACGGCTACGTTTATTGATATTACTGAACTCTAAAATATCAATTTATTATTAAAAGCAATTGTACGATATTATAAGTAAAAATGAAACGGGAATAATAAAATCAATTAATTAAACTTAGTAATGACTTTTGACATTTGAGGTAAAGGAACTAACGTTTTTTAAATCAAAATGAAAGATGATTTAATATACAAATAATATATAAATATAATAATAGATAAAGGATAGTGTATTATTTCTTTTTTATTTTATTTAAAAGTATTGAACTCTCAATAATTATTTTAATACTATTTTAGATTATTTTAACTATTAGTTCGTCAGTCCAGTATCGTCGTGAAACGGAACGCGTCATCATTTTTGACAGCGACAGAATGGTACCTACACTGACATCCAATTGACGTCGCTTTGTTTTCAGCCGAATTCTGTGTTTACGTTTCCAACGGCTTGATTTCGTTTTCTTTCCCGTATCGAAAAAAATAATACGATTTCGGGCGTTTGGTAGTGGCCAAAGAAGATTGTATTTTTCAAGAATAAAAAAGTGTTAAATAGCATTTACGTAAAAAACAATTTGAATACAAATCAAAATAAAGCTACTAACTACTAAGAATTTTTAGGTTATTTAATCTTCATGTTGTAATTGATTTCTCAATATTCCCGTTAGATAAAAACAAGCTAATGTTCCTTATAATATCTAGGGTTAATAAGAAATTATTTAACGTATGTCTCATTAATAAACGTTACATTTTGTAGTGGGCCTATTCTCCATACAAGAAAAAATTATCTCCTTTAAACTAGCACATGTCCGTAATTAATATTGGTAATAGCAATTACTTACATGAAAGTGGATGGGCCTGTAGAGTTGAAGACCGAAGAAAAGGTGGATGTACAGTGTGAATGATGATATGTTGAAGAAGGGAGTTGAGTCTCAGAATAGCGAGTGATAAAGGAGAGTGGAAAAGGAACACATGTTGCGCCGACCCCAAAGAAAGAAGAAGAATTGATATTGGAATTGAATAATACCAGCAGGGATAGGTGTTAGGAATTATTAAAGCTTATGTTACAGTATGTTAAAAAAACAATGTATTAAATAAATATTCGTACTTTACGTTTACATACTTATGAAGGTATTTATTTTTACGTACGAAATATTAATTTAAAAAATATTCATTTTCACTGATGTTCATAGTTATGGTTTTTTTTTTATTTATATACTATATAAAAATGTCGGGTTTTCCTTCCTGTTGCTATAACTCCAGAATGCACGAACCGATTTCCACGATTTTGCATTCGGTGGAAAGGTCTTGGGCTTCGTGAGGTTTATGACAAAGAAAATTCAGGAAAAATTTCCTTATCTATAAAATAAGTAGGAACGAAAAACTGCCACTTTACAAATCTTTTTGACAGGACGAAGTCTGTCGGGTCCGCTAGTTATATATATTAAGGACAACCCAATTGTTTGTGAAACCAATGTCTGTTAGGCATAAGCGTTTTTTTTTTCGGAGATCATGCCAAAATTACTGATCCGAGGCTTCAATTTATTAAATTACCGATGACTGCTGCAAAATTGACTTGGGTTGAGAATTAACTTTATGCTATCATTTGATTTATACAACGCTTTCAATTTCCTAATCTATTCAAAATCAAAATCAAAATAATCTTTATTCAACATAGACCTTTACAGGCACTTATTGACGTCAACAAACAAAACAAAAAAAAAAAACTAATAATAAACAAAACCTTGTCCTTACATACAAATAAGGGAAAAAAAATATTGACTCGACACCTGTTCGGAAATTGGGAGAGCCTTCTCGAGAAGAACAGGCAAGAAACTCTGAAGATCTATTTTTTATCTCCTATTTTCAATGTTAATAATTATAATAATATAATATAAAAATACAATATAGTATAAGATACAATCATACCTAATTCGATTATACCTATACCTAATATTGACTACATATTTCAAAATTCTGTCTCTTGGTGGAGCATCTGCAATTTATTCCGTAAGCGGATACTTCTCTCTCCGTGTATAATATTAAAAACAGTTTCGCTTGTAAGAAATTTACATAAAATTAACATAGTACAATTACAATGGGATTTAATAGAACGTTATTTGATTCTAATTCATATTATCTTAAGTCGCAATTTCTACTAATACAAATATACATGAAAATCATACTACTCTCATATTTTTCTTTTGGCGTCTAATGTAAAATTTTATTGACGTTAGATGTCAAAAGATGTAAACAAATCTATGAGTCGGAGAGAAACAATACGAGCAAGTGAATGGACCTGACCGATTCTAGCTAAGATAAGAATTGATAAACCCTTTTGTTGACAGTTGATTCGTTGATCTTACAATAAACAGCGATTCAGAAACCCACATTTGTTTAACAGATAGTGAACTACAACAGTCAGATAACTAATTTAATATTTAACATATCTTTTAGCACATGGGCATAAATTTTCACACTATAAACTATAACACAAAGATGACAGATTTAGTAATTCAAATATTAGTATAAATTTAAATTTACTGGTATTTAATAATACGATTATGTAATGTATGGAAGGATTGTTCGATTTTTAAATAGTAATTTAATTTTGATATGATACTTTTAATGTATGTAAAAAAAAGTAAACTACTTGCTAGATTTTCTTTATATTTGAAATTTTGAGAAAAATACAGAATAGCCATATACATAATAACAATGTTTAAGGTTTAATAATTTGTAGTGAAATTTATTTATATTAATGAAAGTAGACTTACTAAGTAGACTTTTTGGATAAAACTGCTTCAAAAAAATACTGCCCGTCCAAGGACCATATGTATTCTTTGAAAATATTCTGTATAAAATCAACGCAGGAAAAATTTTCGACTTGTGCATGATTTAGGCAATTTCGAGAAGGGGATAAGTACTTTGTGGTTTAAATGCTTAAGACACGTCAAGATACTGGTTCGATTCCACTCGAATTTTATATAAGGTGCATTTTTTATTATTAAATTTTAAGTCACAAATATACCAGCATATTATAAATAAAACATTTTGGTTTAACCAGTCGTTAAGGTCAACTTGACCATAAGTTTACTGATCGATCATTTCCTTACTACCATCAACTACAAATGCATTTTTCCGATCAGTAATGTAACGAGAGGCTTACATCATTATAACAAACGATCAGAAAATAGGTCCCGAATCCCTGCCGACCCAAATCAAGATATACGGCGAAGGAGCGAGGGAGCAATACATCACGAGAGGACGTGCTGGATAGGCCACTGGCAATCTACGTTGCCGACATTATTAATCATTGGACGCTTGTCTTATACCGATGCGAGCATATTTCGTTGAGTTGATATGACAGTGAATTGATAAGTCGCAATCAAAAATTAAATAATACAAGTTTTTCTTTACGTGTGTTGGTCGGTTGCGTAGGTAACCTTATCAATGGGCAAGACCGATATGAGATGCAGGACGAAAGAGTTCCATTTATAGCGATCTATCTTGAACTTGTCTGGCGAACATAGTATAATTTTCGATTTTCGCAATCGTACATATGCCGAGTGCAATCGCCTCTATATTAATAAGCTCCTAATTAAGTTGTTTAGTCTGTACATGTACATTTATAGGCTCTATACTAAAATGGGCTTCGTTTTTATCAATTGAGACCGCCCCGGAGGATGAAAAAAAGGAGTTAGACCACCGGAGGCCAAATTGGTTAAAGCGTCAAATCCAGCATATTAGAGACGTGAGTTAAAGTCCAGCCTAATTCGAAAATTTCGTTAACGTTTATTTATATTAATATCCACATTTAGTATTTTAAAATGAACTACAAGGTCAAAAAGAAAAAGTTGAAAAATTATTGATAAAAATAGCTGCAAATCTGTAAATCCCCACAATGAACAGGTTGCCAATATTCACATTTTGTATGATATCCACATATGTAGAAGATGAAGTAGAGTGACAGTCTTCAGTAATTTCACTGTGTATCTTAACCCTTCACTTCGGAACACAGCGAGGCAGACGACAGACCCAAGCAGACGAGCCTAGATACGGCGAAACAAACAGATAAAAGAAAGTCTGTATATGTGATCAAATATCACAGGTTTATCTGCATACGCATACAAAGTTTTGCGTTATCTTCTATTTAATTTTGTTTTAACTTACATCGATTTTCTAAAAATGTATTAAAATGTAAATTGAAAAATCAATGTTAAGACAACGCGAAATTAATTCGAGCGAGACTTAAATTCGCCACCTTAACCAATCCGTCAATGAGTTTAGTTGTAAAATATTTAACAGAAATTCTAACACTAAGCAAAACGATGGATAAATATATCATTGGAAACGGTTGAAAGTTAATTTAACAGCAATTATACATTTGCAAATGGATAGAACAACGTGGTGAATAGGCTAATATATCTTCTGTAAGAAAATACTTTTACCCGAGAATGAAAAAGCTGTCAACCCAAATTGGATTTGCTTGCTGCTATTTCAGAATATTTCTAGATTTTCTCATTTCTCATTTTCTTATCCCGAAGATAAGCTGAACGTAGTTTGACGGACACTCTGAGATTGCTTATGGTTCTAGTGTTTAACAAAACCACACTGGGAATTCCGATGAGTCTAAAAAGCGTGAAAGGACCTTGGTACGTAGCGTACTCCGCTTCCGCTTTTAGCCGTGGTCTGCTGTATTTTAAATGAGCTATTTCCCGCCAGCCATTCTAGTCGTATCTGTAAAAATGTCACGGGACCCCGCACTGTTGTCCCTTATGCGAATTTACGAGAGCCACTAGATTTCCTTGTTTGAAACTAATTTGGACAGCGGTGTTTTTGTTTCTATCTCATTACGGGAATGATTGTGGATGCCTTATGACATTTCGAGTAAGGTTCATGTTTCGATTAGGTGTCCCGTGACATGGTACATAATTTGTAGAATCATCCACAGAAATATATGTATAATTTTTATAACTATTCTTAAACATATGAAGTAAAGTTGATTAGAAATATATGTGTCTTGTGAGCAACTCTATCGATCAGCCGATTCGAATCAATTTACTTATGAAATTATAAGTTTAATATCGAGTTTTATATAAATTTGTGTTTCCTGTTAATAACTTTTAATTGTTTATTTTACTACAAACTTTTCGAAACTTTTACGCACATATGAATCGACACACGTTAAATGATACAAGCCGAGAAAATTTGTTCTATAAATACACTATAGGTCTTATTTTCTGAAAGTTATTAACTTAATATTTACAACTTATAGCATCATTTAATTCATTATTCAATAACTTTTATTTTCTTAGCCTGATAGCATATATTAAAATGATTTAGCATTGGTTTGGTACTGCTAACTTAAGTATTTCCGTTTTATCTTGATAATTGTTACCAATACAATAAATCTATCATTAAACATGTACAAAATAATATAATATTATTATTATATTATATATATATTGTTATATTTACATGTATGTGAAAATATTCTATATATAGAAATAAATAAGTAAATTAGTTAAGCTATGGTAATTAGCTACTAACCGAAAGGAATATTTTTATCAAGGTCACTGGATTGAATATTCGTACCTATTTTTACCATATAACAGCAGAACGAACATTACTGTGTTTATTGGAAGAGTAAGAAATTGCATATTTCTTATGAATCTTTCTCCCATCACTTATGGATATTGTTGTTGAGACCCCACAAGCCCCTTAGGCATTTTGTGCTACACAGGTGACGCACCAAACTCTATTTGTCCCAGCCACCCATATTTGTCCGCAACCGTCCACGATAAGACTAAATCTCCAAGCTCATTCAATATACCAAAGCGGTTAACACTTAGACTGCTATCCGTGTACAAACTCCCTCTTATGAATATTCTAAGACATTTATCGATCTCCTAAGATGCAACAAAATCCATTCCCACACTTTCGTGCATCCTTAGAGGCGTCCCTAAAGAATTCACTCTTTATTCCATCCACAATAACCTTGCTTTATTAGGTCTACCCATCCCTACCTTAGATAAAAGTCCCAGTTCCGTTCCATCTCGTGTGGAACCAGCGTCCGCGTCTGCTATAGGAGATGTTTTGAACATCTTACAGATGAAAAAAGATCATGATAGTATCTATGAGGATTCTCAGCCTCTCTTCTCTTGAGGGGAAAAAGATGGTGTACGATTATTAATTTTACCCAATTTCGGTCTCAAACTAAAACTAAATTAAAATCATGGTAAAGCTTCAGTTCGAATTATTTTTAAAACAGCTTAGTTTTGTGAATTGGAAGAAAATATCAGCGTTCTATTTTCGAAGTACAAATATGTAGTTTTATCGCCCGTACAGGTCCATAAGTCCATTTAAGTCATAAGTGAAATAAAATTAACAATTAGCCTATTAATTTATATCTTTACATACAACGCAAGCTGATACAAAATACCGATAATGTTAAGGAATATTTGTTGAAACCAAGTGGAATATGGCGCGTTTTGAATGGAAATGTGCGGTTAAGCTCCACCTCGCTGCATAAGGCGTGGAGTTTAATAGCTGTATGTAAAGTGCGGCTAATGGAATAATTGATACGCAAACTGAATAACGCTTAGACTTAAGCTCTTGCGATTTCTACTTAACTTTGGATTTAACTTTCGTGTGAGTATAATAAAGTATTTATAACGTGTAATTACTTCCATGTTAAAATTTAAATGTATAAGTTTAGAAATATGCAATCAAGTTGCTAAAATGGAGATATCTGTTTTATTTTTTTTCTTAGGAGAACAGAGGAGCCGTTCAGGATACCCTTCCGGCCAAGTGCCACGAAGACTATGTTGGACTCAGACTTGAAGCGGCTTGGTTTACCCTAACTACGAAATAAACTCTGCCTCAAAGTCGTAGTCCTAATGACTGGTAGTGAGAGCGAGCATTACTCGGAATAGGGCATATAGTAATATCTGCAGCGATTTTATGCTGTATAGGGTCTAAATAAGTTTGCATATTAAATACAAACCGATTTAATTAAACCCTATTTCATAAAATAACACTAAAATTCCTACATCTTAAAGCAGTTTTCTATAAGAAACACCTATACACCTCACATAACACTGCGAACGAAAACACACCGCTTTTCATCCACTACCTCCACTAACCAAGACCATTACAGTGCATTTGAAAGGAAAACATATTCATTAAAGTCAAACGCAAGCACGTCTGCGAGGATCAAGTTATACCGGACTGTATAACTTGATCCTCGCTTCTCAACTGGTCAGTTAAAAATGCAAAAGCTCTTTACTCGAGTAAACATTTCTTTTGTGGGGTTGAATTGCGGTAGGGCGCGCGTGCCGCGTCTAAGGCTACACAATTTTTTTAGTAAATGTAAATAGTTTATGAGCTTGTGAGTTGTAATGCACGATAGACTATTTGGCTGAATACGATTGAAATGTAAATCTTTAATTGCTATATTAAATGCACGAGTTTTTATATGCTTGAAAACCATAAAACGTAACGCATAAAATTTTAGATGCCTTAGTAAATGTATGACATAAGTGTTAAGTGATTTACCTGTTGGATCCAAATCTCTACGCACCTTTTAAAAATGTTCGTGTCTTACAGACCCGAAAAATAAATAATATTGTCGTCCCGCGGTGACGCTCGCGTTTAGTACCCTCATATTTTTTTTCTGACTGGCGATTCATATTTTTGACTGACAAAAATCATCGATATTCAATCGAGTTAACGATGTTTTTTGTAAGTCAAAAGGAATCCCTTTCCGAAATCAATGTCGCGATTTCTTTAATTATCGTAATTTAAGTTAAAAATAATATAAATCATAATTTTTAATGTACTTTTAATATTTGAATATGTTAATTAAGTACTTTGAATTACGAAATTTAATGGATTGGTATTTTATTATTTTTATAGGCAGTTATCGTCCAACGCAGCGCACCATTACTCTTTTAGCCATAGAACCCATCGCTATCCTTACAATAACTAAGTTATTGACAATATAATTTTTAGAAACAATGTAATGTGAAATGCAAGGAAAATGATCAAAATTTAAATTAATATAAGTTTTGAATATTACATGGCAATTTATAATTTTATTCACCAGTATTAAGAAAGTTTTGTTTGATGCTTGTATATTTAGGGGCGTATCAGAAATAGGTGATGTAGATGTTTCAAATATCTATTAGTTGTATTTTATTTACAAGATAAATATACAAAAAAGAAATTTCGGTTAGTTAAAAAGGGAATCTGGTAGAAAGAATGTGTGTGTTGAGTTTTCATAGTTAATAACATAAAATAACATAACATAACTCTTGATTGTACACCAAAAACAAGAACATAGACAAAGAAAAAAATTTTGTTCATAAGTTAATATTATTTTTTGGTTGTTTCTTTAAAACCCGACGAAAGAAAAGATTGTATAATGTAGTCAAAGCTGAATGCTATTTTGTAGCCGAAATGTTTCACATACAAGCAGAGCAAATATTAAAAATATGAACTTCCTTTGTCTGAAAAATCCTGATAACATCACATTCTATTTCGCAACTTAAAATTTCGTCATAATAACTTTTATTTTGGAAAACTGGGTGCACTGGAATTTAATTTGTCGGCGAAGTATACCTTTGGCCATAGACAAAAGAAAACTAGTACAATTAGTTTTCAAAATGGCTTTGATCTACTTACTACAAGTGACTTATAATCAAAAGATGAACTGTGAGTGATATAGATTTGCTATGATTATCAATTATTTATGTATATTACATATAGGTTGGTTAGTATAGATATATAAAATAAGTTAATTCCTAGGTTGAGAATATAGATCCCGAATTGCTATTCTCAAAAAGTTTTAAAATTTGTTGTTTACCTAATGGTACAATGTGGTATAATGGATCAATTTAAAGGTATTTGTTATAAAACGAACATTGAAATCTTTTCTTGACGTGCTTAGAAATGTATTTTTTAATAGTGCATATTTTGTTCTGAACAATTACCCAAATTACTTAAAATTTCGACAACCATATTGTTACAGTCGGGTCAATTTAATAGGCCACATTTGACATTTGTTCATAGTGAGGTGACCTGTTTAAACACTCCGATTATGGTGAAAAAATCGATATTTACTTCAAACATATGTGAATCGAATACAGTTATTATGGAAAAGTACTTTTTTTATAAGATCCCTGTCTTATAAAAAAAGTACTTTTCCACAATAACTGTAATAGGCAAACGAGCAAATGGATTACTTGATAGTAAGTGATTATCGCTGCCCGCAACAACAGACGTGTTGCCGGCTTTTTAAATGTGAATACGCTCTTTTTTATAGGTACTGTATTAATATATTTTACGAGTTTAATTGCCTTAAAATTTTTTAATACCAATTATTTCTCTGTTAAAGAAGTTATTATTGTTTTTTTATTATAAAACAAAAGAATAACATGTTTTATTTTAATAAAAATTTGACTCAAAAAAAATCAAAATAATCTTTATTCAACATAGACCTTTACAGGCACTTATTGACGTCAACAGACAAAACAAAAAAACAAAGCTTAAAAAAAAGAAAACAAAAACCTTGTCCGTACGTACGAATAAGGAAAAAAAATAAAAAAATTGACTCGACACCTGTTCGGAAATTGGGAGAGCCTTCTCGAGAAGAACAGGCAAGAAACTCTGAAGGTCTATTTTTTATCTCCTCTTTACAATGTTAATAATTACAATAATATAATACAATATAGTATAAGATACAATCATACCTAATACGATTACAGTCGTATGTATGTTTACATACAAAAATAATACAATAAACTAACTGACTGACTATTAATTCATGGTGAATAATGCCTTCACAAGTAATCATTGCATTCATTCGATTTTTTGAGGGACATCACTTACGTATAGACTTCACTGAACGCAACATTGTAACAACGGTCATTTGTGCATTTCCAAACTAAAAAAATATTGAATATTTTATGTCCGCCATTACAAGGTTAGTTGAGGAATTTTAATGAAATGTCAAATGTGGCCTATTAAATTGACCCGACTGTAGTTATATAACTCGTACACGAAAATTAATTTTTTAAAAATGTTTAACTTAACATAATTTTATAATTTTTGATATTAACCAAACTCATATATGAAATCAAGAAAAAAAGTATTATAAGATTACGGGAAAAAATCTGTAATATTTAACTGTGATTACCGGTCCGAATTCACTGCTTAGATGTATACATTACGATTTGCTACAATTTTGATTAAAAAGGCGCACAATTTATTTAAAGTTTGACAAAGGAATTTATACTGACTAAATTATATATAAAGACGTTGAGACTTGAGAATGTATTCACTTTACTATTTTGCTAAATTATTATATACGTATTGCTCATATGAAATTTGGTGACTTTTGTCTACAGTTTGCTCAATATTCAAGTGCAAATTGTTATTATAGCGGTATAGATTATTTTTGAAAGAATAGAAACGAAATAAGATTAATAAAAATAATAGTATAAATATGAAAGGGAGTAAATTATAATGACGGTGAAATCAACTCATCTTACCCTGCCCAAACGAAAATTCTACTGTATTTAATTTTGTTATGGTAAAATAGACTAAGAATAGCATCTAAGAAATAAATCACGGTCCATTTCTAGAAAATTGGTTAAAGATAAAACAAGTGTAAAGATACTTGTATTAGTCACTTTAAAAGTAATTTACAAATGTTAATTTAATATTGTTTTTCATATATTTATAAACATTTATTTTGCATTTATAAATAACATAAAAAATAAGTTTTTATTATTTAGGTAAAGCAGACCAAAATCACGTGGAACTCGAGAAACGAAAATCACGTTGGTACACGACAGGATTGATCCTGGGCCCCCCAAACCTCCCGATTCGTAGTTCAACACCGATACCATAGGCCACATTTTGCAAATGGCACGTATTGTTACTAAGCCCAATGTAATCGGGAAAACTTTATCGGTGATTCATGTCTACTAGATCTTAAAGTTTGGCATCCCAGACATCGCGTCTCGATTCTTTTCTAATCCTTGGCACCATATCAAAGGATCGAAGCCAATCAAACGTAAACATCGGATTAGCGAGCTCGACATCACTTGGAACGCTACGGTTCCATTATATGAGAAAATCCCCACGTTAGTGTTTGGATAACTGATACATAGGATTCTTTCGTATTGTTTGTTTCTGTAAACTTGTTTGCAACGTTCCATATGTAATAAGAAACTGAGGATTATCATAATTCATATAGTTTGTTGTTCTTAAATGATCAATAGTAACATTTATCAAATGAATTATTAAGTTACTTATTTTCACTCAAATATCACCATAGACGACAATTTGCCCACCAGAACCTTCTACCTAAATCTATTGATAAACAAATATTGGAATCAAATACAATGATAACTATCATTTTCTTATTAAAACCAGAATATTAGGTAGCGGATGTGAGTGCTGGCGGTGTCCCGTGTCAGAACAAGCCTGCATGCCAATTTACCTCTGACGCGAACTTTCCACATGCTTAACGAAGTTGTTTGTTCTCCTGTTCAGTAAGCGAGTTCAAGTAGTTCAACTCTTTTTGTTTTGTGTGATTGAAACAAACAAATTAAACAACAAATAAAATATGTTTTATATTTTTCTGTAAAGTATTTATTTTATTGTAAGATCATCATCCATGGCACAAATTATTAAGGTCCATAGCGATTCAACAACGAGTTAATTAACGTAACGGAGGCGACGCAGCAAGTTCTGCACGTATATCTTCAAAATGGTAGCGTTGAGCCTAACCCGTGCTTTATTTGAAGTGTGACAGGGAATATTAAGCGGGGTTTAGGTCACCCCGGATTTAACTAATCCCAAAACTTGGCCAAGAACAGCCAACTTTAATTGCGTTTTAATCGCCCCGTGAATATTTTTGCGATTATACTGAGCTTTCTGCCAAAATTAGTTTTGGAAGTAATATAATAAAGACGACAAGGAACATTATGAGTTTGGGTGGTTGTAATGATTTGCTTTTAAATTAATTGTAATAATGAAATGCTCAAAAAGTTTAAATGGAAATTTGGTGTTTTCAATTATCTGTTAGTTATGTTACAATCAAACGTGAAAGAGTTCTTAACGTCTTAAAGTTAAGTAACACACTGAGAGAAAAAAGCTACGTATACGTAGCCTGTCGCAAGCTATCTACCACGTAGCTTGCAACGGGATACAAGTTACGAGTGTTGGACTAGTACTCTAGTTGTCACCTACTTGATAAGGAAGTTTCATACTGATGCTGTTATAGGAGACACCATGCTTCATCATGGTATTACAGGAATATCCGTATAAAAACTGCGCATCATTCTCAATGGAGTAACAACATGACATACGTAGTCAGCTTGATATATTCAATACGTACGTGGCTGTGTTACATGCTCCTGTGTTGGACTACGTACGGTAACTATGTGATTATATTCATACTGGACGCCACTGAGTTAAAAACATATACGCGTTGTAATGCGGCTGCGTTATATATTCGTGTGTTGGGGTTGGTACAGTAAGAGTAATACCGTTACATTCTTACGGTACGTTACTACGTACAGTAAGTACTCATCTAACTAGCACCCTGGGTACAAAACTAAATACAAGAGTTATGCAGTGGCATTTTAAATATAAGTGTGAGCTCCTACGTAGTGCGATCAATTACAGTGTAATGGAGTGGGTTCCGTAAAATAACGACTGCCTCACAATTGCCAGCTACTTACTCAGCATGTTGTTACATACGTATGTAACAGTGTCCTTATTTGATCATTACATACATAAGTGGTCTAAGGAATTACGTAGTTTTTTTTTCTCTGTGCAGGTTCTTAGTAAGCATTTATTACTTTATTATCTAACTATGAGAAAATTTAAGCTGCATGGATCTGATGCAGACACCTATGTTTCATCTAAATGGTTTGAGATAAAAATAACTTGTTAAAATGATGAAAAATCGGAGCTCTAAACACCTGAACCAGATACAAAAATTAAACTAAATGCTTTGAGATAGAAACGTAACCTCTTAACGTAAGTTGTTATTTAATTTAATTAGTGAAAACAAAGAAAAATTAAGCTGCAATCCTAATGTAGACTCTACAGGTTCATCCAAATTGTTTAAGATAGAACTATGTTCCCTTAATAAAAATCTGAAATGATAAAAAATTGGAGCTAGAGATCAGCCATGGAACATACTAGTTTATATTGAAAGTTTGAAATTAAAACATGTTGCAATAACAAAATTCACACATAATCTAGAATAGTTTTTGAGAATTATATTAAATTGGAATCTTAACGAACCCACTGGCCGACCTCACTGGTTCATATAAACTGTCTAAGATTGAATCATGTTTGCCTTTACAATATATAATATGATTAGTGACAATGCATGAAAACCGCTCAAGTTTCAATGCGCAAAAGAAAAAAAATATATATAGACAATTATTACTCATCAAAAGTTAATTCTTCTGCTTTTTTTAGTTCTGATATAATAACCATTTGAAAGAACTGCCTAAGAATACTTTTATTATTTACTTAAATTTTTATTTTATTTTATTTTTATTTTTATTAAATTTATTTACTTAAATTTTTGGTGTGTTTGGAATATTAGTGTCTTTTTTTGTTATCCTCTTATTTAATTATTTTATTCAAAAATATTTTTAAATAGTTATAAAACGCAAGAAATGTATTTATGATATTATTTTATTATTATGAATATTCTTAAAATTAAAATACATATGAACTTATAATCTGTAAATTGAAACATTTTTGAAGTAAAACTCAGAGCTTTTTACTAAGAGTTAGATTACAAAAAGTGCGGACTACAACGGCAGAGCACTTCCAAACTTTTTTGTTGAACTTTCCACTGTCGAAAGTTTTCCTCGAAATTTCAACAATTACCACATTGTGTGGAAGTGCGGTAGAAGAATTACCGCGCTGACAGAGGCAGCGGGTAAGAATTTTGTGGCAAATAAATAAAATATCGCCGTCACATGACAAATGAGCTCGAGTGAAGCGTACGCTAATTGCAGACATGAATTTAATGTGAATATTTTAAAAATAATTTATTTGCCAGAATACAGGTAGTAAGTTGTTATGTAAAATATCTCGATATAATACTTTAGCTGTAGAAATATTCAAAACAAATTAGTATTAAACTTATTAATCACAGTTTACATTTAGCAGTCCATTAACTACTAAAGATTAATAAAAATATATCACAGGATTATAGTTACGTCAAATAATGACATTACAAAATGGCATCTAGAGCGTAATAGATTGTTATAAGATTATAGGTATAGGTTATAGGGACATGATTGAAGAGTTAATAAGCCAAATAGTTAAGAGGTCGACACAATTTGCTACGTGCCCGGGGCACGTATTTTTTATTTATAATCATAATGTGTATATATATGTATATATATATATATATATATATATATATATATATATATTATATATATATATATATATATAATTAAAGTATATCAAAAGTTGCACATAAAGCTTTCCCGCAAGACGTCCGTTGGTGGTTGGCTGGAAGAGATCTCTATTAGAGATAAGTCCATCATTATACATATCCTTTTTTGTATATAATTGTACGTAATGTGTAATTGTGCAATAATGTTATAATATATATATTGTTTTTATCTTAAATTCAATGACCTTCAAAGACTTTTAAGACGTAAAGCTAAATATATTATAGTTTTAAATACTTCCAACACAGGGACACTCGCTGGCAAACGAGTCTCGCGAGGACAATTCAGAACAACATTCATTACAAGTACTAAAGTCAATACGAGTCAGTGAGTTCACAAACTCGCTGCTGCTTCACGCTGAGTCAATCAAGCGGTCAAGCCCTGAGTTGGATAAACATTTAAAGAGATTTTCTGTTATAAAATTAAGTAATAGTTTTTAACCAACTTCGGCATACTGGCCGTAGTGTTTTATTTTATGGATGTGTGACAAACCGTAAAAATGTGGGTGTTTAATACGCAACTGCCTTAAAGATTATATACAACAAATGTATAAAATTGACCTGATTCATAAAAGTAGATATCTTACTAAATGGACTATTAATGGTAAAGCTATGGACTTACTAATGGTAAAGCAACGCGAAAAGCATTACGCTTATGGCTTTAATGTAATTTCATGTTTTCGGCTCAAATGGAAGAACCGCTCAAAACTTTCTGGGACCACACAAATTGAGCCATTGCATTAGTTTTCAGAAGTAATTTCCTAGCGGAAAACTCGCTTCCTGAAACTTATTTCTGTACCATTGTTACGGACAATAGAAGCTTGATTCGCATCAAGACATGACATTACCAGTCGACAAGTTTACATGATCTCGAAATCTTTTCAGATAGTTTTTTTAAACGAGTAAAATTTTTATTATATATGTATAAATGTCGACTAAGTTATGACATATCGTATTTTTATTTGAGTCTTTAAATTTTATATCGTTCTATAGTTTAGAGTTTTTTCTATATATTATATTTCAAAACGATAATAACAGTAAAATATATTATTCATAATTTAATAAGAAATATTCTTATATATACCATCGTCTCAACGTGTAAGTAATCCAGAATCTCATATTATATGTTACAATTGTTTTTATGACTTTTCTTGTGAAACATTTACACTCTCATTACACTCCCAAGTCCAGATCTTATTTCTATTCTATAATGCTATATGATGTGATACATGATGTTCGTTATAAAAACCACTATTTGATTTTCAGCCATTAAGCCAGCAGCGCACGGAGCGCAGTCACATCGTTATTTTACACAAAAGCAGTCAATTACGCGCCAGCCTGCGCTGTTTATGATTCAAAGCTGGCTTACACCCCTTCAAATTGCTTTTGACATAAACAGATGGAACGCTTTTCAATTAACATGCTACGTAATGATGCAGCATTCCAGCTGACAGATCAAGATACAGAAAACTAGAAAATTTTGAATTACTCAGTTTATTATTCCATTGTGGTACGTCTAAGAGAAAAGTGCCCTTTTAATGCCCGAAAATTATCAGTAAAATTCAGTTTCAAGATTTTGCAGTGAGGTTAATTTAAATCACAGACACTATCATTTTAAACGGATTTGAACTGACTTTATTGGGTCAGACGTTATAATAAAGATTTTATCTTTTGGTGTTTTTGGTTTTTCCATTAATTTTTTAAATGAATTATCAAATTGACAGAGAAAATTTTTCTTCGTAGTTTTTAGAGCGGTAAAATACAAACAGATGGACACAGTGGGTGAAATGTTATATATATATATATAATGAGGTTGGAAAATAAACTAATTGAGAGTTGAAGAAATAGACAGAAGCTTATGATAGTTAGCAATAATATATTTGCAACATGAAAATTAAAAAAAAATGGTTACCCTTTAAATTTTGGAAAAGGCATATAGTGCTTAGTATATTTTACTTTTTTTGTTTTTGTAGTTAGGGTCTATTCACCACCAAAAGTGATGCAGTATATCCACCCAATGGTGGATGGACTGCAGATTTGCAGACTGAGTTATTGTTATGACAGATCATCGGCGTTCCTAAATAGGGCTTCAAGCAACTCGACCTACCAAGTTAGTACAGTACAGGTTGCTCCTCTTCACGTATATTTTCGAAATTCCTTGCTTTTCATTTCTTAATTACATATAGTAATTAAGAAATGTAAATAAAATTCCAAAAACGTGAAACATATTGATATATACCAGGATCAAGCTCAGGTCTAAAATGACCAAAACCTGTGAACACAACTCAGCGGTACTAACACTTGACGACGACAAAATGTTATATTCAGTAACTAAGATACATAAACTGTTTCTATGATTGATGGTGCGGTCGTTAGAAGCCACTGTGTCTAGTAACACGGCTACATCAAATCTTTATTTCCTGAAAACAGCGTTCATCTTTCTTTGACGCGGCAAATTTCTCTGATGCTAACGTCGTTATGGCTGAGATAAAGGGTGGCTCTTTAGCTGTTTCTGCGAAATGTTGCTGTTTTAATGTCACTATTGTTAGGAGGCCTTTTGTTGTGGGAAGTATCTTGGCGTGCTGTAGAATTATCATATTGGGTTGACGTGAAAGATATGCGGAATAGGCGAATAAATGTCGGGGCGTGCACATTTATGTAGAGAGAAAATATTTCACAGTAATTAAGATAAATTAATATTTTTGCTGCATTTGTGTACGACTGTGACGTTTATAATGAAGGTGTTTTCAAAAGACCACAATATTTGATTTATTTATATACCCATGGAATTGAAATCTATATTTGTCTTGAGATTTTAAAGCTTTTTTTCTATATTTTAGTTTTCATATTTATTTAATATACGATTAGTTAAACTATTTGAAATGTTTATACATACATATGCATAAACATTTCAAACAGTTTAACTAATCGTTATGACATCAATAGATACAAAAATGACGTAACATGCAAGAGTTATTTTCGTATTTTCGAGACTAATTGAGTAAAAATTTAATCCAATATTAAGTAGTAGTTCCTATACATCTTAAATTAAAAAAGATATATAAATAATCCAAATGTGTTCTAGCACTAACTTTACATCACTGATACACGTATATTTAAACTTAATGACACTACGGATAAATACATATTAGTAAAAAAGACAATATTATCACCAAAAGTAAACTTTTCCCAACAACCTAAAGAAAACTATCCTAAAAGCTTAAATAAGACTTTATATATAGGGTACGATATCTACAATAGTTAGTAGAATCAGGACACTCTCTACAAACCTCAATACGCGATAAATATTTTATAGACGGGACGTATAGGAGCCTTAATCTTTATACATGCGAAATAAAAATATAAATCGTTTATTATTTATGATAAGAGTTTGATAGAACTTTAATTCACAGTAACATTTACAGCAATCATGTCCAATTACAGTTAGATGTTTTTCTTAGATTTGAGAGGACACCCATATTTTATATTCAAGGAAATTAACCGAAAGAGCTTGTCCCGTCTTAATTAAATGCCGGTACATAAACCTTACCCTTTGGAAAAACCTTCATTAGACTCATTACTGACTAATACAACGTTGCATTTCGAAAACGAACCCGCTACGCGAATTTAAGCATTATGTCTGGGGTTTAAGAATTTAAAATGACATAATTTCACAAGTACAGCTCCGAATTTATTTGTGTTTTCAACTGACGGCGACAAAAAAGAACGGTCTCTTCAGATTTGCTTTTATAAGGGTATCGTTAAAGTAAATTGAGGCTAAGGTGGGCAAATACCAGAGCTAACGAGGTACACCGAAGGGAAGTTTCCTACAAAAGAAAATTAGGTGAATTGATTGCCTTTATAAATCACTAAACTCTAGTCGAGGTTGCTTGTAGCTATTTTTATCTGTATCTTAGCGTTCTTCTAATGGATCAAAGGAAGGTGATAATTTTATTAGCTGCGTGAATTTAAATTTTCATTCAACCCTTCAAATCTTTCTCTGATCGGTTTACGTCTCTTCTAATGTTTAGAAGGAATTCGCCTACTGATCAGACGATTTGGATATGATATATTGTTTTATTTCTCCTAATAATGTAGATGATTGGGGCTTTCTCATATTCGGCTGCGAGAAGAACGACATTAATTAGCAACTAGCATTCAGTCAATTCGAGGCAGGTATTAATAGATTAGTTATATTGAATTATAATTCTTCATTACATTTGATGCGTGAAATATTATAAATAATAAAATATCAAATATTTTGTGTGGTGGCAAATTGCTTACTGATTAATATTGTACAAAACAAAGTGTATCCTGCTGAACTACGAACCACGTTGCGAAGAGGAAGAGAGATCCCTGCTTCTAATAATCGAACTATTATGGAACTACAAAATACCAAATCTACAAGATACATAATTTCAGACCCTAACTATATTTGTCGCCGCCACACATTTGAACTATTGTTAGCCTTTTCAAAGACAAATTAACAAAGCTATACCCATTGTGTAAGTCAACGTTTGCACTGTTTATTTGCCGTTCAATTGTGGGAATTGTGAAATTTTAGCGAGCCCGAACATATTGACAAACTGCTCGTAGCACTATTCACGTATTATACTGTGCTAATTAAAATGTCTAATAATTTAACTCCACATTGCCACGGGATAAAATATGGCGGTGCGCATTGGTCCTATTATGTAGTATGAACACCATGTTTTGCCGTTCTACGCATGAAATTATAAGTTTTTGAACTAAAATTGGTCCAATAGGTATTTAATAATGATCTGAAATTATCAATCTTCATTATTTCAATACGGATATCGAATATTAGACTTTTTAATGCGAATAAATGATATGGATCCTTTTTTCTTTTGAGTATTTAGCATATTACACTTGTTCAATACTCGATCTCCTTTTCCGATAATAAATTTTTTGATTTCATTCTCGCATTGACATATTGAAAAGTACCTTAGTAATCTGTAATAAATGTTGAACTTGAAGCCTCGCAAGGTTTGACAGCGAGAAATGCAACAGCTCTTGAATTCCTCGAATTTTGCATTATAGAGTAAAAAGGTATTTTGTCTTTTATAACTACAATGGGGGACGATCCAAAATATATTTCGCTGACTAGTTCTATAAGAAATATTACTAATTTATTAATAGGAACAACATTCCTTATTTACGAAAAAAATGTTGATGACATTATGTTAGCTATTCGGTATAATAAAATATTAATATGCGTCAGATTTATTTCTACACTTATTACTAGATGCAAGTTGAGAACTTACACGAAAGAGCTATCGTTTGGTTCCAGAATAACATCTTATTATTCCTGTACTAAGACGCTTATAAACAGACGGAACATCACGAAGAACATAGCCATGTTGTGGAAAGTCTGCAGTCATCATGATAAATCTGAAAGTATTGAAATTACTAGTTTTGCTCGTAATTATATGGATAATGTCTCTATTTATAGTTATTAGAGATAGAAGATCAATTTCGAGTGACAGTGAAATTTATGAACGAGCTCTAAGGAATTTGAGGAAGAACTCTTTACATAGCGAATATACATTAAACGATTCTCGGTTTCGAGGTAAAGCATACAAAACACATTGGGGCGTTCTATTGATAACTATTTGATTCTGTCCTTTTTTGTTGATTATTACTTACCAGTAGCGACTTACAAGTAGCTTTAAGTAAGACTATTGGCAATGTTTATGACCCAGCATCATCCAATAATAGATATTCCTTTTCATTCAGTTTACAAAAAAAAAGTTTTTTATTTAACATATATTTAAGTGAGTTAACAGTAAATAATTACAGCATGTGATATACTTTATGTACAAACAGTAATATATACATGTTTACCTATATTACCTACGTAATAGAGGCTGTATTCGTAATTCATGTGTGTATCGCGCTGCTAACTGTACCATAATCATTATATAGCCTTTTTATCACAATACTATTTAATAAAAGTACTTAAGAAATTATCAAACGATACTTAAAAAAATTAAATTGCAAATGTTCTTAGCGTTCTACTTGAATTTCAGTTTGGCAACTTTTAGAACCTACCAATATAAGCCTGGACATTGATAACAGGATGTCAATGATAAAGAGCTATGATATACCACCAGGTAAGTCGTGACGAAAATTACCTAATAATCTACCAATTTTCATAAACGACCTATTTATTCTGAGAAAATAAAGATAATTTCGTGCTGCTCAACTCGCCGTCAATTGAATGTGAGGATTAGTAATTAGACATAAATAAAAATAGAGAGGAAAAATTAAAAGTAAAATTTTGTATAAAAAGTCAAGGACTTCGAGTCTGTACAGATAATAAAATTATAAGCTACCAAAAGGAGATATCTACTTTTGAAAGACATTACATTATATGTGTTTACGTAAACACTATTTATTTAGGTCACAGGTTCACAAACTTTTTTATGTCGTAGACCCTTTGCTAAATTCTTCGTTTTTGCGTAGACCCCCTACTTATATTGAATACCTATATCTTACAACTTACAAAATTTTATAAACATATATATTATAAATCTTCAAACTAAATAACATATCTTTTTTCTTCATAGGTACTTTTATAAATAATGTATATGTTTTTATATTAGAAGATGATATAATGTAAGTAAATAGGTACTATCAGTGTATGTTGAGATCCTTTATCGTGGACCCCCATTTTCATTTCATGGACACCCAAATTGTATTTCGTTCACGTAGACCCCTTGCAGGTTGTCATAGACCCCAAAGGGGTCGGTGCTCCATAGAGGTCTTTGAGAATTACTGATTTAGGCAAACAGTACGATTTATGGCCGTTTTCACCAACCTTGTCTTAGCTTAAGTGACTCCTAAGAGACATGATGTCTCACTCTTTTCAGTTAATATAAAAAGTGACAGCATGTCACTTAGGAGTCACCTAAGCTAAGACAAGGTTGGTGAAAACGGCCAATAGTCCATCAGTTTAATAATAATTTAGTTAGCTAGTTATCACGCCGATATTAGTACCAGGATTGTATATCTCTGTTGCTAAATTTTGATTGAAGCTGAGAGATACTGCAGATACAATGCTACTATAGAAAGATAATTGTCACATTGAATATTAACAAAGCTCCTGCTTTGTGGCAATTATCTTTCATGTATGCACTGTCATGCACTATTAATGCTATATGTCACTTCCAATGAAATGAAAGCAACACAGTTGCACAATCAGCCTACTGATGTACTACTTTCAATAGACTTTTCGAAGGTTTTATAATAAACAAAATATCGCATTATTGAAGTTCTGCTACGATGGGATAGGGCACTCGCCTGCGGCACTCACCTGCATAGCTGCCGGCCACCGCGATGCACCGGACCGGTGTTGGATGAGTGGAAGGCTTCTCCACTTGGAGATTGTCCTGCTTTATCAGATATTACCTTCTTTGCGAAAATCTGATCAAATGGTTGTGAAACTTCGGTGTATGTAGTGGCATCGTATGGACCCTACTGCATGCAGCAAAAGAAATAAGAACACTGGGAAGCTAAAGTTTGATACTTTTATTAGGAGAGCCTCACGCATGCCATAGGACAGGTACGGTGCAACATTAGGCATTCTCCCTCGAAAAAAAAATCATTAATAAAGCACATGACAAAGAAATTATCTGTTTCATTTTATATCACAGACTGACAACATCATAATGTGGTCATTTAGGCCGACTCAAATCTATGTTTACAGTTAGAAAGAGATTGTGCTATTGAAATCAAATAGCGTCATCTCTTTCTAATTGTACTCAAGCAGAGATTTGAGTTTGAGCTTAACTTTAGAATACGCTCCTTGAAAAATACACGAGGTAGTTTTAAAGCACGCTCATTACACCAAAACCGTTGTAACAGGCGTTAGTAAACATGCTTTAATGAAATGAAATGTTACTATACTTTCTGTTTTAGTTTCGGTTATCAGCTTACCTTTAGTTCCTTCTCTAATTCAGCCTAGAAGGCCATAAGGTTCTAGGTTTAGCCAAAGCTTAGTTGGTAAGAATCAGATATAATCCACACGAACCGGCATTGGGAAGTGAGTGAACCTACCCAGCAATCGTGACGATTTTAAAGGATTCTTTGCTTTCGTTTATTGAGAAAATAAAACATTGTTACCGTGATAGCGTAACTAGAACATACAACAAAAGGTAAGCTCTAGTTTAAAGACTGGAGCTTATAGTTACTTAGAAGATCCTGCAGTTCTGTCACTTGTTCTGTCAAATGTAGTCACTAACTTTATTCACCACTCATCTGCAAGTATGTCAACTATAAATATTGAATGAGGTCCATGCTTCCAATCCAGTAATAAATTAAAATACAAATATTTTCTTTACAGGAGTAAATGGAAAACCAGTGCTACTTAATAGTCGCATAAAACAATCTGTGAAGCAACTCGTGCGGAAGGGGTGGACAACTCATGCCTTCAATGAGTTCGTCAGTGATCTAATACCACTGAATAGAAGTTTGCCTGATGTTCGCGATGATTGGTAAGAAAGATAAACACATGTGGCTATGATAAATCTAATATGTCTTATATATCTTTAACTCAGCCTACATACTACTTTCTAAAAACTCTTTTGGTTACCACAACTACTTGTATAGTTTTTTGTGTGATAGTTGTGATGATGATGCTGGGCATGACTCGCGGAGTCCCACTGGCAAGTGAACGAGACTGAGTACTTCAACTCGATCTCGTTCAATTTTTTCCTTTTTGCTATGATGCAAATTTAAGTATCGGGTGAACCTAATGATATGAGCTGTTAAACCGTTTACCGTTATTCTAGTAATTTGTAGTCTTCCGAACTCTATGGTGTTGTAGAAAATATTATCCCTCATTTCGTAATGCTTAGATCTTTGATGTGTTTATGAATAGTAGTAGTACATAAAAAATCTTAAATAGTAAGACATAATATTTGACAAAGAAATTTGACCAAGAAATAGTTTTTTGATTAAAAGCACTTATGTTACTTTAGACTTCCATGTTGAAAATTCTTTAAGCCCATCTATATATTTTTATTGATTAGATATCTTTGATTTACAAGTGAATTGAGAATTGTTTGTGTCGATTTTATACTTAGTATGTGTTATTTTAAAAATATTTTACGCTGTTTAAAAGTCCATCTATTATTTTTTCAGGTGCAAGCATCAAAATTACTCCTCGAATTTACCACAGGTCACTGTCATTATATGTTTTCACAACGAGGCGTGGTCAACGCTTCTACGTACTGTACACTCTGTTATAAATATGTCACCTCGTCATTTGCTCAAAGAAATAATATTGTTCGACGATTTTTCGACAATGGGTTAGTTTTAGTTGTAATCATTTTCAACATTTTGAGGAACACCTCACGGAAAACAACTTTCACAATTCATGTTTGTTTTTTATTAGTAATAATATTTATTATTTTTTCATTGTAACGGCACATCAGCAACTACATTGCTGTTTTGCTGACACTGGTTTCTATATCAGAGTAATTCCTGTATGACAGATCGTCAGGCCCACACCCTCAGACTTACATATTTGACAAGAATCAGAATTTCGAACCTGCACAAGTTTAAATATTTGAGATGCTTATTACCATGTGGCTGTATTTATTTTTGTTTCTTATTTTATATTTAGATCATCTGAAGAAACCCTTAGATGATTATGTTCGTGGCTTAGCACAAGTACGTTTAAGACGCAGCACACGTCGCGAAGGCCTAATTAGGGCAAGGATATTAGCTGTAAAATACGCGACGTCACCAGTTGTATTATTTTTGGATAGTCATTGCGAATGCACTATAGGTAAATATTTACATAATGTACTTCATATATAACTGTTACTTCATATATGTAACGTGATTTGCTATATATTTATTGATTTCAGGGTGGCTGAAACCTCTATTAGACAGAATATCTAAAGACCCAACAGTTGTAGCAAGTCCTGTGGTCGACACTATACATGATTCAACATTTGAATATACACCACAGAATATCAATGAAATCTTAGTTGGAGGGTTTAATTGGAAACTCAAATTCAAATGGAATCCGATACCTCATAACGTGCTTATCAAAAGAAAAAATGTAGCTTCTCCGATAAAAACAGCTACCATATCTGGTGGGCTGTTCGCTATAAACAAAGAATTTTTTGCACGACTTGGCTATTATGACGAAGGCTTCGAAGTATGGGGTGCGGAAAACCTGGAATTGTCTTTCAAAGCTTGGATGTGTGGTGGTTCATTAGAAATTATACCTTGTTCCCACGTTGGGCATATTTTTAGAAAGACGTTCCCATACACTGGACAGAAAGGGTCGTTAAAAAGGAATTCTGTGAGGTTGGCTAAGGTATTCCTTTTAATATTTTAATAATGTCTCTGTACCTTCCTGGAAGGCTTAAAATTCAATATTGAAGCCTGTTTTCAAAAAAAATGGTTTATAATTAATATAAATAAAAAAATATTTTAAAAGAGTGTAGAATTTTTTAAACTATTACGGTAAGGCTAGCCATATACATCTTACAATACAATATAATGGTATATACATTAATAATAACTCACCTTTTGTTGCGTTAGGTATGGATGGATGAATATGCAAAATACTATTATGATACGATTGGCAGCGACAAAATAGACTTCGGAAATGTATCGAAGCGTTTGGAGCTTCGTAAAAAGTTGAAATGCAAATCGTTTCAGTGGTATCTGGAAAATGTATATCCGTCATTGGATTTGCCAGATAACTATGCTGCAAATGGTCAGGTACGTGTTACTTTTAAAGTTTTCTAACATAAGTACAAATATTTTAAACTAAAATGCTGGGAAGCAATATTATATTATGAATCTTCAAATAAATCTGCTCTTTCGCCTCCATTTTGTCTATATATATGGATATATATACCAATACAAAACGGCTTGAAGTATTTACGCTTACACCTTTTTAAAATTATCAACTTTCACGACTCCAATTAAGTCAGCTAGTGGTTTCTAGATTTCAAATATTTTTTAATTTAGCAACGTAACATTATTAATATTAGGAAACATAATTAAGATATGACAAAAGTAGGGTGATTTAATTACTATTGATTAGATCCTCGTAAGTTTTATATGTCATTTCAAATTTAATTAAATAAAAATTTTAACGTTGCCCTTAACAATATTGTTTAATTAAATTTTGCGCAAGTTAAAATGATTAGTTTTCAAATGAATTATCAACATTTAATATCAGTGGTACTGCGGACTCGGGACTGGTATTATAATCAGAAGGCCAGGCATTGATCCCATATGATGATTTTTTTGTTATGCGAAGTTGATAACTTTCTTTGGGTTAGCATGGTTGACTAAAGCTAAATTGAGGTTACATTTTGATATTACCCTTCAGTGAGGGCGTATATAAGTTGTTGTGATGATGATGATGATGATAATTATCATTTCGATTATTAACATTGTTTCAGATATACAGTATAAGTAATTATGGTGGTTGCTTAGATTCATCCAACCATTTATATAAGTTAGGAATTAGCTTCTTACCTTGTCACGGCCAAGGTGGTAATCAGGTATGCGCTAGCATTAAATTCAATCCCAACTAATATTATAAATGCGAAAGTGTGTTTGTTTGTTTGTTTGTTTGTTTGTTACCTCTTCACGCTTAAACTACTGGACCGATTTCAAAAATTCTTTCACCTTTGGAAAGCTACATTCTCCCCGAGTAACATAGGCTACTTTTTATCCCGGAAAAATCGACAGATCCCACGGGATGCGCAATAAAGGCTTCGCTCAAAAACTACTGCACAGATTTTTATGCGGTTTTCATCAATAGATAGAGTGATTCTTGAGGAGTTTTGCGGCATTTTTTATCTCGGAAAAACGGATAGTCCCACGGAAAGCGCGATAAAATCTTCGCACCATAAACCGACTTCCGCGTATATGTAGCCGTGGGCAAAAGCTATGACCCTTAACCCTCTATACACCCAATCCCGAAATCCACGGGCGAAGCCGCGGGCAGAAAGCTAGTATATTATATATTCATTTTACATTACACTTACAAGTGTCCAGGATGTGTACTCCGGCCTAAAATATTTAAAAGATTTGAAAAATTATGACAGGCGTTTAAAAAATTTACGAGTTTTATGTCAAGTGTTTTATTTATGATGACGATCAACTGGGTATTAGACAGAAAAGGAATAAAAGTAAGCAAATCGAAAGTGGAGATAGGTATTTGAAAGCTATGTAAAGATATCGAAATGTAAGGTTATGTTTGCAACCTAATGTTTAGGACTTCTGAAAGAGTTTGTATATCTGGGATCAATGTTATGTAAAAATAATAATTATAAAAGAACATACATACATACATACATACACTCACGCCTTTTTCCCACGGGGGTAGGCAGAGATTACGTCCTTCCACTTGCTACGGTCCTTACATATCTCTTTCGCTTCATCTACTTTCATAACATTCCTCATACATGCTCGACGATTGCGGGTACTTCTGACCTGGCCTTTTTTGAGGACACTTTCGATTTGTTCGAAATATGTTCGCCTAGGTCTTCCTCGTCCCGTGTCTCCACTCACTCCAGCTTCATAAATCATTTTGGTTAGTCTACTTTCATCCATCCGTTCCACATGCCCAAACCACCCAAGCATCCCTTTCTCTATTCTTGTCACGATATCCTCTTTCAAACCACATTTCTTTCTAATCACTTCATTATACAATCTGTCACTCAGTTTTAATTATTGATAAGAACGTTATCAATAATTAAATAATTACGATAAAACTTAATACTTAAAATGTTGACATCTAATGCAATTGTTTAGTTTTGCATTAAAAAGCACAATTAATGTTTTATTATACCCGTCGTTAATATTAATATAGGCAATGAATTGCGAGGTTTGATTTGTTTATAAATATTTTTATTTAATACTAGCTGACCCGGTGAACTTCGTACCGCCTAATTATTGGAGGCATATTTAGTAAGTCACAAACACACGACACAATACTTTTTTAATTTTATTGAAATTTGTTGCTTTTAGATTTTTAGGAATATTAAAGAATTATAGTATAGGTGCACAGCAAAGAGGCGTTTACATTTCAAGTGACATTTTACCATAGACAATAGGTTGGCACCCATCAAATATGTCAACACATTAATTATTTTTATATTTTGAAATTTAAATACACGATGTTATAAGCAAAGTTGATATTATGTTGTCGATTCAAAAGTCTTGTTTTAATGCGTTCTTCAATTCGAGTGGAACTGAGAGTACAAATACCGTCAAATGTTTGACAGAAAATAAGTGATCAACTTTTATATGGGAAAATGAAATTGTCGTCTTACTCTATCTTACTCGCATTTTTCCTTATTTGCTCACCGTTTAGACCTACCCTGGACTACGACAAACATTTTAAAACCAAAATCAGCTCAATCGGCCCAGCCGTTCTCGAGTTTTAAGCAGACTAACGAACAACAATTCATTTTTATTTATATAGATAGATGACTAAGTTTACTACTAAAAAAATAAAATATAGATGACTAAGTTAACTACTAAAAAAAATCCCAGAAATACTATTCGGATACACTACGGGCACATGTGCACATTCACGATTTGTTTCCAGTATTGGGTCTACACCAAAGACGGAGAATTGAAAATTGACGATTTATGCCTTGACTACGTTTTCTCCCTTCTGATGTTGTACATTTGTAAAGGGCGCACCTCCTCGCAAGTCTGGCTCTACAATGCCAAGGTAATTTGCAACGTTTATCATGTCTCTTTTGAGTTATGAAAATTATATTAGCACTTTACTGTAATAAATCTCAGGCGTGAGAATAGGTAGGTAGACGTGAGTTGTGCTTTCACAGTGACAACTCAAATCAGTTTTGTGAATTTAACTGACTGTTAAGAATCATATACTTGTACATCTGAGAGGTCAAAATTAAATTTAGTTTCAGGTGTTGTAGATAAATGTGTTGAGAAATGAATGGAAGTTTTAACGCTAACAAGTAAAAGGTTACAGATATTAAGTGTTTACTTAATATTGCACATAACAAGTATTCATATTTTAGATGGACGTACGCAAGTGATTTACATTAATTTTTATCTGTTGGTTATTATACCACGGCGTCCATCTTCGTGGGATGTGACAAAGTTTATTATTTACTATCGGACCCGACAGACTTCGTCCTGTCAAAAAGATTTATAAAGTGGCAGTTTTTTGTTCTTACTTATTTTATAGATAATATCGAATAGCCAACCAAAATTGCAAAATAGGTCCAAATGAACTATAACATTTTGTAAACTTTGGAACGTGACATTAAATCCTCCAATGATGTATTCTGTGCTCCAACGCAAGCACGCACACTGTTTTGATAGATATGATTGAATTTCAACTTTATATAACGTTAATAAAGCGCAAATTAACTCTTTGATGTTAGGAACACATCTACATTGATTGGACAACAGTGAGTGCTTGCAATATGAACTTTATACAATAACAATTAAGCTCAAATTGACTGTACGTTTTGGTTAGAAAACGTTTGTATGGGAAATAAGGTCGTCTGGTTTTAGGGTCTTTCCGATAATTATTCGAATTTTTCTCACCGTAGAAACCATCCTTAAACTTCAACGAACATATTAACGAAAGAATTGGCCAAATTGATCTAGGCGTTGTTGAGTTATGCGCTTACCAACACATTTTGCGATTCATTTTTATATATAAGAAGATGTCTGTGTAATTATAAGTGTGTTCCCCCTTACCTTCACTCGCAATATGAAACGACCTATCACATTAGAGTGAGATGGGATACGGGACCTAATAAGAGGTAGTATGTAGACAGTATTTGTATGGATAACTCTGGCGCACACAGATGTATTACCATGTGATCTAGATAATGATGGCCTTTTTTTTTGAGGGGGGGAAGGGGAATGCGACCTTGTGCACCATGACACCGCGCTAGCAAGACGCGGCCGTGTGTGGGGCTCTCCGGTCAAGAGGACCGGCCTACCCACTAAAACCCCCCGAGTTCCCTGGGCCCATACGGGGCACATGGCGGGGTGCGCTCACGCGATTCGACCGCCATGTGTCCCAGGTGATAATGATGGCCTAACTTTTACAACTAATATGCCATTGTTGGATTCTCCTCTGTAGAGATTGTGAAACAATGGAACGCATCATATTTTGATAAAAATAATTCTGTTCATATATTAACTTATAATTATTTATCATATAATGTGCAACACGTTAAACTAACTCATTAATTAATCTGAGTTTGCTTGTGTTTTGTTTTTACAAATAGAAAGTTGGAAGTGGATAGTTGAAATAATTTTAGAATCTCTATAAGAAATGGGATGTTTATATATTAAAATTATATAATGATACTTTTGTGGCCTCAATAAATATTTCTTTAGAAGATATGGTATGTTGGTTCATAAAAGTCCATGTAATCTTCGTCTATGAAGACGGGGGAATATTCCAAGAGAAATGAATAAATATATGTGAATTAATCGATTAGTCTGCCTATTTCACATTTTGTTTATAGACTCATCACATTCGGCACATGGACACCCAAAAATGTTTGCAAGTCGTAAAGTCTAAAGGTGGTTTGATTGTAATTCTAAAAAATTGCTCAACATCAAGCTCCCAGAAGTGGATGATGGAGAATTTCCTGGTTGGACGACTAAACACTGAGTTACAAATGTACGTGCTACTCATTCTTTATTTAAATGTATCTCCTCTGAGACTGACACTGTTAAATGAAAAATACTGTTTATGAATATTAATTTAGAAATTTAACTGCCGATGCACTATTAACATATTGTTACTGTAGTAAGTTCGCTGGCGAGTCATTGTGTGCAGGAGAGCTGCGAGCGCTGGTGTTCCTTAACAGTTCAGTAAAATCTGTTCCACTTCAGTAAAACGATAATCTGTTGGCTACCTGGGATGTCGATTTATTTGGATTATCTTACATTTTTATAACACAGTTTTTCAATTAAACCAATAATTTTATACACTTCAGAAAAATTATGATATTTGCTCAGAATATTACAACAATCTATCAATGAAAATAGCCTTCCCGATTGCATTACCATATCAACATTGAAAAAGTTACATTTGTAATATATTGTAAAACTGTAATTTTTAATCCGAATTTATCGAGGTTCTTAAATGTTGAATTTTATGATTTCTTTAAGTAAAAAAAAATTCGGTATATTGTATCCCGTATTTTCCTGCTTAATGAGAATAGTATAATAGAATTGTAGATCTGAGTTAATTAGCGTCTACTAGAACGTTAGTCATAGCTTACGGCAGAAACAAGTAAAAGTAAACATTTTAATACCAATATTTTCTATTGTTAAAGGTACGTGCGCCATAATGGGTAACGAGACAATTGAAATCAAAAACAAAATAAAGTATTTTTTGAGTGACTTCGCTGTTTTGCTATCAACGGTATTCTGCAACGTCGTTAATTCTCTTATGTTGGCTAAGTCAATTCCGATACCAAATTAACATAGCCTTATAAATATCAACACACACATATTTATATACATCATAATACACGCGCCTGATCTTCCCGAAAGGTTAAACGTATAATTAAACACCCACAATTCAATAACTTTTATTATGTGACATTATAATAGAGGGTGGGATTATTGCTGCGGTCTGGATACTTCGTAGATATATTATTGCGATTATTTTCCTTTGTCGACTTATACGGGGAAAGGACAGGAAGTGGGTATACATATATTTTGATGTTGATTGAACTTAAAGCTGAATTGAATTCTTTCTGTACCAGCACGCTATAACAGCAAATTTTTAAGTTACAGTGTAGTTATCGAAGTTATCTTCGCCATATTAATATTAATACACTTAAATTATATTTTATAGTCTTCCACCACAGGCCATATTGCCTATAATAACTCACTAGTAGATATATATTATTTATTACAATCCATATCTCTTTATTAGAAACTGGTCAGAGGAGATTACGTGGTACGAGGATAAGTATTGTTACAGTACAGTTACAGTTTTCGACTGTTAAATACAGAGATAGATAACCCACATATTACGAATACTTTTTGATGGCCAACAAGCGGTTTGCGCACAGCCATCCCTGTGGCAAAAGCCTTGCAACCACAGAAAGGGTCATATTTAACTTGAGCATTATTGTGGTTTCTCAGTGAGTGTCCGCAGAGGATTTATATTTTTTGTACGCGGGAGAAAATTCTTCTGGAACCGCACTGTATGGAAATATTTAGGTTCCAGTATGTAAGCGTGAACAACCGTCGATGGCGAGTGATGCAATGAAGGAAGATAAAAAGATGCCACGAGCATCATATCCAACAATTCCTCAGACCATAACCCATTATCATATAGGCGGTAGAACACGCATATAGAAGCAATGTTTCTCCTAAGACTTAGACTTTTTTTACTCTGTAAATTATATTGATTTAAGTGACGTAAAATAGGTAAGGTAGTGTGAAGTAGTTAAGGAATGGTTACGTTTGGTAATATACAACATTGTACATTTGAGAAATTGCTTACATATGGGAAGAAACTCAAAGGAGTATGTGCGGTGAAGCATTGGAAGGAAAATGTACACAAGATTTCTTAGCTAACTTTGTCTTACTATTTTTATCTCAAAGTTTTAGTGTCCGCTTTGGTGTGGGTTCCGGTATAAAAGGTATAAGATTAGCAGCGAAATTGTTGGGTAGCTTGACAATAATGTCAAGCTACAGAAATAAATCTGTGACGTAAATCCAATATTAGAAATTGGCAATGTGCGTTATGGTTTTTAAGGAGCTTACAGGTTTGCTGCGAATTCCACAAGCTCTACTTTGGCCATTTGCTTGTTTGTCAATATATAACAATAAAAAAGTGCGAATGAGTATGACATAATATACTGTATACGAGACTACATACGAAAGATGATTTATATATAATGGTTGAATTAATTATATGTAAGGTAAAAGTTAAAAATAAGTTTCACCTGGATTCCTAAATAGCGTGAGAGGTCGGCCTATTAATAATATTATGACAACAGACTTAGGTAATATCGTGGTAGTTATTACGCGAGCTTAGGTTCTCTATCATTAACGAAACCCTGCAAAGAACATCCGCTTAATAGGAAATTACACCCCGGATTAGCTCCCGATCAACACTCAGTAATCTCAACTATTAGACCTCAGAGGCACTGCGCCGCTGCTACTTTAAGAAAATGCCCAGACTACAATAAGAGTAATAGGAATTGGCACCATTCCTTATAATTTCTGAAAATAATCGTGTTGCAGGAATGCAGCATAAATCAATCCATATATGAATGTTATCCATCTCCAAAAAACGTGAGAAGGATTGGTCATATAAACGATTAAAATAGCCGGACGTTTGATTTTTAAGAACGGGCATAATTTTGTATAGTTATATAAATGAAATACATTTATAAACATAAATGTATGTTGCTCAAATTTTGTTAAATTGTAATTATCTGCCTTCTATGATGCGTTGAAGACCAAAGTACCTGTCACGGATGTTTGAACAGATTTGGATTCAGTCTTTGTGATATAGATGACGATGTAACATGTAAATCTAGTGCTATTGTTAAAACACTAAAAAAGCACTTGTTCCTTCATACGGATACCATTATCAGCGCGTTGTACCTACGTACAAATGATATTAATTTAGCTCAGAATCATAAGCTCAGTTTCCGAGAATGATAAATAAGGCAATCGCAGAAGGTTTCGCGTCTTAAAGCGTATTCATACGAGGGTACGACGTGGGCGGTGGAATTTTGATGTAATAATTACTCATGAGGAGTCTGTTCGTGTCACCTTTCTAGGATTCTGCACAACGTTATTTGTTTTGAAGTTATCAGTGATAATAATTTTGTGCTCGCGTTTGATCGCAGATCCAGATATTTGAATTTAATCAATTAAGTGTATTAAACAAAAGTGAGTACAAGGCGTATGCGTTATATTTATTTAACGTAGACCTCTTTCTTATTTAAGTCAAACAGATAAGAGAATACAAATACATATTTAATATAACTTTATGCGTGAAGAACGCATTGCAATAATGGTGTGTGAAGTTTTATTGTAAAAAAACTATTCTCTGAGAACCTGATTTTTTTGTGTTAAAATTACAAATATGTTTTATTTTGTTTGAAATTTAAAATTAATCTATCAAAAGAAAGAAAGAAGAAGAAAGAAAGTTATCAAAAGCTACGTGAAGACGCTCGTCTTCACGTCTTCTGTGGCTCTGTGGTATCGGCATTGCTGTTCTTCTGTGGCTCTGTGGTATCGGCACTGCTGTTCTTCTGTGGCTCTGTGGTGTCGGCATTGCTGTTCTTCGGATCGGAAGGACTGGGGTTGGTCCCAATCCTGATATCAACATTTTTTTCGTTTTATGCAATAGTCCTACAGTGAAGGAAAATATAGTGAATAATTACAATTATGAAAATGTATAGTGGGGTTGTCGTTGATTGATACTAATGTATCGACATTAGTATCAATGAAGAAGAAGTGTTTATCGAAAACACTTCCGTAAAGTTAAAGAATTAGTGTTAATATAGCCAGGTTTGTTTATTCCAATTATTTTCATAGTTTTATCATATATGAGAGTCCTAACTATGTTAAGGCGAACAGATTTTAGTTAATCTTGCCAGCATAATGCGGATTGGTCGACACCTATATCTTTCAATTCTTTTGTAGGTATATGCAGGTTTGTGGCGGTAGTATCGCTAAAGCGCAAACCGCCACGCGCCCCGGTATGGGCTCAGAGGACAACGGGGGATTTTAGTGGGTACGCCGGTCTCTCAGACCGGAGAGCCCCACACAAGGCCGCGTCTTGCCAGCGCGGTGTCACAATGCATAAAGAGCATTTCCCTCCGAAAATAAAATATAATAAAAAAAGTTTATGCAGGTTTGTTTATGATCATATTTTCTTTCACCGTATACTCGTATTACATTTACATATTCTCAGAACAGTCCTATGTCGTTTATAATAGTGGCAGTTTTCGTAGTGCAAATAAAAACTTGGATACTTCTGACTGAAATTTGACAACATGGTAGCATAGAATCTCGAACCATTCGAGTAGAAGGCTGGCGTTGAAATGTCCGGCGCCCGGCTCGGTAACACAGCTGCGTCGCTGCCGCGGGTCGCCGGCGGGCGCGAGGAAATACGGCGACCCGGGGGGGACCATGCCCCTTCCGTGGCCGGGGGCGTCGTCGGTGGTGCCAGATCGGGGGAGGTATTGTAGCCTCCCCTGAGGAGAGCTCCTCTGTCGTCGCTTGGTGTTACCCTACATGTCAGAGGAAGGCCATCCCTGAGGTTTTTAGTGAGTAGGCCTCCCCCTTCTGGGGAGGAGAGCTCCACATAACCGCCGGCTCGCCACAGCCGGGGTATGCAATTTAATGCATTTTCCTCAGGGAAAAAAAGGGTTGAAATGTCAGACTAACCTTTTGTCCCGTTGTTTATTGCAATTTTATAGAGTCTGGCTTCCAAGGCTTTCAAGGCCTCTGGAGTGAGCAAAATAAAATATCTTCTTTATACGTGTTAAAATGTTACATAATTAACTAGAGTTTATTTAGGTGAATCGTTAGAACCAATATTATGTATAATATTGGGAATCTTAACTTCTTAGTTCTTAAATCTGCTTCTCGTTTTTTATATCCTACTACATTGAAGTAAAACGTTTCTTATGAGCAAGTACCGCTGTTTAATGATTTTATATCCCTTCTAATATTATAAATGTGAAAGTTAAAGTGTAAGCATGAATGTTTATTACTGTTTAACGTAAAAATTACTGAATAGATTTTAGTGAAACTCTACAATAATATAGTTTTCAACACACTTCCTCATAAAGTCAAAATCCCATGGCAATTAGGCACATAATGACACCTATAATCAAACTGTGACTTTTTCATTACTATTATTCACGAGTGAGTAATAGTATTTTTTTTTAATATTATTGGTTGAGTTACGATGATTACCGTCCTCGGCTCCTTAAGACCCTCGCCTGACGGCTCGGGCCTCAATGCGCCTCAGCGATAATCACCAACATTACACACTTGTACCATAATGTACTATTATAGATCTTATAGTAATAATACTTTCATCAGAATTACACATAGGCTACAATTTTTAAAGTTTTTCGTCTGCGTAGTATTTCGACAAGATTATACGAGCGTGGCGTAGAATAGAACTAACATTATAACGTTAAAAAAATATATGATAATTTTAATGTTATGATGTTAGTTCTTTTCTACGCCATGCTAGTATAAGCTAATCGAATCATGTGCAGACGAAGTCACTGGCATCAACTCCTGTAAAATAATTTGAAATTCTAATATCAGTACCACTAAATTATTGTAATCTGGGCAATTAATGTTATCCCGAATTTCATTGACAAGTCTTTGAGAAACTTCAGCGCTAAATATATTGTAATCAAATTCATGTTAATAAGCGAGAAACTTTTTCCGAATGAATAAATTAAGGAAGATCACTTTTACTCATCCTCACTTCAAGTTTGTTTTAGAAAGTTTACAAATCTAAATGAGTTTCGTTATTGTAAGCTTTGTCACAAAATAGAAACTATTTTTGTTCTTGAAGATATTTAAATTGATGTAAATTATATAAGAAGCAATTTTTTTTTATTTTTCTTTTATTGTTATCACTTTAAACGTCAAAGAAGCTACATTATTGGCTTACAAGTCCACACTGGAAGACTACTATAATAAGTAAGAAAATAAGTAACGCCATTTGGAGCTGGTATCGGAAACAGAATTTGAGTTTAGTTCCCATTACAAAGTTCAAACAATTATAGCATTCTTTTCATATTACATAGAACTATCGCAGAATTTTTGTTGACATTACAAGCAAATATTAAGTCGCTAAAATATTTGTCATGGTCACCATTCGATAAGATTATTTTTAATGTGTTCTTTATACTTATGAAAAGACTAACAGCTTAGTACATCGTAGAACAGCGTAGAACATCGTTGTAAAAAGCTCTACCTTTCCCCGTAAGCGTATCTTTACTTTAAAAAAAATATACGCGTATATATAGTAATTAATTACTAAATAATTTTTGATTTTCAGTCTTTACTTTGATACTTATAGTTATTTTTAATATAATCGGTATATTAGTGACTCAATTCAGTAATAAAACGTAAATTATACTTTTGCTATAGATAAAACATACAATATCTCCTTTGATCAAACGTCTAGTAAATTTAAAATACATCTAAATAAATTATATAATATTTTATTATTCCAGGAATTCATCAAGTTATTTAATCAAGTTAGTACTTTTTCATTTTAGGAATTATTATTCAAATCCTGCTATTAAATTTGCATTCGTTCGCATTTAACCTTTCCTAAATAATTCGGCGATAACAAATTGTTGAGCCCTTAAAATTGTTAACGTCTTCTCTTATTGTATTTTGAATTACTTAGGTCGTTTATCAAACAGTGAATTTGTTGTCTATTCTTAAGAAATTTTGTAGACGAAATAATTCTTGTCGCTATTGTCGCCGTAATGCAAGAAATTTTATTAAGTGTAATACTGGTGGTGCTTTAATTACTAAAATGTCGTTTAGATTTGATTAGCCTAGATTATTTTTTCAAAATTAAGTACAATAACGTATCTTTATTCTTTTTATTGTTTATGAGCGTTTATAATTAATATATAAAGGCCGGCAACGCATTTGTGACTCCTCTGGTGTTGCTCCATGGGCAACGGTTATGGGCATCAGGTGATCCGTTTGCTCGTTTGCTGCTCTATCCTATAAAAAAAAATATAATAAGGTTGGCTCTGCTGTCGGCGGCCGAACTCTTCAAGCAGCGCATATATACAAACATAATTAGTGGATGCATATTTGAGTTCAAAGTGCCCATACACGTAATCGGAGAGCTGGATCATATCTGGCACGGCGAATCAGCTTTTCCATACAACGTGGTAGTACTATTGCTGATTGACGGCGATTTGAGCTAGACTTCTTATTTATAATTTAGTTTATTAACTTTGATTCTAAGGATTCTTTTTAATTCATTTTATGTGTAAATTAATTTTTTTTTTCATCTGTATTTCTATATACAGTTTAACAACATCGTCCCTTTTCTGCACACAAAGTTTCTTTACAAATTAAAAAAATACTTACAAACCTATATTTATTAAGTTTATCTTCTTCAGTATTTTGAAATTTGTTAAGATTTATTCTTCTGTGATTTTTAAGCCTCGATGGTTTTTACTGAAAGTCTGTCATATTATAGGTTCATTGAATTCTTCATTGAGTAAAATCTAAAATAATAATTTTATATTTTGTTACTTAATTTTTTTATATAAACACTTTTTAATTACAAATCATCCAATCATATGTACGATATTTTTCAAATTGTATATATACTTTTGCAACACACAATTCCTTACTCAATATAATCAAGAAACTGGGGAACCTATTAATAGACTAGCGCTAAAAGTAATTAGACCCACATATTTATTTGTCCGAAATTTGCTGTGATTTAAAGCTACCGGGCGATTTCGGGTTACTGGAGGTCCTCAATCTCTAATCAAGTATCATTATTCTGTTTTAGACTCAAATTAAATTTACTGAGTTTACAACGCAAACTAAGCTCTATGCCATTCAGTTTAAGCTACGATTTCATGTGTGTAATATAAAGCATCTCCATGTGGTCAGGAGTTCGCTTGGATCCGACAAAGGATTAACTGACGTGGGACGAGCAAAGCACGATTTAAAATACTTAGAACTACAAAGGACTCTGAGTAACTAAATAAAAGCAACCACTAAGTGCGATATACTAAGCTAATGCTTCTCAATATTAGTGAAAATAGTATTAGATAGTATTCTTGTATTAGACTCACGGCTACTTTAACGATATGTTTAAACCGTAATTCTCTACAAGAAAATAATTAAAATTTGGATATTGTATTACCTATTATGGATAAAGTATTTTGGGTATGGTTTGATTTAGAATCGATACCAAAATATAACTATCTATTGTTAATAAACATCTCGCGAAGCGGAAAGCTCGTGATGCAAAATGGAGCGTCGGTAGCATTATAGAGGTATATTATAGTCTTGACGGTGCCGGTGGTGTTCGATTCGAAAGATGTGTGGGGTCAATCTTACCTATACCAATGTGTTTTTCGTTTTATAAATTTCATTTGACACTCCTACTATAGGAACAGTGAAGCAAATATCGTTATCGCATATTTCTGCAAAGAAATTCAAAAGTGTAATTGAAGTCGACCAATCGGCCAACAACTCTTACCCAGTAAGAGTAGACTGAAATCTAGTCATCCAAACGTAGAATAGAGTCGGGCCTATGGCGGCGGTACGAGCTGTGATATCGCATAAACTCAATAGTAAAAGGAAAAGAGCTCAAAGTACACAAGTAAATTAACCAATCAGATACATAGAACAGTTTTAATTAACTTAATAAGGCTAAATAATACTATTTAACACTAACTAGCTGGAGGTACACTGCTCTATAGCACTTTATTCGGCTTATTATGTTATTACTTTGTTAATTGTTTCGTTTAATGTTAATGATAGAGCTTATAATTAATACTTTGATTTCATTTCGTGGGTTAGTTTAGTTGTGCTCTGTTTTGTATGTATTGTGTGGAATAAATGTTTTGACATTGACATGAAAAATAACACGTCATCTACCCTTTTTTTTTTTGTTTTCCTGAGGAAAATGCATTAAATTGCATACCCCGGCTGTGGCGAGCCGGCGGTTATGTGGGGCTCTCCTCCCCAGAAGGGGGAGGCCTACCCACTAAAAACCTCAGGGATGGCCTTCCTCAGGCATGTAAGGAGCCCCCGGGAACATCAAGCCCCTTCCGGGAACCCCCAGCCTCCGCTCCCCTATCTAGAGGGGAACCCTCCTCGGGGAGGCTACTGCCTCCCCCGGTCTCCTCCACCGACGACGCCCCCCGGCCACGGAAGGGGCGTGGTCCATCCCGGGTCGACGTATCCGCTGGCGCAACTACCTCTCGCCCGCCAGCGACCCGCGGCGGCGCCGCAGCTGTGCTACCGAGCCCGGCGCCGCCTCCTTCGAGCGGGATCGGCCATCTCCCGACCCGCTCGGCGGCCTCCTTCTGGAGCATCACTGCTTCATAGAAGGAGGCCACAGCCTTCCAACCTCCCTCGTCTGCCAGCATTGACGCAATCAATGCCGGCGGAGACAGATCTCGCCCGATCATCCGTCATCTACCCTCATCTACCGTCATCTACCCTGTTACTGAAATGCGATGAGTTTTATTTTATAAATCAGATATATATCGCGTTCTAGACAGAAATTACTGAACAGTAACGAACAAGATAGGACTGACACTTTCAATATTATAAATAGATAAATAAATGCGAACAACGCACAATATTTACAAAAAATATAAAATTCAAAATAACTATAAAAACGTTTTTCCATTCTGTATGATTAATATACATCGCAATAATACAATTTATAAGACTGGAAAACATCACTAATGTCAGTTGACAAAAGATGTTTTTATTTAATATAGGACTTTCATTACTAGATAAAATAATATTATATCATACGATACATTAAACAATGCAATTATGCATTATACTATAGGTTATATATAATTTTATGACCCGTAAGTTTGTTGGCACTGCTGATCAATAACATGTTCGTAAATCGAACATATCTGACAGGGGTAAATTAATTAACATCTTTATTATTTTTTCTAGTGTCTTACGACTTAATACGGCAATATCCTGGGATGTAATACATATTATATTTCAAAGTGATAAGCTCGCCTTAGTCAAATCAAATCAAAAATTTATTCTTCTAATAGGATATTACAATCACTTTTGAATGTCAAAGATGCTACGCCATTGGTTTTTAATATTTTAACTTTAGCTAGTCAATATATATATGATAATTTAGTTTTTGTATATAGAAACTATAATAAATTCAATAAAAACAGTGATCTACATAATGTGAATACTAGAAACAAAAATAAACTTGCCGTTCCAATGTTCAGACTCCATAAAACTAGCTGTTCGTTCTTGGGGAAATGTATATCTATGTTTAACAAGCTTCCGCAAAGTGTCATTGATTTGCCTTTATATAAATTTAAAATCCATATCAAAAATACACTCATGAGTAAAGGTTATTATAAAGTAAGTGACTATCTAAATGATCACAGTATTTGGGAATAGGGACACTATTCATAGAGCCATGTTTGGTAACAACATTATTTATAATATTGTATTATTTTATATGTGTATGTAAACATACATACGACTGTAATCGTATTAGGTATGATTGTATCTTATACTACATTGTATTTTTATATTATATTATTATAATTATTAACATTGAAAAGAGGAGATAAAAAATAGACCTTCAGAGTTTCTTGCCTGTTCTTCTCGAGAAGGCTCTCCCAATTTCCGAACAGGTGTCGAGTCAATATATTTTTTTCTTTTTTTTTCCTTATTCGTACGTACGGACAAGGTTTTTGTTTTTTTTTTATTATTATTTAAGCTTTTTTTTTGTTTTGTTTATTGACGTCAATAAGTGCCTGTAAAGGTCTATGTTGAATAAATATTATTTTGATTTTTTTGATTTTACAAGTCTACGGCGGGAGACCTTGTACTGGAAAGAACCAGCAAGAAATCCAGCAAGGGCAATTTTTTTTCCTTCCTGTATCATTACAGAGTCGCCAGTTGGAAGCCGGCTTCAGATACATAGTCTGAACCCAACCCAAAGTTTCGCGCCGGCGCGCGCCGGACTATGACATTCAAATTAGTCACATATATGCTTCAACATGTATTTTCTATGAGGTGCAACGAGTGGTGCTCCATCAAATTTACGTTTTACTTTGATAAACCAAAATAGACTTTACTTACTATTAATACAAGTTTCACGTTTAAATCATTAAGACTGGTAAAACTGACTATGTTTTATACTTGATTTCAGCGACAGACAGTTATATAATTCCAAACAAAGAAAACTGGATATTGTTTATTGCAAATCTATTTTACGTTAAATTGTACAATAATTAAACAATTATATTTTCAATCAAATCATTTAGTTTGTAGAACCGTGTTCAAGAGTAGCCAAAAATTGGGTTGTCCTTTACTCCCAACCCAACTTCGCTGCACAATGGAAAGGTAATGTGTTTATCAACGTCTTTCATTATTTTTTTTACGTTCATCAATTAGTCAAAATGTCACAGAAGACAAGACAGTACTGACAGTGAAAATAGAATATTAATAACCCAAATACGTAAAAATACTTAAAATTATAACTGAACGGATTTTGATTTTAACAGTCGGGACCCATTATTAGGAAAATTTTAGCTGGGTTACATATTTAATGAGTCCCAGTTGTTAAAATTTACGTTTCACGTTAGAATTTATTTGCACAGCACTACTGGACTTATTTTGTTTCTTTTCAGTTAATATTTTATGTAATTTCTAGGTGAATTTTTTTTTCAGTTTCTTACTTTTCATAATTAATAAATATATTAATCAAATTGGCACATACTCATTTAGAATGATATGATTTTCCAAATGCTTCTTATTGTTTTTACGAGTATTATAGCTCTAATGACGACCTCCATAGTCGAGTGGTACATCGGTTTCAAGGTGTCGTCATCTCGAGGTCCCAGATTCTAATTCCTGTAGGGGCAAATGTTTGTGTGATGAATACAAATGCATCCATTTGTACCTTTGTCATGGTTGTTAATATATATATCTATCGCAAATATATTTATATGTATAATAGATACCCTAGAACCCGCAACACAAGCCTTACAGAGCTCAGTAAGAAATATTAATTTTTTTATTATAGCTCTAATAAATGTAGTCTGTCCATTTATAAGTCAGTAGTCAGTTTTAAAGACTAACTGAGGTTAGTTAAATTCTCATGAAATAGCTTGCTGAAATAAGGCACAATGTTTTTATTCATCGCAAATTTGATTTGGAGAGATTGAAAGAAGACAGGCCGATTATTCGCTATCACGGCACTGAATCTTTCATCTTTTAAAGTAACGGGAAACAAGATTCAAAGTTTTTCCTGATAAGTTCAGCTTGACGCAGCTTTTGCTGTCACTGATAAGGCAACTAATGGATTAAATTTTGCTTAGGAAAAATCTTGTCTTTATTCTTAAAGGTAGCAAATACATTCGTTTTAAATGCTTCACCTATCATTACGTAGTATAAAACAAAGTCGCTATCCGCCGTCGGTCTGTCCCTATGTATGCTTAGATCTTTAAAACTACGCAACGGATTTTGATGCGGTTTTAATAGATATATAAACCTTCCTTAAGAATCAGAGTGATTCTTAAGGAAGGTTTATATGTATAATGCATGCATATATAGTAGAGAAACACTGATAAATTTAGAGGTTTCTAATGTGATGTCGTAAAAAAGCACGTTTTTTTCGCTTATATTGTAAAAACGCTGGCTGAACCCTACGAGATAGAACAAAATAATGTACTACAGTATTGTCCACCTTAAAAACTCAACAAAAATGTCCGCGATGGTATATGTCTATCTCATACTGTCAAGAGTAACCTCTAAGCAAACATGTTTATCTATTGACATAAAAGCTGTATACGTTGTGTATAACCACATTTGTAGTAGGTATATTTACATACCACGGGAAGGAGGAGGTCACCTACCGATTGACTCAGATACTCACCGGGCAAGGCTGCTTCGGTGAGTATCTGTGTCGAATAGGACGGGAGGGATCGACACATTGTCACCACTGCGCATCCGACCTTGACTCGGCCCAGCACAGGCTGGCGGAGTGCCCCGCGTGGGCCTCCGAGCGCCGAGTCTTGGTCGCAGAGATCGGGCGAGATCTGTCTCCGCCGGCATTGATTGCGGCAATGCTGGCGGACGAGGGAGGTTGGAGGGCTGTGGGCCTCCTTCTGTGAAGCAGTGATGCTCCAGAAGGAGGCCGCCGAGCGGGGTCGGGAGATGGCCGATCCCGCTCGAAGAAGGCGGCGCCGGGCTCGGCAGCACAGCTGCGGCGCCGCCGCGGGTCGCCGGCGGGCGCGAGGAAGTCGCGACTGCTGCGACGACCCGGGATGGACCACGCCCCTTCCGTGGCCGGGGGGCATCGTCGTGGAGGAGACCGGTGGAGGTGGTAGCCTCCCCTGAGGAGGGCTTCCTCTAGGCAGGGGAGCGGAGGCTGGGGGTTCCGGAGGTGGCTTGGTGTTCCCGGGGGCTCCCTACATGCCTGAGGAAGGCCATCCCTGAGGTTTTTAGTGGGTAGGCCTCCCCCTTCTGGGGAGGAGAGCCCCACATAACCCGGCTCGCCACAGCCGGGGTATGCATTTAATGCATTTTCCTCAGGGGAACAAAAAAAAAAGGTATATTTACATAAGCATTGCATTGTATGAAGCAGGGGCGGGTCGCAAAATTTTGCATTGACTGCTCAATAACAATTCGCGACAGACAAAATCAAAATAATTATTCCAACGGAGAGTTTGAATTCTCAAGGATCGACTCATGTCAGTGGTCAGCGACGTTCAGCATAACAAAATCACATAGGGCTCTGCAGATACTGCGCTTCCTGGTTCACCTAACGTTCGAAGACCTTTCTGCCTCAACCGTTATCAACTGAAATATGCTCCGATTGCCCACTACAACTTGCGTATTCGGGGTTAGTTATATATATATATATTATTATATATATTATATATGTAAATGCAACTGTGACCTGCGATTATCTCTTTGAAACTTTTTTCTAGACCTCATAATAAAAATATAGGACAGTCTCTTTAAGCTCCTCAAAAGTAGTTGAAAATCACTTACTTCCTTTTTCCAGAAATAGTGCGATATATACTCGCGTGTATTTCAGATTATTTTAAGTTAATTTTCTATTCCTGTCATTTTCAAAGATTTACAGTACTTATTATGACAGACAGGATGACTAAAGGTATGTTAAAGAATGAAGATAAAATTTTCTAACTACCTTCCTTCATATTATGTATTTCTGTGGTCCGTTCTATGCAAACTGAGTTCATAGTGACTTTGTGTTTCACAGTCTTTAATTCAGCTTGGGATTTTATTGTTTTAATGACAAGATATAAATAGTCATAATGATAGACAAAAATGGCCAGTAAATAACAACATCTTACGTTATCGATTTACGAAATCCTTTAAAAAATTCACAAGAAACATAACAATAAATTATCCATATGCTTCATTCAAATATCAAATGTTCAAGGTATTTATTACTTTATTATTATTTTTACTTATTTAAAGTTTTATCTTATTTGGTTTTCCTACATTTTACCGCTCATAAAGCGTTGATTTTATTTACTTCCTGGCCGAATCACTTATTTCTATAATGGAGCGCATATAAGAGCCAACATAAGATGGATGATGCCATACCATTCTGCACCATATTGGCGAAAGGCGAAGAATAATTGTTACAGCAACTAAACCTGCAAAATCGAAATCTTAATTTCTGTTACATTCAAATTTCTTGATAGTTGTTAATAGTCATATTCTAATGTTTCATTTAGAGGGTCACTAAAGATGTTAAATCTATAAGGGGCCTATAATTCTTCGAAGATCTTATGAAGTTACATCCCATTTTAGGTCGATCTTTTTTAATTAATTTTATTTCCATTTTCGGTAGTGATGAAGAATAATTATCAAAGTCAAAAGACAAATTAATTAGGACTTAAATTAATTAGAGCAATCGCTTAAGTTCTGGTATTGTGTGTGTGCAGGCATACTTTATTTGAATAATATCTTAATGTGAATACTGATTTTACGAATATAAACAAAATACAAAAAAAAAATGGCTAACTACTACTCTGGGTTGCTTTTATTTTCTTTTTTTCATGTCTAATTAATATATGTATATATATATATATACACAATTTTGTCATTCATACATAATAGTGTGAATGAAAAATTGTATACATTTAATTAAAAGCTTGTCACTTTGTTCTGTATTACAAAAATGATACTGGCACAGTGAAATATTTGTCAGAAATAACCACGATTTCATTTTACTTAATGAGTTGCCTTCGAAAAAGTAAACGAAGTGAGAATTGAAGGCAATAAAATGTGACATTTTATCAATTTCTCTGGAGCTATACGTTAAGATAAGAAAGAAATACCAGTCGTAACCGTAAAAAATGAGCGTAAAAGTATAATTCCACCCCCTCTGGAAATGGAAACGTCATCGCAATAACATTAGCAACGTCGTCTTAAAGCAGCACATCTTTTAGAGATCATAAAAAATATTTGTTTTCAAATTTTTCAATGTTTGTTTTTTACGAATTCGTTAGACTGTGTTTTCTGATTGCGATTTTTTACTAACTGGAAAGGTATTAAAGTAAAAAATCTAAATCAAAAAACAAAAATAAACTTTATTCAATATAGATCTTTACAAGCACTCATTAACGTCAAACAAATATAACATTTAAGAACACAAAGAACTTAAGAGCCACATAACCTTATATCTACAAGAAAAAACAAACTGTTAAATGTAACACTATAGTAATATTTTTAATACTATTGTTGTTTTCTGACGAGCAGGGGTGAGACAGGCAGTTTCTCAATTGTCAAGGAATGCGGGTAAAACTCGCCTTCGTCATCTTTATCATCACTTACCTTCCGGTAAAATGAAGCCCAAGAGTTTACCAATCTTGATAAAAAACATCTCTTAAAAACTGTAGTTTCAATGACGATTTTGATAACATCGAACGATTTCCATAACGAGAATGCTATGTGTTCCGTGAACACTACATTTTAATTCAGGAATTATTGTAATAACATGCTAGTAATTTTAATTGCTTAAATTCTATTTCGAACAGTCTAGTCTCTGCAGCTGGTTTTAATAAGCTTTAATTGTAAAACTTCGAGCATAAATAAGCGCGACAATGTAAAAACATTAATTTTGTAGCCAATTAATTCTAAGTAAACGTATGCCTGGAGCCTTTCCGAAGCTTAATCCAAGATTAATTGTCGAAGGCAACTTTCTTGAAAGTTTAAGTTGAAATTTGTAATATGCTTAGAGAAACCTTACGTTTTTATGTTTCCGATTTTTTATATGTATTTTTATTAATATGTATTTTAATTAGCATACATCTAAGTTTCGACAAGCTATTATGTGACACTATTATAATTATGTAACAAGTCAAAATATTACATTATTCTACCAGGCTAGCATGAACACCTATAATGATATCCGATTGTCTTGCTGCATGTTACCAGCACAAGATCAATCGTTGTGGAGATCCTTGAAAAAGATCTATGTCTGTCGATCTATGGCAGTCTTTTGGCTGAAAAAAGAAATGGTTACTATCTACCGGTAATTTGCCCGCGTTAGTTTTACGGCCGTTTTCAATAACCTATCTATCCTTTGTTTTTGCTACTAAAGATAGTAAAATCTATCCTTATGCCCTAACTTGCGTTTCAATAACCTACTGATGGATAGCATCGCCTACCGAAGTTACCTATCCATCGTCGGGAGGACGGATAGCTTACTAGAGATAGGGACGCTCATACAAATCTGACGTAACTGCATTTCAAAAAAGTTTCAACTTACTCTCCGATAGGCGGAGCTATCTCTAGTGACGACGTTTGGCTATCTGTCAATAACGGTGGATTAAAACTCAGATAGGCTTCGAAAAAATTAACTATAATAACATTATAACTTAAATTACAAAAGTATCGTAAATCCAGATACTTACAGAACTCATTTTTTCCACTTTTGCTTATATTTAATATCAATAACATGTAATACACACAAATTGGCGGCAACAAATTATCTGTCAGTAATGTTCGAATGACATCACTTGTCATTTATAAACGTTTCGTTCTATGATTTTTATAAAGAACACCAGCAAATAAAGTGAAAATGATGATCTAAGATTTTTTTTTCAATTATAGTATCATTGTATGCACTTTTTACAACATAATATTTAAATATAAAATACATCAATAAATTGTACATATGTTTTAAACGTACTAAAGCTTTATGGTTAGCAACGAACAAAACGTTCTACAGGGCTTGGATAGACGAGAGGCATAAAGCTATCCTTAGTTAGACAAAGATAGATAGCACGTATCTTTGATTGTGAAACGCAGACTACAGATAGATAACAGCTTACTGCTAATCGGAGATAGCAATTTATCTTTGATCTTAGATAGGTTATTGAAAACGGCCGTTAAACTGTCACGTTTATATTGGTTTTGAAAATTATATTAATGTTTATAGGTAGTAAAAACGTCTAGAGTTAATGAATATGAAAATCGGAGCAGCTGTTTTAACGATTTATAAAAGTTTTTTTAATATTATGTGTAGATGTAGATTAACAATATTTAGCAAAAATGGAGTATATTGTAAGCATTGAAAACTACAAAAAAATTAAGTAATAATCAAAGAAAATATTTTCCTTATAGCGACGACTTAGCTGATGACACAAAGTATTACCTAAGATTCGCGAAGCTGTATACTTAAACCGATACACGAGCATACATATAACATGTATAAAATATTCTAAGTATTATTTTATAGGTACCATTTTACTTAGGCAACATAAACGTAACATAAACATAAACGAAGTAGTAGTATAGTATTAGTATCTTATTTACTATGAATCCCAACTAATATTATAAATGCGAAAGTAACTCTGTCTGTCTGTCTGTCTGTCTGTTACGCTTCCTTGCTTAAACCTTGCAACCGATTTTGATGAAAAGGTACAGACAATCTTAAGACCCTGAGACAGAACATAGGCTACTTTTTATTTCGAAAAAAGGGTGAAGGGGTTGAAATAGAGGTTGAAAGTTTCTATGGGATTTATTTATTTTAAAAGATAAAACCACGAAACTTTATATTTAAGCACTTGATAAGAAATCATTAAACATTGTTTCTAGCAATTTTGAAATTTCGACCAGCTAGGGGGTGAAATAAGGGTTGAAAGTTAGTATGCAAGTTCGTCAAATATCATGTCATAAGAAACAAAATTGAAATTTTTACCAGTGTGGGGGTGAAATAGGGGTTGAACTAAAGATAAAACCATGAATCTTGGTATCTTAGACATAAGGGACCGGGATTGACAAAAACTATTTACGCGCGGGCAAAGCCGCGGGCGGAAGCTAGTAGTAATATAAAGCTTCTGCACGTTCGTATATAACGCAACGATTTGTTTCTAAACATAAGTCTTCTAATGCTTATAAAGATATCTTTCTTTACCTACGGAAAATCCGTGTCTACTCATTGATATGTCTAAATTATGACATATAGTCATAAACATAGTTAGAAACATATTGTGTATGATAAGTAAGCTGTAGGAAGCACTTCTTATAGTACGTTTCCTACGACATCTAAGTTGTCTCATTAAAAGATCCATTGAAGAAAATACAAGTGCTGTTTGAGTGAGCGAAGGCGATTCCAGGCAATTCAGAATACCGACAAGGGTTCGACAAAGATGTATTCTTTCTCCTTTCGAGCTTACCATATATAATGAATACATTTTGCAGATTATTTTAGAAAACTTGGATGATAGTGAGAAATTGAGGTTAGGTTATATGCAGATACTATTCATATTATGTCGTCACAAATCCACAATGAAGATTTTTAACTAAAAAAAACAGTTTATTTTTTGTGTTGTGTTTTTTGTGTGCTGTATTTAGACAAACAAACCTCTGCCTATCAACAATTTCACGGCATCCAATAATTTTAATGACTACCACCAGAACACACAAATACGAATACTACTGCTTTGCGCTAGAAAACGAAAAATGCAGCAAACAGACTACCCTGGTTTAGTGTCACTCACCGAGTCATGTGATTTGGTTCAAACAAAAGTTCTAAACCAATTTTCGTTTAGAAATATAGCGATCATAAAAATAAAGCGATCATAGCTATTTAGTTATGATCGCATGTAATCATAAAGTTCAGGATTCCCGCCACAAATTAACCCATTTTCAATTCATCATCGCCACGCTTTTCTAGTTTTGCGTTGAAGAGTCCGATGACACAACAGTGAGTTGTGGAAATATGTATTTCCTAAGAAATATCCATTCACATTATTTGCACATTAACATCGTGGTGTGTCCAGTTTGGGACGTAAACCTGAACAACCATTAAGGAATACAGTTTGTTGATTCCAACTATGATATGTACCACCCTATTTGACACGCTGACGATTTGATCCTCCCACCTCCCACGGCCCTATCGACCATCCTGGTTTCACGGACCGAAACAGCGGGAGATGCGCGCGGAACCCGCATATGGTACACTGCCGCACCCAATTCTTCACTCCTTACAAATACTTTAAGTTTGTCTTCATTGCACTGCGTTCCTCTCCCCATTCTTAGGCGGACAAACACACGAACGCCTTCTGCTCTTCCCGTGATAGTCGTGTGCCTACCATTGGTGTACCGCTTCGTCTTCTTTCGAGACCTTCTTCGGCTGCCCTCTTCTCTCTTCGCCTATTTTAATAGATTAATCACACTTCTTATGTTATGTCACCGATGCGCAAAGTCCTGTACTCGCAGAAAATTCGCCTCCGTTCCTACAAGGTCGCAGTGGTAAATCGGACCCACTTCGATGTACAGCGACTGGTATGGGGACCTATTAGAAAAGGTTGAAACGCTAACGATCTGTGCAACAGTATTTACAAAAGCTTGTGAGAAGATAATACTCGTAAAAACTGTGGACCAACAAACTTATATTATATGAAGTACATGAAGTTTGCCGCATTTCTGATGCTAAGAATACAGTATCGCTAGCGTAATATATTTAATATTGTTTCCATGTTAAATCCCAGTTCTAACACTATTTTGTGTGACACCAATCATGGATAAAATAAAATCGCAATAAAAGTCGAGAAAATCTTTTCGTTACACGTCAAATTTTGTGAATTTTAAATAACTAAACTTATAGAAAAATATAAACAATCAATAGTATTTAGATTTTATATTCTGCAACTTTTTATTTCAGATATGATTTTTTCAAATGACGACAGTGCTAGCGGACTAATACGATGATTTAAATTAATCATTTTCTTGATATTGATATGAATAATGAGAGAAATATCATTACTTATTAATATTGATATATTAAGATAATGATTGCACGATTTCTTTCAGGTGATAACCTAAGACCCAAAGGCAGACCTAACAAATTGTTTTCATTTCTGTATATATTAGTGGGGCTGGAATCAAATTACCATATAATAAAATTTCACTGATGATTTTGAAACAATCTTATGTAGTAGTACATAAACTTTTTTTTTTAGAGCTGAAATGCCTATACACCGTGAAACCGGAGGACCGGCCTACCCACTAAAACCCCCCTGAGTTCTCTAGGCCCATGCGGGGCACATGGCGGGGTGCGGGGTGTAAAAAAATTCTTTACAAATAATAATGTTTTATTATTTTTTGTCTAATATTTGAAAAACTTTGTTAGAACTATGGCATATAACATTTAAATAGGTCTTGAAAATGAAATGTTTTTAAAATATTATCCTTAATGTACTAATAATAACGGCCATCAATGTTATAACTAATACAATTTTATTCAGAAAATCTATTGATATGTTTATAATAATAGATGATGCTCCTGATTTTTTCACCATTTGCTATATAAAATAAATATGTTTAAGCTAAGCTAATTTTGTTGAAATACTGAGAGAATCTTATTTTGACTTAAGAAATTATTTTTAACCACGCAGTTACCGGGAGTATTTTATGGTAGTTTTAAGTTATTTGAGACTAATTAGAAAAAGAAGTAAAAAAAAAAAAAAATTCGCAAACAAAATCATCTACGAATCGTCAAATTTGCAAGTTTTCTTGCAAATAAAGTGAAGTTTCGAACAAACGTCGCGAATTTTCCCATTCAACAGTTACAAAATTTGTATATTGTGATTGTACGCGATCAAAGTTGATCAACTCGTATGTCGGGACGGTATCAACTTACCATTTGTTTATGCAGCTGTCGATTTTATATCCTCCACGCAAGTGTAGAAAGATGAATATGAAATCATTTAATTACTAATATAAATTAGTTTACGACGAACGCTTTAATTACATGAAATTAATTATCATTATTTGGTGAATTTGTAAAAGTTGATAGTTCTGAATTGATTTCTATCAAGGAAAACCCGTACTAAGACAGACGTGAACAGAATTGCGAGTGGAAAGCTAGTTCACTATAATTTAAATTAAATCTTTCATTTTATGCAGTATTTACCTTGTCACTCAGCTGATGCTCACGTTATCAGTGCACACTCAGCATCTTGTTTGCTCTTCAGTTGCTCCCGAAACGTATGTGTGTAATCATGATGTTTCACAGAATTTCCTATAGGGAAAATTCTTCCACACCTTGCAATTTTACTAAGAAAATTGGATAACGTTATTCATCGGTAAATATATTGATTTAGAAATATTTCCGCATTATTTAAATTTCATAGATACAATACAACAAGTAAATAAATTGTTACCGTCTGCTGTTTTATCATCACATTACTACTCGTACAATACTTATGTTTGTAAATATCTGGGAATACTACAAACTACAAAATGCGTAGTAAATAGTAATGACTTGCTCTTAAGTTCCCATTGGCAGGACCGCAGTAACTGGCCAGTAGCTACCATAATTAACACGTACGCAAAATTCATACTACGTACGTATTGTGTTATATTTAGGGTCTAATTCAGTTTGTCACGACATGTCACGTGTTTGTTTCCGGTGAACTTATGCGAATGGCTTTCGAATTTCGAGAGCGCACCCCGCCATGTGCCCCGTATGGACCCAGAGAACTGGGAGGGCCACACACGGCCGCGCCTTGCCAGCGCGGTGTCATGGTGTATAAGGTCATCCCCCCCTCAAAAAAAAAAGGTGAACGTATGCGTGTTTGATGATAGAGCTGGTGAGATGTTATTTCGATAGTTTCGAGTGATACTTACTATTTATATTATATTATGGTTATTATAGAGTTGTTGTTCCAACAACTCTGTATACAAAACTGTTTCATAAAAGTTTTCAATTATGTATATATTTTTGGGAAGCAGAATGGATTGTTATTTAAATTCAAAACATTATACAACCAACAGGACACAATATGAAATTTGTAACAGTACCGAATCAAACAATTGGCACGGTGGCTTGTTATTAAAAAAAACCCTACCAAAAAACAGTAAAATAATTAGAAGATTCGTTTTATATAAAAAAACTAAAATTTTTCCTAACATCCTAATATTTAGCAAGTGTATAATGTTCGAATCAATATTTGTTATTCGTGTCATATTTCTGTGCATTTCGTAACTCCTCTATTTGTTTTCCAAATAACCGAATCAAATTGAAATCATTCGATTGGAGAAGACGTGTCGCCCGTGGAGTAAAGTTGTACCGTTGAAATATTCAATCAAACTTTAGAAGAAACTTTTCATCGTGCAGGTTAAACTGGTGATTTCGAACATTACTTGCTTAAGCTGAGCGAATTTATTTATTAATATTGACGATTGATTTGTCAATGTAATTATTTCATTGGTTTATTTGAATTCATCAATCATAATTTTTGAGTCCACCGGTTTCAAGGTGTCGCCATCTCTGAGGTTCCGGGTTCGAATCTCGGTGGGGGAAGATGTTTGTGTGACTTAGTCATAGTTGTTAAAATATATATTTCTATAAAAATATTTATATGTGTATTTTAGTAATTATATATTTATGTCTATCCGTTACCCTAGATCCCATAACACAAGCCGTATAGCGCTTACTTTGGGCTTGGCTAATTGGTGTAGTGTAAAAAATGTTTATTTATTATATTTATGATTACTTGAATTTATTTTTAATATTATAAAACATTTTTCATTATAAAAAACCATTTCCACTCATAGAAGCTATCAAAACTGTACTGTACGTTACTGGCGTATGATATATTGTGCAATGATTATAAAATCATAGCCTGTCATACCTCTTTCGAAGTTTTTTAAATATAATCTAGTATATAATTACTCCACAGATCGGTCCTGCGCTGCAAGCGTCCAGCGCCTTCCCGCGATCTTCACCAAATCGTCGGTCCACCTTGTGGGAGGCCTATGTCCAACAGTGGGCGTCTATTGGCTGAAATGATGATGATGATATAATTACTGTCTACCAATACTATGATATACACTAAGTTCGAGTGATTACCTGAAGTTTGATGTAACCAACATCTCACGATATTGTGAATTTGGTGGTAAACCAATTTCGGCGCGTCGATTTGTCATATAATAATTAATCAGTTGTTCCCGTCGTAACCTCATATTACGGGGTTTGATTTAAATAGGAACATTATAAGTAGCGTTGTAGTCTCGGAACTTGTCATTTAATCGGGAGGCCCGGGGCTGATCCGATCTTGCATCAATGTGGTCTTAGTTATTACTAGCTTTCTGCCCGCGGCTTCGCCCGCGTGGATTTCGGGATTGGGTCTATAGAGGGTTAAGGGTCATAGCTTTTGCCCACGACTACATATGCGCGGAAGTCGGTTTATAGCGCGAAGGTTTTATCGCGCTTCCCGTGGGACTATCTGTTTTTCCGACATAAAAAATACCGCAAAACCTTGCTCAAGAATCACTCTATCTATTGATGAAAACAGCATGAAAATCTGTGCAGTAGTTTTTGAGCGAAGCTTTTATTGCGCATCCCGCAGGATCTAATGATTTTTCCGGGATAAAAAGTACCCTGTTATTTAATCCGGACTCTTATCTTTACGTCTGCAAATTTCAAACCAATCGGTTCAATAGTTACGGCGTGAAAGCGGAACAAACAAACAAACAAACTCACTTTCCGATTTATAATATTAGTAAGGATGTGAGAAGAATTAAGTAATTACTTCAGTGTTTTCAGAAGCATTCGCAATAATTATTTCATGTATAAGTTTCGTCTTTTTATACCGATTTCTATAATTCTTTTTTTTTTGAATAGGTGATCAAGTTTACTTTTTAAAATTAGAGATGAGTGAGAGTATTATAAATGTAAAAGTAACAAATATAATCAGAATGCTCCGAACTGCTAAGCTATCAGGAGTTACACGTGTTATTGTGAGTCAACCATAAAAGATAGACATATGCTGTTGCGGGACTGTGTTTTTCAGACAATTTTATGTAGAATATTTCCGTCATACATGATTTTAAGTGACTTTAACCATTAAGGCTACACGCGCGGCAGGAGCTAAAAAAATGGAGTTACTTCTCCCGTTTTCCCAAAATTTCCCTTCACTACTCTGCTCCTATTGATTGTAGCGTGATGGAAAGTATTCAATAACCTGCCCAGGAGTATGAAAAATAATTATACCAAGTTTCGTTAAAATCCGTCCAGTAGTTTTTGTTTCTATAAGGAACATACAGACAGACAGACAGACAAAAATTTTACTGATTACATTTTTGGCATCAGTATCGATCCCTAATCACATACTGATAGTTATTTTGAAAATATATTTCATGTACAGAATTGACCCCTCTACAGATTTACTAAAAGTATAGATAAAGGATGCAGGTGATGTGGAATGCACATTAATTACGCAGCAATTTTTTGACGATGCAAAAAAGTGTAACATACAAAAATAAATAGGATATTAGACGACCTAATAGCCGTGATGTATATTCCGTGACTATTTAAAGAATAATTCCACTTTTCAAAGTTGTCTCGTATACCTCATTAAATCTACCCGCAGTTTACAAAACACGCAAAGCTTCGTCAACATAACAGTGTTACAACAATTTTACCAATAATATATACATATAATATATATATATAATATATATATATATATATATATATATATATATATACACACATTATATAAATTGAATAATTAGTTTTGGGCTTAATTTTTTTTTTCAATGAACATATTTCAAGAAATGTGTCAAAGTTACGTTCGTTCAAATTATCAATTTCAAATTCAAATTCAAGTGCGAAAATTATTTTGATGGGCGAACCAATCGATGGTTTTCGAAAGATAGGATAAAATAATTTTTTTCTATTCGCAATTTTGAAGCTAAATATTTTTGGATGAGTAAAGTATGTCATCGGAGAAAACTATTCTACGCTAAGACTTGTGAAACTACCCCGCCAAAGATTGACGGTAATTTACTCTAATTAGTGGAGTTTAAGACAGTTTAAGATAAATGGCGCGCCTGTATCGCCGGCTGCATCCAACGAACAACGTTTCAAGCCGTTCTCAGGTCGTCAGTTCCTAAGTTTTCTGTCATAAAGTCGAATATACCTTATTCTGGGATAAGTTTCGGCAGGTCTGGCGTCGTTAGGTTAATTCTCGGAGCCTTGTGAATTGTGAGCTCTGCTTTAAACCAGTGACCTTATAAAATGGATTTGGTGATTTTCAGAACAGCGGTAGAAGTAGGGACATAATTTTTGAAAGGAAGAAATGTATATTTTTACATGGATAAATATATCCATAAATATATGATTTAATTGCTGTAAACATGTTTATCTTGCTAACATTTGAGAACTGTTGGGCTGAATTGCTCACTTCAAATTGACATGAAGGCGATATTTAATGAATAAGTTATTAAACAATAGTAAGACATCAATCAAATTAAATAAACTAGGATGCGCGAATAAATCACATACTTTACACATCATCATCATCATCATCATCAGCCCCTCTTCGTCCACTGCTGGACATAGGCCTCTTCGAGTGTACGCCACTGAGATCTGTTTTCGGCTTCTCTTCTCTACTTTACACACTTGTCTCGAAATTATTGTACGATTAATATTTTGTAGGATGTGCAAATGTGGTAACGAATATAGCTTCATATTTTCGATTTAGTTTTTCAAAATCATTAACTTATTTATGTAAAACTTTCCTATCAAATATTTTTCGCTCGCTTTTATTTCGTTTTATTTCAGATAGTGTTTGCGGTCTCCCGGGAACATTTTAGTTTGCCCAAATAAAAAGTACACAATCCTTCCCTAGCGTTCAAACTATACCAAGTTTCAACTAATACGGTTCTAGAGTTTGACTCTACAAACATAACATACTTATTTCAGAAGTAATCGCGTTTACATTTATTTAAAAGTTAAAAGAACAATTTATAATAAGGAAACCACAACACAAGATAATCGTTTGCCAAAAAACTTAACACAAGAAAATAAAGTAATGAAGTCCAAATATTTGTAGTAACCATTGTCTTAAAAGTTGCCAATTTAATTGTATTTTAACATGTACTTTAAGTGTATGAAAATGCCGATAAATAACAGTTTGTGATTTTATTTCTACAAATAACCTTTAATTTTATTTCATTTCGTCGTCACTTACTCGTTACTGATCTTATCTATAAGTTCACCCGATCCCAAGTATGTTCTAAAAGATTCATTTAGTATTGTTCACTTAACGAAAAAGGTATGCTCTTCAAATATTAATGTAAGAGGTACTGTGGTAAAGTGCATTGCCAACGAATAATAAAATAGCATAAAATGGCATAGCGATGTCAAAGCTTTGCAGTATCTAACAGTGGCCAGTTTTTCACTGTGGCGTTCACTCGAGCGAACTGATCGGTTTATTGGCAGCGCTAATTTATCATGTAACAACTGCTGCTGGACGTTTTGGCGTTCATGCAATATTGTGAACTTTTTGTTGCGTTTAGCTCATAAAAAGAATGAATGATTTTGAACCAATATCGTACGCCATAGCGATATGTTGGGTGTGAAGTAAGCGCCAGTCTTAAGGTCTTCTGTAGTTTGGAACAGTCGTGCCGACAAAGTTTTAACAAAATCTTTCATGTCGGCTGACCATGGGCCAAGTGTATCTCACGAAGTCCTAATCGTTTAGGAAGAACGAGTATTAATTGTAAGTTAATACGTATATATGTTATTTGATTCCAATATTTTGAAAGCAGTCTTGAAAGTCTAATGTAAGTGAAATATTTGGTAAATAGCTTGATCCACCGATATCTACTTTTAGCGCGGCTTATGTAACATATAACATAGTTAGGGCGATGTAAAGCCTTCACAATTCGTTACCCGCACACACGCACGACGAATGTAAGGAATGAATACGAAATTTTGTTGGAAATTTCTTTTTCTAGCGCGGTACATATCTACCTACTTTCCTGAAATTACTTTGTGAATTTCGTAGTAAACGAAATGAATTTCGTAGACTTTAATATCTTAGATTCGTGGCACTGGTGATATTAGTTCATTTCAGTTTCTTCGGACCGATCTAAATATGAAAGTGTTTCTTATTTTCATGAAATTTATCTGTGCTAACTATATTATATTTTTTATATGTAAAATATATATGTTTATTAATTTGGTTTTATATATAACTAATTAAGATGACAATAAACTGATGAAAGTTATAGAGAAAGGTTATTTGGAACTAAGTGATCTGAACGACATATCCTCACATTATGTTAAAAAAAAATATCTAACTTAAAATAAATAAGAATGAGCATAGTGAAAAATAAAGAAAGTTAATTTTAAATGAACTTAAAATTAATCGCAATGGTACGAAAATAGAATGTACCCAGCAAAGTTAATTGTCATAATTACATTCATATTTCGTTTAAAGAAGAGATGCTCTGTTTAACTTAGTTAACTTAAAATATTTTGAGATATAGACGTATGTTTGATATTAGCAAAGATAGAATTAGTTATCAAATGCTGAATATTCATAGTCATTTGGATTATTGTACTTTGATACATTGTTTGCAGTGAGTAGGACTGCAGACGGATCCTGCCATGAGAATATCCTCGTATACTTCTTGCAGTTTGACTAAACATCTATCTTTATATGGTTCCGAAAGTTTTTGTGAATGCATGAACTGATAGTGTCTCTCCAGTAGTCCTATTTTATTCCTGGTCGAGGTGATCCTAGGACTGCTACACTGGCATACTTAAGGTGGTTTTGGAAGTAGTATCCGTTGTTCACTGTTTAACCGCCTGCGTCAGAGGCCAATGACGTTGGAATTGATTTTCTGTTCCTTTTTCTCTCGTTCTTGTACTGGATTACATTCAAAGGTCCACAAAATATTACCAAAGTTACATCAACCTGTAATTTTTCTACCAATCTCACCATACAACTTAGAATTAACTCACTTAATCAAACGATAGCTAGTGTATCGTCACTCTGGCATTGAAAAAGCTCTAAGAGTGATGCTTACCACATTTATGACATTATGAGGCTATTATTAAAATAACAATAATATTTCTTACACTTATATCAATTAGCCTAGCCCAAATTAAGCTCTGTAAAGCTTGTTCCGGTCGCGTGGAGTCCGACATAACCTCACTGCCGGTGATACTTGCCGTTGTGGTAGTATCCTGGGTACGTTTCGTGCTCCTTGTGAGGATTCTCAGCCTGCCCCTCTTGAGGAAAAAAAAAGTGTTATGTTATCTAGTAACGGATAAATATACATATTTTATACATATAATTAATATATATTAACAACCATGACTAAGGTACAAGTGCTAGCATTTATCATACAAACATCTGCCCCCACCGGGACTTGAACCCGCGACTTTAGAAATAGCGACCTTGAAACCGGTGGACCACTCGACTGCAGAGGTCGTATCGTATTAGAAGACTGCTTTAGATAATAGCATTGCTAATCATAGTATCGGAAGTATAGCTACTTAACAGCAGAATATACTATGATAAAGGTTTCCGTGAATATGACTCAAGTACAGAGATATAGATGAAGAAATAATTATAATTGAATTTTTTACAAATTTCACTGTAATAAAATAAATCAGACAATTTTTTGTATAAAAAACCTTATTCCTTTGCATAAACGGCTCATTTTACTTCGTTTAATATTGAATGTACAATGTGAGTCAGGGTTGCCGTTGCCCAACCAATTTTCCTCTATTGCTCAAAAAGGCTCCCGTTTTATCATCGCTTTAATATTTCACGTTGATATTAATATATCCTGATGGCAATTAAATCTAGTCAGCTTTATTTTCCTTCAAAGTAAATTGTTCAGCCATCCAACAAAATAATTTCACTTAACGGTGTAACCCGGCTCCATTACTTCCAGCTATCTCATGACCCCATTCATACATGATAAACGATGAGATTGCCTCAACCCTCGCAGAAGAGCAAGCCTGAATCATTTGTTATGATGAATTGTAACAAAATACTATGTTTTATGCTGCGTAATATGTTATGCTTACAATGTCGTGGATAGTCCGATCTTGTGACTAGCAAATCTCATATTCAAATTCACTAGAATTGCTAAGAATTGAGGATTAAATAAGTGAAACTATGTAGTGTAAGTCGAGTTAATCTGATTAAAGAAGCCGCTTTTTATTGTTATTACCATGCTTTATAGATTTGCTTCTTCCCTTTCTTTCTTTGTAAGTCGTAGGAGTCGACTAAGGGAATTTGTGGGAATAATATCTGTATATGGTTGAGGAAGCTAGTTGATAGCAAGTGGATATAATATCTATATAACTACGATATCTCGGCGAAGTGCCCGTATAGTGGCAATAAATCTATCTCCTATTACATTGGACCTTATAAAATATACATAGTGTAGGGGTTTAGTACAACCCAACCTAATACTTCTAGGAGCACATTCATGATTATATGTATGAACATTAGATATTATTGCCTTGGTAATAAGTTCCATAATGGGGTCCGAATCGAACTCACCAACCAACTCAAATCAACTTTGGAGGTCTTTCTGCGTAAGTTCGATCGAGCTGGCGTGACTTGTAAAGGATTTTTTTGGCTTTAGCTACCTATGCTCCTCAGATAAAATTTTGTAACATGGATGTTTTTCAAACTTCTTCGTTTCATTAAGAAGGACCGTCGTGGTATGTGCTCTCGGTATTAATTTCAAATTAGAATTTTCGGCACCGACACAACCCTCTACTTACATACATTACATTTCCGAAACCTCGATACTGCCAAAGAAAACATAGTGCGTAAAAAATATTTTTTTTGTATGTTGCAGCTCACTAGCAAACGTGATGATAAGTGGTATCCTTTTTTTTTTGAGAGGGGAAATGCAACCTTTTCCACCATGTCACCGCGCTGGCACCGCGTGTGTGGGGCTCTCCGGCCTAAGCGGACCGGCCTACCCACTAAAACCCCCCTGAGTTCTCTAGACCCATGCGAGGTCCCCCTTCGCCAGAGGGCCGGGATACGTGGCCGTGGAGTGAGGGTCCACGGCCATGATAGGCTGTTATATCTCCCCGAACTGCGGCATATCGTTTTCCATGTGTCCCTCCGCAACCCTCCTCGCACTCTCCAGGAGGACAGCCGTCCGCGGCGTTGGTCCATCAAGCGGCTGGATCGAGATATGGCTCTAGCCGCTACCCACGTCGCGGACTGGTCGGAGGAAGGACGGATCTTACCCGATCTCGGTGTGCAAACGCAAGCGGCCTGGCTCGGGAGACATTGACGTCGATCTGCGACGTCTCTATGCCCCGAGTCAGACCGTCCCGGCGGGGCTCTGCATACTGGTGGAATAAGGAGATCGCGCGGCTTAGGATTGCTGTTATAGCCGCGCACCGCCGGCGAGGAGGCGGTACCGGGAGGGACCTCACCCCCGGATGGACGGGGGGTGACGTCGTAGGAGGTTGTAGGGGAGGAGGCGGCAAGATCACTCCTCCCCGAGAAGGGATCCTCTAGCGCACTAGGGGAGCAAAGGCCGGGGGTCCTCAGATGCGACACTCGATCCTGTGGGCCCCCTACAACGCCTGAGGATGGCCATCGCTGAGATTTTTAGTGGGTAGGCCTCCCCCTTCTGGGGAGGAGAGCCCCACATAACCACCGGCTCTCCGAAGCCGGGGTATGCAATTCAATGCATTTTCCTCAGCGGAACAAAAAAAAAAGGCCCATGCGGGGTACATGGCGGAGTGAGCTTTCGCGATTATACCGCCATGTGCTCCGGGGCCAGCTCGACCTACGTCTGGTCGAGCCAGCGCCAAGGGAGGGACTGTCCGAGAACCCCTGGACAGTCCCCGAGACGGAGACACATCACTACGGCGTGCGCGGTAGCCAGACGCGCACGCAGCCTCGCGTTAGGGACATTAGGCGAGAACTGCGGTTGCGTCTGCCCGCCTTCTCCTACCTATCCGTCTGCGGCGGAGGGGAGCGGCCTCGACGTCCTCCTCCCGCTCCCTCTCCGCTGCGAGGCAAGGAGGCGACAGCCTCCCATTCCGCCTCGCATGATAAGTGGTATCCTAAAGTATATATGGTCTTTGGACAGTCGCAGCAAATCTCCAATATTTAAAAGAACAGCAGCGTCTGTTACTAACTTGTGACATAAGATGTAACGTCTCGATACCCTTATTTCTGTGGTATATCAACAACTTCTGGAACATTGTAATGCGAGCACTGCTGCTTTGTGGCAGTAGTAGGTAAGACAAAAGTATTCAGTATATATATAAGGGATAGCAAAGTTTTTGAAAGTCAGACGAAAATCTCTCTGGAAGAAGTATATTCAAAATCAATCCGAATTAAACGAGCGTGGTTGACTAAGGTCGAATACGTTGATGACTAAGTTGGGGTACCAACTTACTTAAGCTAGATTGCTGTTCTCTACGAATCTATACAAGGTGAAGATGTACTTATACGCTCATACACTTACATTTATTATAGATGATGGTGATTACGAATTTGCTGAAGTTTAACAAGTTTTAAGTTATACGTAAATCTTTATCATTTTTCTTTGTACCTTAATTAATATTGTTACAAAGTTTATTATCATTTTGTTTACATCACTGTCAATCAAAACAGTCCATCAAACAAAATCCACCAAGTCAATTATCAAAGTTAATAGGCATAATATTCTACTAATATCGTTACGCAGCCCAATCTAAGTTCTTAACGCCTTGTTAGCTTCTAGCCCTCTTTTATGCCTACGGCTGGCGATAATCTCCGTGTCACGACCCAAGTTAGATGAGAAAGTTCGCCGAGGTCTGCTTTATGCATGCCCTGAGGGCTACCGCCGGCCCTCGCTAAGTGATACCTTTTAGAAGTTGCCCACTCGTAAAAGACTTTTCAAGTAGACGTTCGGGAGTGAAATTCGGAGTTTATCTTTTATTAATGATATCAAGTTTGTGATTTTAACAAAGATTACTATAACTTTTTTATATCTCATCGGGATGAAGATTCAATTTTGGATAAGGGAGGTTCTATGTTCATTAAGGCTCGGCCAGTTCCCGTATCTGACGTAAAGATATTCCAGCTTCAGTGTGTAGAAACATGCCATTCTACTAGGCAAAATTATCGTCTTAAAAAATACAATGAAACACGAGAACCAGAAAGTCATCATAATTTCATATTTAATCCATACATTACGTTCGAATATATTAAAATCGACGATATATGAATATAGAAAAATGTTATCCTTTGATACGACGGTATAAGGCACTATATGTTAGGTACCACTTTGTCTTAATGTTTCCACAGCTTGGGAGCTTGTTACGCTTAAGACAGTAATTACATTTATCTTAATAATAGGGATGAAAAGCTGCTCTCGGACCAGTTGTGCTTAGTCAGGTTCACCTAACTGCCCAGTTTGCTGGAAATCAGAGCGTTTTGAATGTGCTTATGTAATAACGACGTCTTATTCTCCGTGGAATAATTTTCACTCCACCGAGTTAAATGAAACATTGTGTTTTGTGAATGCTTGAATATTTAAAATTCCTTTTGAGTAATTTGTGGCTATGTATTAAACTGTGATCTATGGTGTATCTGTTATTATGATTTTTGTTCAATTGGTTGATTTATTTGTATGTAAGTATAACATATATTAAATTTATAACGCACAACTAAAAATAGAGCGCGAAAATTAGCCACAACACAAAGCCACGCGAAAGAATGTGTAATTTCGTTCACGTTATATTCTGCGACTGTCCAAAATGGGCCGTTGACAGTGAAAAATACTGCAGCCTAACCTTTAGTACACTTCACAAATCATTCAAGTCCCTTACCCCATTTCTCTTTTTGACCCTAATCGACGGCCACGCAAATTCCTCTTAGGCACTACTGCTGAATTGGAATACAAAATTCATGAAAGATAAAATTGTGTGTGTAGCATATACACATATGGAAAATAATCTATTTCAATTAAGTAGTGAATTTCTATTTCGTTAATATCAATTTCTAAATACGTTTAGCGCTAAGCTTCTTTAACATATCATAACTATTCAATAAGTGAATCTTTATAAAAAGATTGAGAAATCAAGGTGTAAAAATAGAAATGTGTACGTCAAAATTAATTATAATTACGAACAGTATATTGTATGAGCAAGTGATTAATAAATTAAATGTGCATTGTAACTATTCTTCAACGAATGAATAATATTCTTCGCAATTGGTTTAGTCAATAGTTGAATACTCTTTTTTATGAGATACTATTTTTTATGCCTAGACCGAAACGGCCCCGGTGCAGTATAAAATGATTCACTAATATCGTGTCTTTTTGTTTCTTATAATTCATTTACTTGTGTCATTAAACAATAATCTACAAGGGTTATTTATATACCTTTGTGAAAATCTAACTAAGATTCCGAGAAACAGCAACAAACCACTTATAACCTTATTCCACGTTTCGTTAAGTTCAAAGTTGCAACAGTTTGATTATTTATTATGCAACCACGTTCGTGGTTGTATGCTGTTTAATAATTCTAGCAGTCCATAAGGGGTGACGGATTAAACAGCTTTGTTGTTTCAATCATTGAATATTCTCGAGACATATATTATTATTCTTCTTATACATTTTTTTATCAAGATATAGATAATGCCCCATCTATTAGAATTTCTCAGTTATAGCTTTTTATATACCAATTTTATGTAGTAGGATGGATTACGTAAATTTAATCTAGGATAGATGAAATTGAAAATCAAGTTTTACGAGTGTTTGGCACGTTTGCTAAATCCATATCAATCCATGTAAGGACAAATAAAATTAGTTTTACGCCATCACATATTACTTGTGTTTTAATTTATTTGGTAAGTTTTATTAAAATTTTAAGTGAGTTTCTGATAATCAAATTTATTTATTTATTCTTATTAGGGACACAAACAGTTAGAATAATAAACAAAGACTAAACAAATTAACAAAACATAAACGAATAAAGTGTCCACAGAAAGTTATTACATAGATTCTGAACAAACACAATGCACACCTGAGCAACATCCGAATATAAAACAACACAAAAGTAAAATCTATAACTTGATTAATTACATATTTTGATATTACTCTTAAATCTATTTAAACTTAAATTAAAATTAAGGATATCCACATCCAGAAAATACTTATTATACGATTGACATGCACGATATAAAAACATATTTCTGGCATATTTGGTGTTAGTGATGGATACAGAAAAAACATCTCTACAACGAGCACTTTATCTAGGACATCTTAAATTTATACGTATAATTTGATAAAGTGGTTGAATCCAACAAGTTATGTATTAATTTAAATAAAAATACTTGGTCTCTCACTACTCGGCGGGTTTTCAAGGGCTAAATGCTGAGGGAGGAGAATGCTGACTTAAAGCATCTATATGTTAAATATGCAATAAATTTTAAGTTATTAACATAAACTTGGTATTGGAGATCCATACTCAAGAATGGACGTGACAAAAGTGTCGTAAAGTAGAACAAACGTAGATGTATTTTTAAACTCTTTGCAAATCCTGAGTACAAAGCCCAACATACGATATGCCTTATTAACAATATAGTTGATGTGAGAGCTGAAACTTAATTTGCTGTCAACAATAACTCCCAGGACCCTCACCTCAACCACCTTGACAATGGAAACGTTATTTAGTTTATTAGTAAAAAATGTATGGGCTTCTGCTTCTAGTGAATGACATTATATTACATTTTCTTACATTTATAAAAAGAGAGTCCTCTTCGCAATACCTACACAGGGATTCAAGGACTTCCTGAAGTTTAAGTGCATCTTGTGGTGATTGGATTTCCCTGAATAACTTCATGTCATCTGTCCTCATCATCATCATGTCCTTCATACATTAAAATACTGCTATGAGAAAAGCATTTGAGTATATCATTGGTAAACAGGTTGAAAAGGAGGTGCCAGGTGTGAGCCTTGAGGTACTTTTAAAGTAACTGAGACAAAACTAGAACAAAATCCTTGTAAAACAGTTACAGCTTGACTTCGCTCACGTAGATACGAATCCAACCAACGGAGCAGGTCCCCATGAATACCAATGTGTTCGAGCTTACGAATAAGAATCGGATGTGAAATTTTGTCGAAACACTTTGAATAATCCGTGTAAACGACATCAACTTATTGACCCCGGTCCATCGGTCCATAGATCCTGCCACACTATGGATAAACTCACACAAGTTTGTTTCCGTGCCTCTCTTTGCCCTAAAACCATGCTGCTGCTCTATTAGTATTGTACTAAGATGTGGATACAAATTGTCATAGACAACTTTTTCAAATGTTTTAGCAACAGTACATAGCTTAGTAATGGGACGACGCGACGGCACAACATATTATTGTTTCCAAAGACGAGGAATTATACCAAGGTGCAATGATAAGTTAAATGAAAAAGTTAAGGGTTCTGCTAAAGTTTCTCTACATTTGTTCAAAAATATAGGTGGAATAGCATCTGGACCTTTATCAACATCTAGATTCTTTAAATATTTCATGACATTTTTCTCAACCATGATTAGTACGTAATCAACATATTATAAGTTTTGTCATTTAAAATGTAAAACTTTATCATTATGCAATTTTTTTTCGATTCTATAATCGACGTTCAATGCAAAAAAAAATCTATAATCGACGAAGAGTTTATTCCTATTAGCTCCTACCTAGAAGCTCTGCCCTATATACCAAGTTACCCGCAGAATCGAATTTTTATAATGGTACGCTGACCTAATGGTTAATATACTACAGATCCTTTTAAAATATTTCCAAAATCAACATTACATTGTGAATAATTCACTATGAATGATTTAATATTTTCAGTTTCGTTGCCATCTGCAACGAGACTGAAAAATAAATGAATTGCAAGTTGTCTTGCTATTCATTTACCTTAGAGGTGTTGGATATGAAGTCCTGAGCATATTGTGCCTTTCTTTGATAAATACATAGTAATGTTCAAAATAGCTTATACGACTTATATTAAGAATATTACAAAATAGCACTGGTAACAACATATCTGATCTTTACACGGGAACCTCGCAAATATTTTGCAAGAACCAATAAAAATGCCGACAAGTAATAAAAGTAGGGATGTTGCCTACTTTTCCTAAACAGCAGACCGTTATGAGAAACTTATACGAATCGATGCAGAAGGCGAGGCGAGGGTGTGTGATATAAGGCGCAATATAACAAATATGAACAGATCTCTTGTCAAACGTAAAACAACTGCCCGTGTATTTCACACTTCAGTCACTTATTTATTGGAACTTTATAAGAGGAAATGAATAAAAACAGCTATAACAGAGTATCATACATATTTGTTATTATTTTCAAAATCGGTTAATGCGACAAAATAATCAAAAACACAAAAAATGCGCTTGTAAAAATTCACATGCCACTTTCAAATTCAATCAGTTTGAAACAAAACAACTTGCGCCACCAAATTTGAACTCCGCCAATTTTATTCATTTATGGAAAGGAAGGTGCCAAACGTTCTGTTTTGCAGATTACGCTGATCAAACCGGATGTTATGATTCTAAAGAGAGCCAAGTTGTGATGTTGAGTATATATTAAGAAATATCTCCAGATATTATATGTTATATGGTATTGTAACATTTATGGGTATCTTAATTCAACTACCTTTCAGATTTGGATCTGATCTCAATTGTTTGTTATAGATAAAATACCTATGTCATTTTTATGCTTAAGTTTAAGATTTTGTTACAGTATTTCAGAGTAAGCCATAGGACATAACACTGTGAAAATAACTAAAGTAACTCAATCTTGCTGTTTTAACATCTGTAAGTTGCCTTATTTTTTTTACAGTATATGCTGCAGAACTTAGTCTATTTGATTAGGGTATATTGGGGTCTCAATATGTAGATCTCATTGCGAAGTCAGATCTAAAGTAATACCCAATAATTTTGTGAAATCAACAAATTCTAAATATGTCAAAGCCTTAGAAAGCTTTGATTCAATAATCTGTCACCTGTATTCCCTTTCGCATGAAATCGTTCAATAAAACCACAGACCTAATCAGATTTGGGGATGGTGAAAACACTCTGGATTTCGTTCAAATAATAAATTGTATTTGTTTTTCATAACATAATAACTAAGTGGCTTTGGTTTTCCATTTCTCTATATCAAAAAGTGTATTGCCACAACGAGTGAGATCGTGTTTGATTTCAATGTGGATTTGGAACCAAGTGTAAATTGGAAATTTTAATGATTTTATAAAAATAGTCATTTAAAAGTCAATGTTTAATGTTATATATATAATTTCACAATACGCAATTGAGAAGTGAAGGAAAGCAGTAAGTTAGATGTTACTAACATTTTGAATACGTACGTTTAAATATTTCGGCTGGTTGTTTAATCGTTAGTGGTGTTATAGTCTAGGCACTTAATTCCGTAGCCGACGCTCTTACGCAGAAGTAAATTATCGTGAGACAACCTGCATACACCTGCGAAGAAATTCAAGTGTATTTGAAGTCGTGCTAATTCGCGAGGATCAGTTTTTGACATATCAGACCTTTTTTTTTCGAGGAGAAATGCTCCTTATGCACCGTGACACCGCGCTGGCAAGACGCGGCCGTGTGTGGGGCTCTCCGGTCTGAGAGACCGGCCTACCCACTAAAACCCCCCGGTGTCCTCTGAGCCCATACCGGGGCGCGTGGCGGGTTGCGCTTTCGCGATTCTACCGCCACACGCCCACGGGCTAACTCGACCTAGTTAGACGAGTTATCGCCAAGGGGGGGATTGTCCGAGGTAGAGAGGCACTTCAACGGCGTGCGCGGAAGCCAGCCGCGCACGCTGCCTTCACGGCTGACATATCAGACCTAGACTCTAGTGTTTGTAATACTAATATTCGACCATTTAGATATGTGTAGTGAGAGAGCTTTGTAGAGAGAGTCGTTTTTCCTATGGGTGTTGTAGAAAACAGCTAAGCAAGCACGTTACATGCAAATATAAACCGCTTGCCTGGGTTGTAGCTAAATTCTTTCTCATGTATAGAAAACATCTTAAAGAAATTGCCGCGCCCATAGCATTGCTTGATATGAATTGAAAAATCTATAATATGATGTTATAACCATTTATTTTAAGCTTACGACGATAGATACATAAAATTATATGTAAGAAGAACTCGCATAAAATAAGGAACATTTTACTGACTACATATAAAACGGGAGATGATCCAAAAAGAGGTTTTATTATACATCATTTTCGGGATCGTATAAAGCCCTTAATTTCGTTGTATGGCTTCTGTACAAGCGAAATTTAAGTCTACTGCTGCTATAGAGATGCCAAAAATAACTGACGAACATTTACTTTTATATGTTTTAAAGAAAAATCAATACAATGGCAGCTATGTTAATTATTATAACATTAAAATACAATAAAATTATTTTGATTTAATTATGCTTGTATACTTACTAGTTACTCGTATCAACAAAAAACATAAAAATCTCTCAGTTTTTGATTATTTTGGTTCATTTAAACAAAAATGCTGGTCATTTCTACTAATATTATATGATTTATAAGAATGAAACTTTTCATATCATATTTTAGAGAAATTTAATTTGACCATAATCTCATTTTTACAAAACATCTTTGGAATCTATTCCTTACTATGTAAATAACTATAGTAATGGGTTGAGTTCATATTAGACTTTATCGATGTTTACATTGAATTTATTACATACGCATAATGAGTTTAGATAAATATTCTCAAAGCTCATATTATGTTCTCTAAAACCTATTATATTCGTTCGGGAAGCGCACACATACAGAGTAAGATTTTTTATTGTAATTTATGTATGTAATATAAAATAAAGTGACCATAAATATAATGTTATTGAGACTGATAAATAAATAAAAAAATGACTGAATGTGTTATATGTGCTAGTAATATTTAATATGAATTCAGAGATGTTTGTGATAATATTGAACTCATTAAATATCCCCACAGTTCTAATGATTACAATTTATTCTCCCCAACAATAGGATAATATGAAAATTTGTTTGATAGCCTAAGGAAATTTAATATATGTTTACATATTTAATTAATGAGTTTTGTTATTGAAAAAAATGAACTATAGCTCTTCTTGATGGCAAGAGTAGATTCAAATAAGATAAGCCCGCATGCACACATACAAACACGCGTGCTATTTATTTCAGCCTTATAACGTAACACTAAAAATACTGACGCACTCAACTGCAGATAACGTTCGTTATATTTGAACCTTTTCATTGTATTTAAGTAATTAACGAATTTTATTTATAAATGTCTGTTCATTCATAGAAAAACTTTTTGCGCCTGTTCTCTCCGCAAAATCTTAGTGAACACGCAATCTTCGATCATTTTTATCAGGTCTTAGTTCAATAAAAGATGGGCCCATCACAATTGTCCAAGTATATTGCAGAAATTTTTATAGCCGACTATTTCCATATCCACGGAAGAAAAGGAATTCTGCGTGTGTGTGTGTGTGTGCGTTTTATATCTGTCACCGCACAGGCAAAAGATAAAGGCGAAGAAAAAAGCTATGCACTCTTCATCATACTTGCATGGATTCGGAATTTTCAAAAAATTACTGTATACTTTTACCAAATACGAAAGAACAGTAGGAATCCTTCGCAAATATGTAAGATGGTGAGCCTACGAATAATACATTTGTCACGTTTCTGGTATCTCCAGTCTGTCTGTCACGCGTGTGATAGGGTAATGGTGTCACTGTCTGGAATTTTAAACAAGCCCGAGTTATTACACGTGAAAATGAAAAAAAAGGAGGGAAAGAACAATAAAATATGCAAATCCGCCTACAAGCAAAGATCTTTCGCTCATACGAAGTCGACTTTTATTAATTTGTGAGGATATGAAAACTGACATTTCTTTATTTATGTTACTTAGTGACGCATAATACTGTTACGGTTTAGAGTATGCTGGGGATAAATGTTTAATAAAAAAAAATACATAATTCTGCTTGTCGGAGCTGTTTGTTAAGCTTAGCTCAGGGTTCAGCTTTATATTATAAAACAATACCTTACTCTTCACGTTATATTATATTTTATGTTACAAATTTATTATGATATGTATTATATTTACAAATTTATGAAAGATTAAGTATAGATTATGTATGGTTAGACGGAGGGTTGTGATAAGAATGTTCGCTTGCGCACTACGTCGCGACACGATGCTCGCGTTCCGAGAATCATTAATAATTGAATTTTATTATTTTTTTCCATAAACAAACATTTTAAAAAGTACAACTCACTTTATTACAGAACTGATTTTGTTTTCATTCAATCAAGATTTATTGTATAAATATGAATAACTTAAAACTACTTTGAAAAAGTTCCTGCAAGCTTTGACTTTTGATATGATTAAAACTGTATGCTGGTGCTGAAACAAGTTATTGTTTCCGAGCCTTGTTTTCATCCAAGTGGATAATTCTAGTTATATTTTGTTTTATACAGTACAAATAAACAACGATACTTAATTGTACTCATCGTAAATAACTGACAATGGTCCAAATTGTTCTAAAGATAATTTGACTCGACACTAACTTAAGTTTTAATTTTAATTGTCCGTCAAGAAATTACATTGATATTGAGACATCTGTTTTCTCTGTTTTAAACTCTCTACATTTTTCTCTGTTTAAATTTTCAGGACAGACTAGAGAACTTTTTAGCTAGGATCAGGTCTGAATGTCTTAACACCTAGATTACTTAAATATCACAATACTTGTATAATGGTAGGACCTGCATTCATTCATCATTAATACTGAGAATAATCTGGACCCTCTATCTCTCTGTTCAAACTTACACCAGCCAGTCAGCCTAGAAATCCATAGGTAGAATCTGATCTGAGGAATTCTCCGTATTTGTTTTTACTACATTTATTTTTGCAGTAACATAGTTTCTCCTTCTCTTGTTCTCAGGTCTACTGTCCCACTACGAGCTTCAGGCTTTTCACGATGATCACGAAACATCTTTTTTACTCTAAGTATGTTAAGAACATAAATGAAACAATGAAACAATTTTTATTGTGAACGTAAATTTGGGTACATTTTGAGCAGAAGACAATACTATATTATAAGAATCGCCAAATTTTATCTTTACAGATGTATTCACATTATAATTATAATTGCATTATACAACATTATACTTTTTCTTTATCAAACAATAAAATATGAAGAAGCAAACAAAGTGTACAATTATTATTATTAATTTCACTTTAATTACCTACCACTTATAACATAAAAACAGCAAGAGAACAGCAATAGAAACAATTTGCAAAATATATAAAGGGTTCATTTGAAAATTTAAACAGATTAAATTACAAACAAAATGAATAAAGCAGCTGTGCCATTTCACGAAATTCGGACGCAATTTCGTTTTTAGAATTACAACGGGATTTATTGGTAAATTATATCAAACTGGATAATGAAATAATATGCAAAATACACGTGGGTGTTCCAATAGCAAGGGTGAATAGTGATGATGTTGATTCTAAAATGAATGGATGAATTCCATGAAATAAGAAAATAAGGTAAACAGGTTTTCGGGGAACACTTGATTTAATAATCTCATTGATAAGTATTCCTCACAGTATGAAAATATTTTTCAATGAGTTAACACTTGCGATCTTACTAAATATATGCGTTTTTGTAACTATATAATTTTTGGTTCAATATAACGATGATGTAAAAACGGTATTGACATTACAAAACAGCATCTGATATGAAATGGCCTGATTATTGTAATATATTCTAGCATCACGACCCATTACTTCTGACTGTGTGTATGTTTTTATATGTTTATTAGACACTGACATATTGTTCATAATAAAATTTTAGTAGTGTATGATATTTAATTAGAATGTTTAAATGATACATCACAATAATTGCCGATTAATTTAACCGTTCACAATTCTTTTTACATACCGATAGAAAGGTAGATAATACCTTCACTGGCTGCTTACCATGGGATTCTTACAAATTCGCAAAGCATCCAAAAGATCTAAGTCAAAGAAATGAGGTCGGGGAAGGTCGTCAAGTGCCAGACATGTGCAAGGAAATGCATCAAGATGGCGCTGAATGCTAGCATAGTAATCTTTAGGACAAGGCTATGTCCCGCAGTAACACTATCTTTCAGCTAAAATAATGATGGTACACTTTTCTTATAGTTTTATAAAAATCTGAATATCATGTCTATGCCACGGTAAACACAAAATATAAGTAATCCTCTCGCACAATTTATTGCAGGGTCTAGTAGCAAGTCCATTAGTGCGGTCCAAAAGTTGTTAATATCAACTTTAATTAAAAGTAATTTCTCGCTTCCAGCGGTCAACCTAGAGTGTTAAGCTGAGTTACGGGTATGTGAAAATTTCAAGTTATATTTGAGAGTGTTTAAATTGTAATCTTGTTAGTGGTGGATTGTCGTAAATGTAGTAACAACGTAAATGACTCATAAATTAAGTCACTATATAATAGGTTATTATTATGCAGATTCCACGAGTAGTTTTGATCATATCTGTATCTTCATTCACCTGTTTACATCCTTCTATTCAAATTCAAAATCATTTATTCAGTCTGGGCTGTTACAAGCACTTGTTAATGTCGAAAAGCTACGCCATCGGTTCGCAAATCTACGGCGGGAGACCTTGTACTGAGAAGAACCGGCAAGAAACTCAGCAAGGGCTGTTTTTTTTCCCTGTATTAAATAGATACAGAGTCGTCAATTTGGAAAATGACTTCAATATTGATAATTCATGAAGTCACTTTCCATTACATAATATAATTAATAATTCTACATTCATACTTAAAACCTTTCTTGTGACAACCAGATAACACTGCTAGAAACAACTTAACCCTTGGCGGTAATGAGAAAGTCGTCTTTGGGTGATCTCTTTGCCTTAAACTCGATTATGAAAATCGACAAATACTCCACACAGCCTACCATCCTGTAGTGTAGTCACTTTAGGATGGTACCACAAAGCAATGTAGGGCGGGAGTGCTTTCTCCCGATGTTTAGGTCAGCAGGTATAAAAACAGTCTGCTCTTGTGTCTTTGTCATGTCCTAATGCAACTTTTCATGCTTTCCTGCCAAACAAGACATTTGCCGTTTTTATGAAAGACTGCAAATGTATATCCGGTGTCCTAAACGGGCAATAGACCAGACTTGATGGGTCCATATTGCTATAACCTGCCTTCTCTAGCTTGATGGAGTATATTATCAACATGAAACTATTTAAATACAGGTAAATAGTGGGTTTTTACTGGGTAGGCCTCCCCTTCTGGGGAGGAGAGCCCCACATAACCGCCGGCTCGCCACAGCCGGGGTATGCAATTTAATGCATTTTCCTCAGAGGAACAAAAAAAAAAAAGGTATCTAACAAACTAGTATGTTTCTGCTATTAAGAGGCAAAGAAAGCCATGACAATCTTGGCAGTCAGATTTTTATATCGACCATCATACGGACTTTATACGGATATTATACGGGTCTGAGCAAGTGGTTCGCAAATTTTTTATGTGGATGGGTAGAGGATTTAAGACTTCGACGGGTAATGCTTATCATCAAGTCACCATCGCCAGCATTCGCCCATCAAGTTGTAATGTTGTTTTTTTACATACAGTTCATGATTGGCATATAAATGCTCATCCCATAATTCCATAACATTAGTACATTGTTTTCTTATTGATTTCAACTAAAATATTAAACTGCATTTGACAAATTATTTGTTATTGTTGTACATGAAAGGTGGATTGACATTGACATTTGCCCTCACATATTACCGACGCGGTTAGCAGAAGGAATGCACCTACATTCAGACACTTCTTTCTGTACTGGATGATTGAGACAGTGCAATATGTAAATCTGTCTTACTTAATTAACTGTTTATTAACAATGGCAAACAGATGTTAATATGCTTTGAATTCCTAAAGGAATGCAGCAGTAATTCTTGAAAGAATTTAAATTCTTTTTAATGTTGAGTTGAGTCTGTGAATAGATAATTCACCTTGAACTCGTATCTGTGAAGGTCATAGAATATATTTGCTATGAACATTTTAAATATTAAAATTTCTAAATTATAATTAAAGTTAAATATAAAATAGGTTTATTTCGTAAGAATATATTTATTTGTTAATTCTCATTGGATCTCTTATGGTTACCTCTTCCGAAGGGCAATTAGGTCCGGATGTCTATGTTTCATTTAGTCTATGGCTGAATTCTATTGTATGCAACCGTTTGTCAATGGTTCTAAATGGTAATAAACTGGCTCAGTGCAAACAATTTAAAAGTAAATATTAGTAAAACAAAATATATTCAATTTTTAAATAAAAACGGAACAAAAAAGCAACTAAATGCGAAATATAATAATTTACAGTTGACAGAATCGGACGAAGTTAAATTTTTGGGTTTACTATTAGATAAGTACTGCTCGTGGAAATCCCATATTGACCATGTTTGTGGAAAAATAAATCGGTTTAGGCACGCTCTATGGAGGCTGACAAAACTTACCAATATACAAACTACCTTAAAAGCATATCATGGCTATGTAGCTTCTAATTTAAGATATGGGATCCTGCTGTGGGGCAATTCTGTAAATATTCAAAGAGCATTTATCGCGCAAAAACAGTGTATCCGTGCTTTAAAAGATGTACCTCCATTAACTACCTGCAAACCATTGTTTAAAGAGTTGAATCTTTTGACACTTCCTTCAATGTACATTTTCGAAGCGTGTACTTTTGCGAAACAAAATCTTCATTTATTTGCAAAGAAAAAAGATATATTGAAGTTTACAACCAGATATCCGAATAAATTACTTTTACCACATATAAAGACTGATATATGTCGAAGAAATTGTTATTCTATGGTGGCTAGATTATATAATAATCTACCATCGGAAATCTCGGATATGCCTACTAATTTATTTAAAAAACATTTGTATAAATGGTTGGTCGAAAAATGTTATTATTCGGTTTCTGAATATTTTGAGAATGACAGTCAAATTTAGTTTATATCCATTTACCCTATGTACCACATATTAACAATTGTTGTATGTATATGCACCTTATTGTAATTGACATAATTTTATTTTGGTGGTTTTAATTATTTAACAATTCTTTTACCTTAAGTACGCACTTACCACTGACATTTATAATTGTTTATTGAATATGTATGCACATTCTTATAATTGACATACTATTATTTTTATAATTATTTAGACTTAGATTTAGAAATTTTTAATTACTTGACATTGTTTTTTAATTATTGTAAATTATTTTGTGTAACTTTTGCAAGCCAGAAATGGTAGATGTGGCCTGTTCTTTATTATAATTTATGATCTTTATTGTACCTACATTTGTGCAAATAAAATGATTTGATTTGATTTGATTTGATTTGAAATGCTGGCTTTCTCTTGTTGGTCACGATGGCGGCAGGACGGATTGTGACTCTAAACTTTGAGAAATGGAGATCAGCACGCTTCAAATCTCTTTAAAATTGAAGTATAATTAGTTTGTTTTTTTTGTAGGGGTGCATTTATCTACTTTTATAAAAATCTTGTCATTGAACCCGCTAAAAAACGGTAAGTGTAATTGTCTTGTATATTGGATTAGCTCGTAGTAGTTCTCCATAATGGCCGATGCCAATTTCAATTTTCATTTTCATCTTTTCCAGGGTTCCAATCTTTGGTTATTATCCGATTATATTTTCAACATATGATCTATTTGTTGCTCATGGTTCCCACTAGTGGTCTAACTTTGGCTAGTTGAGTAGCATACTGCGTGGCACATCTTCTATGTGCACGCATCTTCAAACTTGAAGTGGTCAAGCCGCATCTGTTCAAGAAAAAACGTGGAGGGTGTCATATTGGGAGTGCATCGTGAGAGATTCCATCCGCTTTCATCACGTCAATCCACCTCGAGGTAACCAGATGCCCGGCTGGAACGTGAGTGCATACCTCCATTTAACAATTTGGTACCTGTATTTTTAAATTTCGTTTGGAGCGGTTGGCTACAGCAAGTTAACTACATAATAGATTTAAGTAACATTTTGTATAAAAAAAAATAGTATTACATTAATCATTTTCTTTATTATAAACTGGTAAATTTGTTAAATTATACAAGAGATCTTAATAATATTAAGTATTTACATGATTTGTCTACATCTTAATACTTCTTAAACCTTAATAATATTTTAAATAAAGAAAAAATACATGCATGCTCATTTTGGTAAATTCTTTGTGGTTTTATTTTGCATCCATCTGAAACTCTGATTGAGTTAGGGTGATGGCGCCCTTGTTATAAGTTGTTCACACTGCTCACCAGGCTACATCGAACCAAATCGTCTGTCCACGCCTTGAGTACAATTGTCGCTTATATCTTGCTCTGCCACTAATATTATTATCACTCTTTCGCTAGTCAATTGTAACGGCACATTAAATTAGAACAGACAGCTACAGACCTCGACTCTTACAAAGTTGACAAGCTTTCTGGCAAAGACTCGATTAAACATATTATTTTCATTAACAATATTATCTACAACAAGACATGCAACAGATGTTATGACAGATTCGGTAGATACGCAACTTTATTGTCATTAACCAAGCCCAAATTCCAGACAGTGTAAAGCTTTTGAGAATCCTAATGAGCTTAAAAACTTGCGCTTTGCACAAAGCATTTAGAAACTTAAATATATATCGTTTTAAACGGTTTATGGCCAAAAATGTCGCCCGGTACAAGCATTGAATAGAGTTCCGTAGTCATAACCATTATCTTGGCAGGGAGCGACGGACAATGCACCTGTCGAGACCCATTAAACTCTACAATTGTATGGTAACAGCAGTTTATTTAAAGCGTCACTGTCCACCTGGGCGTTATTTTCATCTTTTCATGAAAGAATTATTTTTTTAGGAAAAAACATTTTCAACGTGCGATCGTATTTAGACGGGGCGTAAAAAATATTACTTCTACGTAAATTACTTTCAAGCGTTCTTAATACACATGTGTATTTGTACCACTATTGGTGCCATTTGAATAAATATTATTTAATTTCATAAAAAATATATTTTATTAAGTTTTATAAAAGTATTCATATAGAAAAACAGAAAGCCAAGTTTGAAATATCTTTTGGCTATTATTTTATTATTATTTCATGTAAGTCGGGGCTGATGTGCATCACTGCGACCTATTAAGATCTATTGTGACCAGCCTCCTATGTAGGTTCCATGTAGGCCCTACAGTAGCTCCCTTAACTGGGCACTGACCAAGAACGATAGGATGTTCCCAGTTCGGATTGTTTTTATTTCATCTGGGTCAAGGATGTGTTTCCCCAGGTGTCTGTTTCTTTTGTGAATCAGCGGTTCACAGTAGCACAAGAGGTGTATTAGTGTTTCACGCTCTTGTTCGCAGACTCTGCATGTGTCAGTGTCCTTAAGTTTCATGTTGTGAAGGTGTCTATTCAACATGCAGTGACCGGTCAAAGCCCTAACCATCACGCTCAAGTTACTCCTGTTAAGCTTTAATAGCTCGTCAGTGCGTTTGCGAGAGTATGGTTCGATTAGTGCTTTTGAGTGTGTCATCCCGGACGTACTGTGCCAGTCTGCTTTCGCCTCGTTAAGAAGGCGAGTTTTCAGGTATTGCATGGCCTGGTTCTTTGAGATACCACAGATAGGCTCTGGGCCGAACTGTATTCCTTGAGCCCCAGCCCTGGCTAGTTCATCGGCCTTCTCATTGCCGGTTATTCCAGAATGACCTGGCACCCATTTGAGAGTGATTTTGTTCTTTTCTCCCAGGTCATTGAGTTTTTTCACACAGTCTTTTACTAGCTTTGATTTAAGGGTGTTATTGTTTATTGCTAGTAAAGCTGCCTGGCTGTCTGAATTAATTACGATTTTTTGGTTTACGTAGTTTCGTTGGCGGTTCGCTTGTACACATTCAATTATGGCACAGACTTCCGCCTGGAATATAGTGGCATACTTTCCCAGATTTATGCTTTTGCTAACCCTGGGTCTGCCCCCATATATGCCACATCCTACGTTAGCCCCCATTTTTGAGCCATCGGTAAACCACACCAGACTCCCGTCATTTAAGGGATCACTATGTCGGCCTTGCGCCCAGTCTTCCCTCTTGGTGGTTTCCACAGTGAAATTCTTGTGGAAGTTAACTTCTGGAAGCAAGACGTCTGTCGTCATTGCAAGAAGTGGACATTCAAACACTTTTTGATGTAGTGTCCTTATTGTCTGGGATTTCCAGGGTTCTATGCCAGCGTTAGTCCTATAGATGCCAGCCATCATCTCCTTCTCGATAAAGAGGTTTAGAGGTGGGAGGCTGAGGATTGCATTAAGGGCTATGGCCGGTGTTGATCTAACGGCTCCTGTAGCCATCAGGCATGCAGTGCGCTGCAGGCCTGATAGCTTTTTTATAGCCGTAACTTGCTGTGCCTTCGAGCCCCATATCGTACAGGCGTAAGTTATTGACGGCCTGACAATGGTGGTGTAAAGCCATAAGGTGATTTTTGGGTTTAGTCCCCATCTCGTCCCTACAAGCCGTTGACATATACCTAAGGCAGTTTTTGCCTTTTGTATCGTGTTCTTAAGGTGTGACTCCCAGGTCAGTCTCTTGTCGATGATTACGCCCAAGTACTTGACCTCTGTTGAAAATGGTATTGTTGTTCCTTTAATAGTCAGTGGTGAGAGCTTATCCAGCTTTCTCTTCCTAGTAAAAGGGACTACAATAGTTTTTGTAGGATTTACAGTCAGTTGATTTTCTGAACACCAGTTAACAATTGTGTTTACGGTTTTCTGTATCTTTTGGCTAATGAAGATCTGTCTTCTTCTCATACCAGACGAGAACCTTTACAAAAACCACAGTGTATATTAGATAAAAGTCACAGTACCTAGTAATTAAACTGTCAACATGATATCCGAAAATAATCCTACAAATGCCGATTTCTATGTGTAAATCAGTCCTCTTAATCTGCTCCGTCGCTCCGTCCGCTTAATTACTGATATCGGCGTGTTTTACAATGACAGTTGAAGTTCAAGTCGTATGGTCAGTTCCAATCTTTATCTTCACGTACCTGACATATTCTGAAGCTTTACTTTCTGCACTGCGGCGTTCCCATCGGTGCCATTAAATACCTTCACTATAAATGTGAAATTTCATGCGGACTGAGTCGTAATCATTCAAACCACCACCAGCACCAAGTTTTTAAAATATTTGTTTAACGGTGCGATATTTTTGATATCCTTTGTATGTCTCACTCGCATACGCATAACGCAGTGCAAGTGTTAGATATTTGCCAAATTCTATTAAGTACACACAGCAATACGTAAGATTTTGTATATTGACTTTGAGACGGCTCTTTTGTCACATGTATTAGAACTACTTTTTATTACGTCATTGTACAGCTTGACGTGATGTTGACTGTTTTCACTTACATGGTTTGCTGTCTACAATATATATACTCTGCTATAACACAGTTTCAAATGTCTACCTTCTATGTATATCAATATAGATTCAATTTTTAAGTCAAAAACACTACAATATAAAGCTTTTTATCGCATGCAATATGAGTAGTAAGTAGTAGTAATTTATGAAAATGACCTCTTAGTCAAACTCTCAACTAAAAGTACTTAAAGTATACAAAACTTTTTAAATATAAAAAATTCTAAAAGAAAATGTAACTAATGAAAACACAAAACTCATCGTGAATAGTTGTACAGGTTTGAGCTGCATTTCATGGAGATAACGACTTCATAACTTGACTGTGCCGCCTGCATTGTCTCAGTACAATGGACACTATCTCAGTATGTTAGCTTTTACCCCCACTCCATTTCTAACACTACACACATTATTGTTATACATTGGTTGCTACTTCTACGTCCTTTACTACACGGCGAACATGAGTTTTAGGCATATAAGCAACAAGTTTCATTTTACTTAGATCTCGATCAGCTCGTAAGGCTTATTAACTGTACCTAACTCGTAATATCGCCAAATTTATTTTCATGGTCAGGTACAACCATTAAAAATACTCAAGATTTGAGAGTTTTTTACAGTTGTTGTCTTCCCCAAGAAGTCCTGCTCTTTTGCCTTCTACCTAAGCTGTAGTGTTCCTATGACCAAGCCTCAGGCTGAGTTGAGTCGTAGGAGATTCTGGTTATCCTCCTCGATAGGCTTAGACTCCGACATAATCACCGTAGCACTTTGTTGCGGTGTTATCCATGAGGATTCTCAGACTCTCCTCACCAGAGGCGATAAAATCCTGGGACCAGTGTAGAGCAATTTATTTTTTCTATAAAAGTAGTTTGGTTATGTGCAAGCATATAAAATTATAGACTCCATATTACATAAAAGAAACTACTGAGGATATTAGTTTCACTTGAAAATATGATTAATAAAATGATATCTGCTAAAAAGGTTCAATCCATAAAACGCCAAACGTTTGTATGCAGTAACTTCCGAATCGTATTTTTAAGTAGCTAGTAAGCTAGCGTATTAAAAATTTTAACTACTGCTTAATATATTTTCAACTATACTCTGAATAAGTAATATTTCACCGTGGCAGTCTATCTAGCCAGGTCCTGGCGTGAGCTATGATGTTGTAATGATTGCGGTTGCTTGCGAATAATACAAATATTTTATTTATTAAACGTTTACAGTTGCATTGTATTTTAGTTAGTTCCCTGTTTTCTTTAGATGTCGATGATCTTAAGATTAAATGATATTATTCAGTTTTAATTTAATTTGTTATTGATTAGAGGAGAATTAAGACATTCATGCATTGTCTGATTTCATAAAAATATCGTGTGTTTATTACTTTTGTAAGATCAAATTGCTATATAGTTATTCGCGCGGTGGCATATGGAATCGTGCGACGTATGACAAATAATAGAGACAATAAAAAACACCAATTATGCTTCCTCGCTTATAGTTTAAAATAAAAACAGGAGAAACAAGAAACAAAAAGAAAGTCTTTTACCAATAAAATAATGCTCTGTATTTTTCATAAAAGCGGTGTCTATATTCGCTACTTGCTATTGCTTTTCTGAAGATCCCGTTTTATGGCTTCTCCATAATTATTCTAATCGCACCCAGAGCATTTCCTTAGGCTAAGTAGAGACATAACAGTTTCTCTCAATTCTTTTAATAAGCGGCAGGCTGTCTCACCAATATGATAAGTAGTAAGTTATGCATGCTTAATTTCATGTTGTGAATTTCACAATTTGAAATAAATATGGATGAAAAATAAATATCGGATACGAAAAGATGTTGTAAATAGCATAGTATTTTTTTATATTATATTATGACAGGCAAACAGACATGTATGGTACCTACAAGATTTGCATATCTATAATTCTAATAAAACCAGTGTACGTTGGCAACATGTGACAAAATGTAAAATCACTGTACCCACCCAATAACTTCACTGCTTAAATAACTATTCCAAGTTTCAATAGTATTAAGAGAGTTTTACATCGTATTTTTTATTATAAATGTGACTTCTTCTTTGTCTTGCCCAGTTTCCAATTTTATTTGGAGTTAGCGTAATATGTTTTTGTTGAGATTTATAAACGCAGTGTGTTTAGAAATTAATGAAAATAATAGTTTCATATCAAAATATATATTATCAGAATTAATATATTTCTGTCATCAGATACAATCAAAAGTAAAGTCAACAAAATTAATATTTTTTTAACAGAATCTTATTAAAAATTATATTGACAGACTCTGTGCTCAAAAGAGTTTCAGCAAATATAAATATTAAACATACCATCATTCACACATCTTTCCTTCGGTCTTCCTTTCTTTACACGCCCAAATATATGTTATAAATGTGCTTATTTTGAAAATATTATATTCAAAGCAAATAGTGTTATATTGTTGTGTATTAAGATGTCATAGACTTACGACTTATAATATAAGGCTGACGTTACGTTACCTAAATTGAAACTCATCACAACCCTTCTTGATTAAGAAAAAAATTCACAAACATATTAGCTAAATCTATATTTCAAAATTAAAAAGTTAAGTCCAAATCCGTTTTTGTTTTATGACACGAATGAAATTATTAGTTATGTTCTCCCCCTTATTTCCTTTTTTTTTTATTCCCCTGAGGAAAATGCATTAAATTGCATACCCCGGCTGCGGCGAGCCGGCGGTTATGTGGGGCTCTTCTCCCCAGAAGGGGGAGGCCTACCCACTAAAAACCTCAGGGATGGCCTTCCTCAGGCACGTAGGGAGCCCCCGGGAACGCCAAGCGACTTCAGGGAACCCCCAGCCTCCGCTCCCCTGCGATACAGGGGAGCCCTCCTCGGGGGAGGCTACAATATCTCCCCCAATTTCCTCCACCGACGTTCCCCCCCCCGGCCACGGAAGGGGCGTGATCCATCCCGGGTCGCCGTATCCGCTGGCGCAACTACCTCTCGCCTGCCAGCGACCCGCGGCGGCGCCGCAGCTGTGCTACCGAGCCCGGCGCCGCCTCCTTCGAGCGGGATCGGCCATCTCCCGACCCCGCTCGGCGGCCTCCTTCTGGAGCATCACTGCTTCATAGAAGGAGGCCACAGCCTTCCAACCTCCCTCGTCTGCCAGCATTGACGCAATCAATGCCGGCGGAGACAGATCTCGCCCGATTTCTGCGACCAAGACTCGGCGCTCGGAGGCCCACGCGGGGCATTCCGCTAGCGTGTGCTCGGGTGGAGTTATGTTCTCCCCCTAAATCAGTTTATATAATTTTCAATGGGTTTTAGACTTTTTTGTCATCTATTAAATGACGGGTTGCATGTTTGAATAGATGGCAGTTAATTGATGTGGTGTTGGCGCACAATTCAGATGAACTGGACAGAAAGACGCATCAACGAGGAAGTGCCGGAATTCGTTATAGAGAAATAACGACTAGAACTACAGAGTGCTCTAATAAACGTATATCAAATTTTTAAAAGACTTCCTAACATAAATATTGAACGCCTTATTAAGGGCAATTTAGAAAATGTAAGGGATTGTGTAATTTAACCAGACTCTCGTGAAATTGGTTAAATATATGCAAATCAATTTATAGCAGCGCTAACAAAAAGATGTCGGATGATCTTCCGCGTACCTCTCATCTACGGTTTCTACTACAAAACTACTACTACGTAATACGGACAAATTATTGCGTTTGAATTTATAAGGAAATGTAATTTATAAATAGGGAGTCGTGCTGTGGTGCAATCTATTGTGTAATGTTCCCATCGCAACTACAACATTCATGAGTTTAAACAATAGATGTCTCTGCAGGCATGCTCTGAATGCAGCGAATGCCAGAGCTGAGCCCTGAATTAGAACAGACGTTTTTGGCTTCGTAATTATATTCGCAATGTCTGCATCGTTGGATTAAGGGCACTGCAGCGAATTAAAATAGTTTCTTTAGTGATATCTCAGTATGCATTTGAGAATTAGGTAAAAATCTTTTTGCCAAATGTAAAAAAATATTAATTTTGTCACTTATTAATATTACAAGAATACTAATTGTAAACGCGAGGGAATACATCACAGGCACTTAACATATGGTACACCTGCGAAGAAACTCTGATATGTTGCTACGTTAGGGGGTTGCGGAATAAAAAGACAACCAACCCTAGCAGACAAATTTATTTATATTCGTGTTCTCAGGGTCGAAAGGTCTACCGTCGCCGGTTGTACTTGTGAGTCTTCCTACTTTCCAATGCAGTTGAGACGATACTAGTACTGCCCTGGTATGTGGTGGTGGTAGTGGTGAGGCTTGAGTGCAGCCGGAACCTCAGGGTCAGTATAGGTGGTGGGTTCTTGTGCGTCGTACGATTAGCTTTTAATTTTCAATCAGGAACCTTGCGTTTCCAGCAGGAACCTGGAACCCGAAAATCGGGATTCAAATACGCACAATTATTATTTTGATGACAATATGTCACAATGTTATATGTAATAATATGTCACTACAAGAGTAATAAAAACTGCATCGCAAGAGCCACGCGTGAGGACACCAAGTAAGAGGCGAACGTGCTCCTTCCTTGCAATCTATCTTCGCAATGGGAACCACTGCGGTGACAGGTTTGACGTTTCTATTTATCCTATTGTAGTTAATTCGCAATCCTAGCATTGCAAATCTTTGCCGCCACTATTTGTACAGGCAAAATGATAATTACTTATGTTTTCGCTAAGTGTATAGTTTTAGCTATAAAGAACAGTAAATTATTATTAGTTTATAAGTTGTAAATAGATTAAATTTCCTAATCAAGTGGTAAATCTTATTTTGTTTAATATAATTTAGCTATAAGTCTTTACTGTAACATATTTTATGTTACAATGTATTTATTTATTTAACTTCTTTGCATTGGAATTTAAAAAAATGTAAACAAAAATAAGAATTAATTTCCGAGGCGTTTTTTACCAGTCAACCAAGAAAGTGCGGAAAAATGTTGTTGATAAGGAATACGTAAGTATGTAAGTGATGTTAAAGTCACCAAATTACACCCACCAATCTAAGCCAACTTCATCTGTTCCCAGTGAAAAGCGAAGACAAGGCTCTGCCGCTCCCCACAAACCTGTACTGGGCTAGCTTGATGGGAGACGACCTGAACTTGATCTGTGGAGAGCGTTTGTGTGAAGCGTATATATGAAGCGTATATATGAAGCGTGAAGTGAAAGTCTTTTAACTGAAATAATGATGATGATGATGATGTGAAGTTACATTATTGGATGTTCGATGAAAAAACTTGGCTGTAACTCCCTATTTACGGTCTATCACCAAAGACAGAAATTGAGGACTAATTAGTGGGTATCAGCGAGGTAGCACATACCCTCGTATATTGTGGTTTTTCATGGTATAACATCGTGCGCAAAGCCTATCCCAAGAAAAAATGTGTTGATCGTTTTTTGAATACGTATTTTAATTCTGACGACATAATGAACCGGTAAATTTATTGATTCAATCTTTTTCAATCGTCCTGAGGAAATCACAAAGTTTAGAAATTGCTTAGACATTTATAGAATCGAAGTACAATACTTCCACCCGATACTAGATAAAAACTCAAGCGACTTAGTGCATTTGGGCTGCATTGATCCCATCTGGCTTGAACTGCTTGGTGACCCTGTTCAGTCTGAGCGCCAGCAAAACTAGTAACCCATCAAAGTTCTCACCATCCCCAAAATAATTCTAAGGCGAAGCTATAAAATCCATCTTCGGGTACCAATATTACAAAAAAAAATGACACCTCGTCAGGCACTACACAGAAAAAAGTAAACACAAAATATTTAGATATAACTCAATAAAGATTTAATGAACTTACGCCTTTTTACTCGAAGCATATTTACGTCTTCACATCACAATTTAATTAAATTGAACACTTTCTTTAATTTTCGTAAGTATTATATGTCAATTAATATTATGTGTAGCTGTCAGTTGCGTCCCTTGTCTATTTAAGTAATGTATGCATCAGTAACCTAATCGCTCGTGTCCGTGTTTGGACACGGTGGTAATTAATCTGAACTAACCCGGTAATCTGTCTTTAACGACCGATAGTGGAGTAAAGCAGGACATTCGTCTACAGCAACCCTGGATTTATCTCAACGTCAGGTGTCTACTTTGAATTAGTTGGATATTGCATTACAATTATGCCTAAATAATATATATTCATATTGCATTTTTCACATTAAACATGAAGCCGTTGTATATATTAATAAATTAATAACAGGATCTTGTTTAAAAAATTTATTTCAAAATTATCATTTGAATTCATATTCAAATTGGAATTCTCAAACCAACGTCATTGTTGGTTTGAGAAATCTTAGAGGAGACTTAGAACGTCGGTGGCGCTGTGTTTGTGGCACTGGTTTACGAATCGGATAATGATGATGAGATCGGGGGCCAGGTACTGATCCTGCTATGTAGGCAACCAATCCGTACCGTGCCAGCGTGGCTGACTAAATCTCAAACACCCTATCATAGTTAGGGTAGGCTCGTGTCCCTCGGTGGGGATGTAGATTAGCTGTGATGGATTGAGAAATATTAATGCCTATTTCTCTGTCAGGAAATACATCATGGAATATAAATCAATAACCATAATAAATATTTATTTGCGAATTTAACGAAATGAGATTTTCCACCAATATAAATATTTCGTGCGGAAAGGTCTTCCAGTAGCTTATATATGCTGGCACGCACCGTCTATAGGCCTCTTACAACTAGGACGATTTGATGTCGATTTGATGAAGATTATAGGAAGGCATTGCATGCCAGCAGCGGACGTTCTATCGGGGCCAGGCCGTTGCCTTTTAGCTGGAATGATGATTAGATAAAATGATGTTTGAAAAAATAATTAACATGTTATTATAGAAATACATGTTAGATTATTTTTAGTTTTATACTAAAATTAAGTTATGTTCTGTACGTATTATGTACTGCAACTTATGTATCTTTAAGAAAAAAATTGCAAATTTATTTTGTATAATATAATGTTAATTTTTTGAAAATATGTACAATGTATAAATGCTTATCATACTTACAAAGTCATGAATAATTATCGAGCATACTGATCTATCCATGAACTTTCAATTAAATTGCACTTTCTGCTAATAATTATATTATATTATTATAGTAGCAATGAGCTTTAAATGATAATAAAATAGATAGTGACAATTTATAATAAAAATTTGGCGTCCACTGTGAAAGGACATACATTGTGGTAATTTGAAACTATACACTAGGGCTCGCATCCTACCAACAACAGAGGAGTGACAGATGCGTGATGCTGCCTTTTAAATGGGAATATGCTCTTTTTTTGAAAGTTTCGATATATGCATATATATTTATATATATATATGCATATATATATATATATATATATTTACTGTACTCAGACACTTGAGTTTCACTTTGAATTACAATATGCTCCTAAGACTAATTCATTATTAAAAAGCTGGCTAGAGAGGACGATGCTGGTAAAAGCTTATTTGGTGATTGCAGGTAAAGTTTATTTTGTTCTATTGTCCTTTATTTTATTATGATTTTTTTTATTTTATAGTTTTGTATAATAAAACCGACTTTAAGCAACTAAATTATATTTATATTATTCCTTTCGAAACTGTTTATTGTAGAATCCGTTTCTCTCATGCATAATTACTTTTTGGAGAATATTATTACTCCCGTAGTGCTGAACTTGCTTTCCGTGTCGCAGTTTCATGACCAGGAGTAACTCTGTGACTTATAACCGACGTTATATCAATACCTATAAGGGTTTCACCACTGCTGCCTAGATTTGCCACGATGGAGGGATGTTTGATGGATGGCAGCATTGACCCGCCAGGTTACAGAGTCAATTTTAGTCTTCAATGTAGAGATTTTATTATTTAAGGAACGCCGAAGAGAATACTCCATTCCAACATCCATGATGTGGTAATGCAATCCAAGTACGATGATGCAATATAATTAATTGCCGCACCTACATATTATAAGGTACGGATGGGGTAGTTACCCAAAATTTTACTAAGCATCAGCAATTTATTTTGTCGTATAATTATGTGCACTTTCTGACTAAACTACGAGTATAATATCTAATATTATGAAGAGATACGATCCAATTAACTGATCTGATTATGTTGAAATTATGTATGGAGATAATTTGAGGTCCAAGGCAGGACATAGAATTTTAATCAATGGAGAATATTTATATTTATATGGGAAGCTCCCAGTAAATATGCTGGAATGTTATTCATCAAATATCAGAAGACATACATAAATTCTATTACATCGTCTGACGTAGCACTGTGATTAGTTAGAACAAACACTGCACACTAGTAACATCAAGTTCCAAACATCTGAACAGAAAATAGAGCATAAAGGGATAGAATATTTAATAAATACGGGTCTCGTTTACAACGCAAACAACTCATCAGGCAATACAAACAAAAGTTCCTCGCTTGATATTTTTTCATGCAGCAATGGCATAGTCAAAGTAACTTACGTAAAAGACGGAATGTTTCACTCTACAATCACACAATGGTATTGGTATATTTATTAACAGATTTTTAGGTCAAACTATCATTTTAAATTGAATAGTTTTACTAACGAACCTAAAACCACCATCGACTTTAGAAATTTTATAAAAAAATCCATGAGTTACTTGACTAAATGTATATTATACTTACTGGATTTTATTTAAATTTATGACCACATCCATAAATATTTATAGTCTTTGCCCTGGTGATTGTTTAACGAGGTTTCATTCCTCACCTGGGTTATTTTTTAACGAGATTTCCTTCCTCGCAGCCCCGAAAGGCGGTAGCCCTCTCCCCCCTGCCGTTTTTGGTCCACGCCGCCTGAATCCGGTACCCCCCATATCTGGGGGGCGTTCCCCTATCCGCCACCTGGAGACACCTGTGGATGCGCCTGGTATGGGACGGCAGACCCACGCAGGTGCTCACATGTACCTAGATCAATCCTAAAAGAGGTAAATCATACTGTATATGTATACATGTGACATTAAAAATACTTGACATTAAATACATTACTAGAGTAAGACTATTCTCTGAAATTTTTCGCTTTATTTGTTGCAGCAAGAATAAATTGCATTCCTATGAAGAACACAAAAATTCTGCGGGAGAAGCTTCGGACGGAAAGTTGGTAGATATTTTCTTCGTAAGTCGCGGTAATTAATGCTTTTGTTTTATTTTCAAGTATTCACATTGTATCTCGTAATTGTGACAATAACAGAGTGCATTGTGCGATATAAAATGCACAGAATATTTAGTTTACGTTTTTTTTAAAATGATTAAGTATAATTACACCAGCGCGAATTTTATTTTAAGTCAAAAGGAAGGTAATAATTGAAAGTATGTCATTTAATTATAGAAAAATTACTAATATGGGGTGGAGTTGTAGATAACACCCAAAGGAATGTAAATGTATTGAATACTAATTATATGTACATAATGATTTTCATAAATGAATTTATTTTATAATTTCAAATTAAATAAAATTTTAAATAAAGGCAAGTGTTCTGAAGGACTGTGGAAATGAAATTGCTTCGGTCTGTGTACACTTAATTTTAGTAACAGTTTTAGCCGACGCTTTAAAACAGCTCTTTATAATAAGGATAGTAGAAACGGAATTAAAAGCTATCGACTCATAGTTCTAATACTTATACTGTCTAACTAAATTGTTTGTAAAAATTATGACCTTAAGGTTGACATAATTATAAATAGATTTATAATTTTTAAGCCACGAACAATATACTTTACATAAAGAAGAAGTGAATAGTTATTATTCTTCCTTGTACTTAACAGCACGTCAAACTTCACATTTACGCTGTTAAAAACGCTCACTATAATTATTTACTCCGATAAGTTGCTGTGTACATACAAGAATCTAGAAATTAGCTCTTTAACTTGTCTTATTTTTTTATTGTTTTGACGTTTTTAACTACCTATAAATCGGCTAGTCTAGTCTAGTTTACCCTTGTAAATAACAGTCTTAATTATTCTGACAAGAATTAAATCTGCTACTACAACATTTTTGGCCATGAGCAAAGCGTTCGATCTTGATGTTTGTGAACTGTTGTTACAATAGTACGATCATTATAAAAGGCATAGCTTGAAAATATAGCTTAAGTAGATTCAGAGATAATACGTCAAAATAATGACACTAGATAAATAGACACCAAATAATTACAAATGTGTGATAAACGTTTAATTGTTGCACGGGGTAGCATTATTGGACTTTTATTGTCCGTGTAATAAATAATATTTTTCTTACATTTACACCAATCAGCCTAGCCCAAAATAAGCTGTGGATGTGGCTTGTATTATGAGATCTAGGGTAGCGGATAAACATACATATATTATACATATATCAATAATTTTGGTAGAAATATGTTATAACAACCATGACTAAAGTATAGTGAGTATCGCAATTCATCACGTAAACATCTGCCCCTACCGGGACTCGATTCGGGGTCTCATAGATGGCGACACCTTGCAACCGTTATACCAACCACTCAACTGCGGAAGTTGCCCCAGATGTTTCATTTGATTATTGTATCGTGCAGTATTTATAAATACTACAACGAGCAACCCCATCCGGTTTGATCCGGTATATGTGACCAATTATTCATTTATACTTTAGCACTAGTGGGTAATTTGGGTACTTGGATGTTTTTTTTTTCAGTTTTATGGTGTACTTCGCTACTATAATACAAAGGATCTCTGATGCATAATGATAATATTGCCAAACATGTCAGAATTTTTTATTGCGGTGAGCAACAAGCGCCCGTACGCTCACCAAAAATCATCCGGGGACTCGGCGATCAAAGCTAGGGATTTGATCACTGTACTGTTAGAACAATGTACTATCAGCGTTTCGGAAGGTCCTGAAATGGATTGAAAAAGTGCTATGAAAATTAGTTTAAGGGCTGTGTATATTTTACTTTAGCTATCTAAATTAAGGTGATAAATAATTTGTTTTTTACATAACATATTATTTTAGTTTCATTTCTTTACTGAGTGTTTTTTGATTATGTGGATTTCGTATTGGAGAAGGAGTGTTGTTTTTTTGGTTCTATTTCTCGCTACTCTGAGGATGTGCTGAATGTCAGAAGCAAATACATTTAACGACAAGTTTATAAGGTGTCTGGCAATTTTACAAACTGATTTTGTGGTGTGAAGTGTAAGATGTTACTGCTTATTCTTCAATAACTTATATAATATTTACAATTTTTCTAAATACTCCGATAGATAGTAACATATAGAATTGTATAAGTTCCATGTAAAATTTAGGGTTGAAAAAGAGTATACATTTGTCAGATATATCAACGAATGAGAACCTTATTCCTGAAATTAGATTAATAGTTTAATTATAATATAACTGAATTAACTACATCAACCATAATTTATGATTTGTAGACATCTAACTACTTAATAGCATCAAAGATATAGTGATAATACTCCTGCTGTTAGGCATAAATGTCCTATTACCACCTAGTACGGGTTTGGGAACCAATCTCTTATTCGTTATTCCTTCTGGCCTGTGTTTTGCTGGAGGTCGCACTTTGGTCTCGTCTATATGTTCATATTTAATTACAGTATGAAATTAACCTTATGTTGAGTTGAGTCGGTATATTTTTAAATTACAAAAAAAATATAATATAATGTATAAATCTAACCATGACATTCTATCGATAAGAGAGCTGATAAATATTGATGGTCTGCCTATTTAGACGTGAAACGAGCTATCTGTCGTCAGGCGAGAGCAATTATTTTATATTACATATTTTATAATATATATAAATATTATAATATTATATATAAGATTTATGTTACAAATATGTTAACTTTGCTCAAGAAACGATTCTAAGTTAGTGAAAACATATATAAAACCGACTTGTCTTATGTTAAGTCTTCCTCATTATATAATGTAATTATATATATATATATATATTTTTGTTACCCTGAGGAAATGCATTGGGATGCGAGGGAGCCCTGAAAAAGTGTACCCTTTTAGTGCTTTTTTGCAAGTTTTGCTTCTGTGGTTAATATCTAGTGAAAGAAAATAGAGAAGTCAGTTGGATATAGTGAAATGAAATAAATGCTTCTACTAATATTTGTTTTTCCGTTTCAAATATGTGGCGTGTAAACGTAAAATAGCCGCTGTAATGTAATTGAGTGGAATAGGAATTTTTATGTCAACCTGGTAAGTCTCTGTGTTAGTGTACGAGGCGCTTTAGAATTAAGTATAACTACTGCAATGGCATTGAATTGAAGAAACACTACTGCGTAACACAAAATAAAACGCAACCAAATAAAAATGATATATTGCGGGTTATGCATTTATATGTCAGATAGTCTTTAAGTCAGTTTTCTTTTTTATATATTTAGAAAAGAGATACACATTTCTAAATCTCGTTTACGTCAAGAACGCCATCTGATTATAGATGAGTGAAGCCAATGGTAACAGATTGCTTTTTCAGACCCGCAGGGTGGCAATAAATGTAACAATGTTTGCTAAAACAGACTAGTTCTGCGCGTCATAAATGGATGTCGCTTTGTAGACTTTTCATAATATTATTTCTACTATCGTAAATGTATATTTTACGGTAAATATTTAGTTGTTTTCGTTAAGGAATATGAAAATATCTGAGCATTAATCAAAGTATTGGAAAAATATGATGTCTGAAATGAGTATATTCACTTTTACTTAAACTTTATATTAATTTTATATATATAATATAAAGCTCCTAAAATATTAATTACATCTTTTTCAGGAATTAATAAAGTAGTTTAAGTAATACAATTTAAGTTGACACTAGTGTTATAACTTTAATAATTATAAATACCTATTCTATTTGTAAACAATCATTGTTATTGAAATATATTGTTTCTTGCAATTGCATTTCATTATCATTTAACGACATAAAAAGTATCAAATAAAAACAATTAGATCTATCCATTAAAGTGTCAAAAACATGTTACAATTCTGCTGAATGTAAATTTCAGAAATCGCTTGCATTTCATTCATGAATTTTCACCTTCATCCATTGAAGGCTGACCTTTCGTCACGGCGATGGTGTCATATTGATGTCAAATGCAGACATGCGCGCTAGAGCCCACGCATGCGTATTACCAGTTGATAACTGTTGTGTACATTGTGTTGTTTCGAAAGAAAAATCTGTCAAGCTTTAATAATAAGCTTCAACCATTTTGCTATGGTGTTATAGCCGCGGCATTGCTAATTTTACTGTAGTAGATTTTTTTTATTTAGCAGTTCCTTTTCCTAGTTTTCGTGTGTAGACGATTTTCTTATCTTATTAGCCAACATTACTCACATTACTTGATTTAATTTCGCTAAGTGATTTAAGCCAGGCTTTTACGGAAAGTGGTGTTTTTATTGTGGTGTGAAAAGGAGATACCATCAACAGGTAAGTTCAGTTACCAATTCGTATAATAGATACGCAGTGTATAGATAGAGAAATAATGTGGGCGTTACTCCAGACAAACTGCGTGGGTAGAACATCTGACTGCTCGTAGACAGTGCGTCGGTAAATAATTACACGGAAAAACTTTTTGTTAAAATATTATTCTGAAGGATATTCTATAGATAAGGTTTTCAAATTAGTTCCGATATTATCATTAATGGAGTTAGTTATCCGTTCATACAGTTTATGTCAGTTCTCTAGGTATATAATACAGCAGAATACTAATTTCTTGTTCTTACTTAATCAAAGATGACTGACTCTATGTAGAGCGTGGTCATGGTTGTCGCAAAATCGATATTGCTTATCGGGCGTGTTGCAAATACTTACGGGTCGACGGTGTTGGCCTATTTACAGGTAATTAAGTCGGAAATAATGCGTTACTAGCCTGTAAGTGAATGTTAAAAGGCACTTTATATAGGTACTTTATAAATATAATTTTTAATTACCGCCGTGTCATCAAACATCTTTATATTCGTCAACTAAAGAAAATTTATCTTTATAAGATATTAGTAATAATTATATACAATATGATAATGTATATAATTTAAATACAATATATAAAACGTGACATAGATTTTTATCATTATATAAATCTTATGTTGTGTTGTATACTTATTTCAAGACAAACTAACTTAATAACAACTAGCTACTAACTCTATTCTTAAAAATTTTTGCGCACAAAACTCTAATCATTGTACTATGGTTCCACGATATAATTTTATATGACAACCAAAACAACACATGTTCACGCCTCTTTATGGAGCTAGATAGAGATCATAGTTTTTTTGTCTAAGTAGATCTACAAATATTCCTCACTTTTCCTCAATATTCATACTTGATCTATTGGAATGCTTATACTTAAGGATCTCTTGACTTGGCATTTTTTCAGGATATCTCATATTTGGCAAGATAAGTTCATAAAGGGCATTCTTTACTAACTTACCATTTGTCTTTGCCTTATAATTTTTTTTTTCACTTGTCGTTTTTCGTCCTATATACGCATTCGAGCCATCTGAACAATGTCTTTTCGATTTTTGTCAATAAATTTTCCTTAATGCGGTAATTATAACTTGACAATTTATCTTTATCTTTTTCTAAAAGCTCTCATTTTCACTGCATTATACTTTAATTCTTTTTCTGCCATACACAGCGTTCAGTTCGATACAAGAGGGTAGGGTACTCCCTACGTACTACTATACGCTTCCATTCGCAATTAATCGTAACTTTTTAAAAAGATTTAGCTTTTCATGAGAAGATAGTTAAAAGCCCATTTGCTTTGTTTGTAACTATAACTACATTTAATGACAAACTCATACTTACCATCTTCATTTCGTTTTCAATCATAACATTATATTTATCTTTTATTTTGTGTCAAATATCACCATTTTCAATTTGATTACTTTCATTCTCTTTCTATCAAGTACTTCATACATGTCTATAATTAACCACAACTTGCAACTAGAATCACATGTACTCTAGGCAACTGGGATCACTTTTACCTTTGGGTCCGCAATCTACTTGTTTATATAAGTACGAGTATAGCAAAAAAAATAGACAACCATGATATCTTGTATATCTGTATATAAAAGAAGAAAAGACCAAAGATTTGGCATTTGCCTTACTCATTATCAAAACAGAAATTAAAGACTTTTAAGACCTGGCTGTATGGCACAGAGCCTTTGCCCTCGTGGGAAGAAAAAACTACTACTCTAGTATATCTGTTTCCGAAAAGATAATTTTTATTAACTCTATTTCTTTCTTTCGTTCTTTGGTTGCTTATAATAATATAGCATATAAATTCAATTACATGCGTCTCAAATTATATACAAACGATTTTACATTTCTGCTTCGAAAACCGATACTAGTATAAGCGACATAACTGTAGTTTCTAAGCTTACTTTGCTAAAAAGTTCGAATATGACTTTATACAAGATAATGAACTAACTTGCCGATACAAATTATTTTAAAAATATTATACTAACATGATAGCTTGTAAAACCAATTTAAGTACAGATAAAATTCCAATTTATGTTTGGGGATAACCATTGAACACAAAGGCTTATATCGATCGTACCCTCTCTTTTATACATTCCCCACTTTCCACATTAAAACCCTGCAAAATACAAGGACAATGCTCACTTTATATCTAACTGTACCAATAACTCTCAAAGACGGGAATTCAATTACGTAAAGGACAGATATTCTATTCAATTTCATTTCGTTCTTTGTTTAATCGACTGTTAACTTTTCGAGTGTATTAAATGCATTATCTGTTTCTCTTTTTGGTTTAGTAATACTATTTATTATATAATAAATTTCATTTGAGTATTTTTGAAATGAGCATTATTTATTTTGATTAGTCGTTGTTTGGAAGTGAATTACGATTTTGGGCCGTCGACAGGCGTTTTTTAAAAACTGCACGTTATTAATTATTAACTTTTATTAATCAAATTACAATATAGAACTATACCAATTCTATTAAATAATTTTTCAATTATTTTTACAAATATTCTAGATTTTTTGTTTCCTTTATGGTCTAAACTAATATTTCTTTTGTAATGAAATTCTAAATTACCTCATTACCTGCAACTCAAATATTAATAAAGATTTATATTTATTTTATCTTCGAATTACTGAAATGTTGCTTGAATAATATAAATGACATTGTAAATAAAATTGTAAGTATCTAAAATTTCACACTAAATGTCGGTATTTAAATAGGAAACCATAAAACATTTTAAATTGCTTTCACCCTGTCATTAGTGGTAACAGAAAATAGAGTTACCACAATTTCAGTGAGCCAAATTACAAATGACTACGTACTGACGTGCTTGTGGCAACCCCTCTCTCAAAACCACAGTTCTAACATAGTCCCTTGTGTACGCTCATTAGTAACTAATTCCACCACAACACGGAGGCTCCGGATATAATATCTAACAACAGCCCTTGATGGTAACTATATTATAGGTAGGTCTATTCCGAAATGGATAATTTAGTTTAGAAACCGCTTATTTATCTAATAAAAGGCGCCACCAAATTGTGAAATATTTAAATATTTCACATTTTATTTACCATGGGGGTAGACATAGTTTTTCACTTATTTTTTTTATCCAAACATAATTCCCTAGCTTACTCGACTTGCATTAATACTTTATGGGTCCGGGTATTCTTGATCTTCTTTCAATATGTCACCTATTTGATCCAAGTATGTTCGTCTAGGTCACTGATAACCAAAGTGGTCGACCCCTTTTTTTTATTGTTATCGCTGAGGAAATTGCATACCCTGCACCCCGGGAGAAGCGCAGAATTATGTGGGGCTCTCCTCCCCAGAAGGTTACATGTTCCGCTCTCTTAGATGTAACGGACGATGTACTTGAAGCAAGGGATCAGGGAATGGGTACTGTACTCACACTGCTGGACTTCTCCCGCGCTTTCGAAACTATTAATATCTCTCTTCTTCTTGCCAAGTTATCGTACTATGGGTTTGACCCCAAAACAGTAAAATGGTTTTATAATTATCTGACAGACAGATCTCAGTTTGTACAGGTTCGTGGTGACAATGGTGAAACCATTAGCTCCTCATGCTGTCAGGTAAACCGAGGAGCGCCGCAGGGATCAATCTTGGGACCTCTCCTTTTCATTTTATACACAGCCGATATTACCAACCATATACAACATTGCAAGTTCCATATGTATGCTGACGATCTGCAGATTTATTTGTCTTTTCCCCCTCAACACTGTAATGAGGCTGTGAATAAAATCAATGATGACCTGGTAAGAGTTTCCAACTGGGCCGAACGCAACTCTCTTTGTCTTAACTCTGCAAAGTCCAAATACTTGATACTAGGCTCTAAAGAAGGGGTTAGAAAAATCAAATCATTGAACCCTGTGGTTCTGGTTGATAATTGCCCTATAGAGCAAGTAAGTAAAGCTCGTAATTTGGGCTTAATAATCGACAGTGAGTTGCATTTCGAGGCACACGTCCTTGAGGCTGTCAGAAACTGTTTTTACCGACTAAAGCTATTATATAAAATTCGTCCTTACCTTAGTGCTGATTCCAAGATCTTGTTGTGTGAGTCCCTCATTCTGTCAAAATTAAATTATGCTGATACAGTATACGGTCCATGCATATTAGGCAGAACACAGAAGCTAATACAGCGCGTACAGAACGCATGCGCACGGTTCTGTTTTGATATTCCCCCTCGTGCCCATGTCTCTCCGTTCCTTAACAATGGTAATTTGTTGAAGATGTCTGCCCGCATGCATCTGCATCTAGCTACATTACTTTTCGGTGTAGTTTTGTCTAAGAAGCCAAGTTACTTGTATGACAGATTATCGTGGTCTAGAACTATGAACAAGTATAACACGAGGGCGTCATCACATCTGCTGATCTATTCTAAGCACAGGACAATTGCTTTCCGTGGATCCTGGTCGTACTCTTCCACGAAATGTTGGAACAACATTCCACCACCACTCAGGGATCTTAAAACAGTACGAACATTCCGTATAAGATTTAAATAATATTTATTGACTCAACAAAAATTAAACTAGACTTTAAGTCGTTGTTTTTGTTATTACGAGCCATGAAAAATGCAAAGCTATTTATCTCGATTTAACATTACCACTGACATTGACACTTTGTAATTTTTTTTTTTTTCTTAATTGTTTTGATGGCTCTGGGGTTTTCATGTAATCCATTGGGATGAATTCGGGTGTTGACAGTGTGTAGTGTGTTAAATTATTGAATAGTATGTTTATAAGTTGATTTTTATCAGTAGATCTACCTCCTTGTTTTAGATACATTATTATACATATTAAGTTATTTTATTATATGTCAACATAATTATAATTTATTGTCATGGCATATTCCTTTAGCAGTGTATTGTATACTTTTATTTAATTACTTGTTATATATTTTTTGGTTGTAAATTAGTTTAAATATGTAGTGGTAATCCGATTGCTCCGCGAGGTGTGAATACCTATTGCGGGCCAAGCAGAATACCAGCGCTGCAGCGTCTCGCGATGCTGCAGCTAAGCGCTGAGCTTGGTCATGTTTTGTCTCTTTTTACTTTTTAGTTACCTAATTATAATAATATTGTATACCGAGACAAATAAATGTTTTTCTTTCTTTCTTTTTTTCTATAAATATATATTTATATATTTCAGTATATAAATGTAGTCATAGAAATCATTAAGACTTCTAATATTTGAGTGATTGGGATTCAAAATATTTGTATCATTTCTTTCTTTTTAGTTGAGGATGTCGTGACATCCGATTGGTAGTTAATCGCTATCCAATCTCCACGAAATGCCCTAACAGTAGCAATGGGCTCGCTTTCTTTTATAAATAACTATGGCTGATTTTTTATATATCTATATAGATAATATATTATTTGTTTCTGTTAAATATTTATGTTTAATATGATATAACCATAAGAATTCCGCATTGTTTCATTTTTGAAACACATAAATTTGTTTGTACAAAAATCGACTCATTTGTGAACACGAAAACTAATATATTTAAAAATAAACATTATTTTCGATTTAACACAAGTGTATTTTTATATTCAAATAAACTGATAGACTGTAGATATCATTTCTGTTGACGGTTCTGTTTATCTCTTGAAAAAATCCATGCGGATGATTGTATTTTTCGACAATACATAATCACTCAGTCTGTAATCTATACATATAATAAGACAGTAAAAATATTTTGTCTGTACATTTAGTATTTTTGACTGAAATGGATAGAGGGGCACTTAAATAGATTATTAGAAAGCAAAAAAAATTTTTTGGAATTTTTTGTCTGTCTGTCTGTCTGTATGTTTGTTCACGTTTATCTCCGAAAGTACTGAACCAATTTGCTTGAAACTTTCACTATTTGCTTTGTTTTAACTCAGAATAATATCTAAACTTTGTTTCATCAAAATCGGTTCATTAAAAAAAAAGTTATCGTCATTATTAATAAATCGCCTCATTTTATATAACAGTTCATATCGTATAACATCACTACTTGAAGTGTAGATTTCGTACGGTATATTATAATTTAGCTGATTTTAATAATTGATTCCAGTTATAAGCAGTTGATAAATACCTACCTAATCTATACAAATAAATAAAATTGGAATATCTGTTTGTAATATTAAAAATAACTGCTTTCTACTACATGCATAATTATGAATGTATATACGGTACACATACCATAATACATATTTTTAAAATTTTTGTCTGTCTGTCTGTTTGTTCCGGCTAATCTCTGGAACGGCTGGACCGATTTGGCTGGACTTTCACTGGCAGATAGCTTATGTAATAAAGAGTAACTTGGGCTTTTTTTTATTACATTCCACTCGGACGAAGTCGCGGGCACAGCTAGTATTATATATTTGAAGAGTTCTCTTTCTATCATAAGAAGAACTCTCCTACAAAACGTGGGCAAATGGAAAATGTTGTACGTGATAAGAATGGAAAATGAACTGTATTGAAAACAATCAAAGTTTATTACCTAGAAAGAAAAATCATGAAAAAGAAACAAATCCATTATTCCCGTTTGCATTTTCAAATGCAAAAACGAATAAACTGGTAAAATAAATACAGGATACAGCGAGGGTGTATATGTGCATTTCCACTTTTCATTAACGGAAGCGCAAGCTAAGAGCTTTCGCGAGAAAAAGCTTTTCAGTGTTCTCTCGAAGTTAACTTTCATTTACATTGAATATCCGGGACGAGATGGTTTGAAGTGACAGCAAAGTTTTCGATTGCATCTTATCTTTCTTGTGTATTTCCATTTCTGTCAACATTAGGATTATAGAAAAGTTCCAAATTACTTTACCCCACATTTGGATTTTAAATATCATTAGGGCTTAGTCATACATAAACTTTTAGCCATTCAAATATGTATTTTAATTATGTATACACATAAACACTTTTTTAATTTGACAACTTATTATTTCACCCAAATCACCTTGTACTTTATGTATTTAATGTTTTCTTAACTATACTGTTTTCTTACCTCTACTGTGATAATCTTTAATTAATTAGTGGATCGTATAAAACCTACCATTTTAAAGTTTACCACATACTAAAATAACAAGCAAACCGTTCTTGAGCAAATTAAGCCCGTGTAAGTTTGATTGAAATTTACTGGATGACTGAGTATCGGGAGTAACTAAATTCTAATTAAACAACTTCGTAAATCTATTACATAGTTTGAAAGAACAAACTGAAAACAATGTATATTCACCTTGTATTGTTAAATGTACAAGGTAGGGTTGCGATTGTCGGACTGGACTGGAAAAAAACTCTTTGATTGTATCATTTTGATTTCTAAAAAACGAATAATAACTATTGACCCGAATTATTCAAATTAGTTCTCTTCAACCCCCCGCCCCCACCAATTTCGCAACATACTTCGATCGGGAAGTACGTGTATCGCAGCACCACGCTTTCTCCTAAGCGGTCGCTGTCCATTCAAGCCATAGACTCAATAGGACCACGGCTCACGGCAAAGTTTATTTGAAGACAACCCGTCTTAGTCATTTCAGTTAGGGTTAAGTCCAATATAACCTACGCAGCACGTGGCTGCGGGAGTATCCTGAGTGGGTTCACCACTCCTTTGTGAGGGTTCTTTCCTATCCTGTTTAAGTAAGTTTTTCGTGTAAGTATAGTTTCATTTTCTTTTTAGAGTTGATCGTTTTCGTTCTTGTGACTTACTATTCTTATGGTCTATTAATGGTTTGTAATAATTAACTGTTTTTTTTTTATTCATATCTGTGTTCGGGAACTGAATTATTAAGCGGCAGATTAACTCCCAACCAAATAAAATTTAATAAAAGAAACCTAATTGTAATAGTAAGAGATATTCTAGTTTAGATATTATTACCTTTAATTTTACTTGATACATACGGTCACATTGAATGGATCATTAGAAAAAAGAAATTAAAATCTTAGATTTAAATTTTTTCTACTCATTAAATTAATCAAATAAATTCTTTGTGCAGTGGTCCAAAGAAAGTAAGCATGGCAAAATATTGTTTTTTTCCAATTTACTTCAAGAAATGTTAAATTATGCTATTAGATGTAAAAATGCGAATTTAGAATCGTATAAAATTATTAAATCAAGTTTCTTTTCATCAAAGTTAATAGTAGGCTAATATTGGACCTTTTTATAAAATGAAACAAATACGATACGAGTAATGGGTGAATTAATGAAGTGTTCAGATTTCAGATTTTTGCATACACTTTTTCAATTTACCATAAATGCATTGTAGAAATGTATATTATAGAAAACTAGCGACCCGCCCCGGCTTCGCACGGGTGCAGTGAAAAAATGGTTATGGTGGGTTATCCCTAAGAGATAGACATATACCATCGCGGACTTTTTTGTGGATTTTTGTAAGTTGTACAATACTGTAGTACATTATTTTGGTCTATCTCGTAGGGTTCAGCCAGCGTTTGCAATATAAGCGCAAAAAAACGTGCTTATTTACGACATCACATTAGAAACCTTTAAATTTATCAGTGTTTCTCTACTATATTATGCATTTATTATACATACAAACCTTCCTTAACAATCACTCTATTTATTAAAAAAAACCGCGTCAAAATCCGTTGCGTAGTTTTAAAGATCTAAGCATACATACGGACATACAGCGAAAGCGACTTTGTTTTATACTATGTATTGATAACGAAAGTCGAAAACATAGTACATGATTGGTCGTCTCGAATCCTAGTCGTCTTTATTAGAAGGTCGTTGCTAATATCACTCATAAGTAGAGATCGGATAATCGGATGCATATTTACCTAAAGTTAGTTTAAGACAAATTATGGAAACGGCTTCTTATTGTTTTGTTAAATAAAATTTTTCCCCATTTCTGTTTTTTTATTCAATTATTTAATTGATTATTGTTTTAGTCAAACTAGCTCACTACTTTCGTATAACACTCTTCATGTAATGAATCGTACATTCATAAATCGCACGGGGAACTGAAACTAAACTTCATGTAAATACGTATGCATAGTTGTATAAATGAACCCGGAGTCTCGATCTTTTGAAAATAAATACCACGTGCTAATTTAGTAATTTTCAAACAATATCACTACGTTAAATTTGCAGTCCCGTATTTTCCCGGGATTTTTATTTAACAAAATGTATTTTAAAAAGCCGCTTTCATAATTTGTAAGCCAAAAATTAACTTTAGGTAAATATGCATCCGATTATCCGATCTCTACTCATACGCAAGCAAGTTTTGCCACTATTTATATAAATATACAGCTCGAATTAATTTGCAATTAAATCAGAATATTATCAGATCAAGAATTAATTTAATTAAATGAATTATTTTACTTGATAATTATAAACTTATTTTTATTTAGAGCGAGTATATTTATATACCAATTCTAAGTAAGGTAAGACAAACAATTGTACCGGTATCAATTAATCTCAAAATGAGAAATTAATATAAGTAATCATATGATTAACGTATTTTCCTCTCTGTTACGCATAACGTTAATACGAATAATTGTTACTAGTGTAAAAAAAATGGAATAACAGATTATCAGAAATTTGTGTAGCATTTATGTGTAAGTAATAAATTTCTCATCGAATCAACGCATCGGTATGGAAATACGAATGATTTCCTCACAACCCTCTTAAGGAGTGGCGGCGAAGGGGTGGTCGAAGGGTTATATTGATATTTACATATACAGCCTCTTCTATCTTGCACCACGCTCCCTACGCTGTGAGCTAAGTCACGCGTTGCTTCAATTTCCCGAATCCTATCAGTCGCCTACTGGGCGCTGTCGGGAACAGTCGTGCATTTAAGTATCCTCTATTTTACTGATTCATTGTATTTAATTATTTTAAAAATGGACATCACTATTACCAGACACTTCAGCTTAGACGAAGTAAGTAATCTCTTGTATCAATATATTCAGATCATATATTTTTTATAGATGCTTTCTTAATTAAATTTATGAAATTAGATTTAGTTCCTTTATGAACGAAGAATTTTTATTTTAATATATATATATTAATCAGGTCAATTTTAATTCCGTGTGTAATCATTCTAGCAAATTCTGCTGTGTTGTAACAATGAATTCCCAACATCAAACGACAGCCGAGTGACTTATTTCACGATAGAGTTTTCTGTAATTTGACCTAAAGAAAGGACTCAAGGGTCTTCCTCGATTTAAACAAATCCGTGATTATATACAAAAGAGCAGGATTCGTCTTTTTGGATGTGAAAAATATTCAAATATACAACCTTTGTTTTTGTCGACTACTTACACACGCGCAAATCGAACATTCTGTGGGTTTGCTTTGTAAAATGTCACCGTATTATTGTGTTATTTTCTTACAACTTTATTTTTAAATAACAATTTAAGTTTATTTTCTTCTTATTGATTTTAATATTTGTCTATACATTTAATAAGTTACAATAGTTTGAATTTAATTCTATTTTCCAAAAACAATGTCATCACTTAACAATAATAATAGACTAGAATTACTGACTAAGTTAGTAATATAATAGTAATATAGAATATTTAGTAGACTAGACAAATATTATTTAACACATTGGTAAACTTCATAAATATTCAGTAATTGCAACTTTAAAATAAACCGCTTTAGGATCTTCGAGCAAACTTAATTAAAACTTCAGAATTTAGATCTTACCGCGTGAACGCAATCCACACCGGGGAGTTCATCGAGTAATCAACAAGAAACTACTTGAATCAATTTTTCCTTTATTAACGTACTTTTATATTTAGCGTATATTTAGAATTCATAGTTTTACACTTAAAGTTATATGGAGATAGGCGCATTTTACAAACGACGTATAAAAACTTACGCAAATTAATATTTACATTATAAATATTTACGTACACTTACGTTACTTACATAAAAATAAATAAACACTTACAAAAACTTACACGTTATCGTGTCTATTTAATTACTACTTAATTAACGTTTCTTCTGTTTTTCATTGTACAATATTCCTGCGTTCAAATTCTTACGTCAGAATAGTGATAGCTATAGGCGGAAACTTTCGTAACTACGTTATAAGCATGTGCTTTTTTTTATTATGTATCTTAACTAATTTCAGTGACGCAAATAAATAATATATTTTTTATGAGTATGTTTATATTCACAACTTTATCGTTATTTATGAAATATTTAAACATTTTGAAGCGTATTAAAGGATTCTCCAAGACCATTTTACAAAAATTTTACATAAATTATGATATTGTTAATAATTGTTAAGAAATCTTTATTGAATTGTCTTTTTTAATATATAGGCGCATTGCATTTTAAAAGTACTAACCTACTTGTAACCATAAACCAACAAAACATACTACCACCTCGGGATGGGGTAGCAAAGTGGGAGACGGTCCAAATCAATAGTTGGGGATGGTCTCACTCCGGATAGGGTTTATTGTGGGTAGTAAATACGGAAATAGGAACTAAAGGATTTTACTATTTTTAATTATAAATCACTATTAACATTATTACCTATATTACAAAAATTAATTAGAAATAAATGTGTATTAATTTTCAGAATTCAATATTGATTTTCAAAACATTGCCCGAGTTATCTTTTTAAAGCAACAATTGACAAATAAACCGATAACCCCCTTGAAGATTACAGTCGCTTAAGACCTCATATAATTTTTGTGAGATTCGCTTTAAATCAGCGACCGTCACAAGAACTCATGAACGTTACTTGTGACCAGATGGAATGTTACGGTACGGTTATTTGATTTCTTTAGTATTCCTTCAAGCCGGAACACAGAAATTGTATAGTATTGACACTGCTACTTTACGACAGAAATTATTAGTTCGTAGTACTTACGACCCATACAACGTATTTCTTCACTATTGTTTTGGAGGCAGGTGCGAAACGAACAAAAAAATAACATAAAATAGTGTTTTTCGAACTTTTAGTGAAGATTAATTTTATATTACTTTCTTTTAAACGGCCACTGCCTTAGATTTCATTTCTGTATCCTAATCACAGACTTACGGCTCATGTGTCTATTTTAATATCATTAATAATTAATCTAATTAACAAATAACCTTGCTGAATTTGCTGCGAATTCGAGAAATTATCATTATGACCCGACCTTGGATTAATCCTTGAGTTACCAAATTACGAGCTATTCCTCTTTGTGCTTCAGATTAATCTGTTATTAGGCTCATATTGTCTCTGCTTGAAAGATTGTTTCAACCAGTTACTTTGATCTCCAGTTAATAAGAGCAATTGTGTTAAAAGTTTTTTAATTCAATCAAATCCAGTTAAGGATTCCTTTAGGCCGTACATTTATTGCAGTTTTAAATTTACATAGGTAGTTAGTGACAAATTTATCTTAACTAAATCATAAAAAATATAAGTGGACAAATGGACATGGACAAATCCTCGAAATTGTACGTTTTTTGATATCGATCAATATGCATTCTATTTGTGCACTGAAAATTTCATTTAAAACATATATTATCATATTATAAAAAGAAAACAAATCCTTTTGTATAGTTTATAATAAATTAAAAAACAATTTTGTAACAATACGTATGCTACATATTTTTTTTATAATTATACCATCACATTCTTATATTAGTCATCTACTCATCTCAGAAATTACCACAACAATTCCAAAGTAATTACGGACAAATTGCAAGCACAAAGAAAGAGAAATACGTTAGGGAATTGGCGCGTATTGTTATGAAGTACGTAATAAGAAATTATTTTTGAGATGCGACAGTTGTAGTTTGTGTTACCACAGTTTTTGTTATACCTAGTCATTATGCTGACGCATTGTGTTGACTTAATGTCATAAGTCGGTAAGATTAGTATTAATTATGATGTGAAATTAGAAGATCCACAGATTATTTTTTAAAATTGGAAGGTATAATTATTATAAAGGTTATAGTTTATTTCATATGCAAATTTATTTTACGTTTCTACGGTGAAAGAAAACATCGTGAGGCAATCTGTATATACCTGGTAAGAAGTTGAAATGTACATTTTAAGTCTCTCACTCACAAATTACATAGTTAGGGTTGTATACAAGTGTATAATACCCTTTAAACGGATATGAGCTATGATGATGCTGAAGAAGATTACTATCAACGCTCAGTTGTAATTTGCCGTAGAATAGATATAAGTCGTACAATAAAATGAAAATAATAAATAATGTTTTGTTGCACAGTCGTCAATGCGAAGTGGGGCGTTAGCGGCGATGGAGGCAGAGCCTGACCTCAGCACGTTCGAGAACAAGTCCGGGCTGGCTGAGGACATGAAGTTTCTCGCATCGATGCCGGAGCTCTGTGACGTCACTTTCTTGGTCGGCGACACGAGGGAGCCGGTGTGTGCCGTGAAGGCCGTCTTGGCGGCTCGTAGCAGGTATGAGATCACCATGAATCTAGTCGGCAACTGTATATAAAATACAGTTGCCGACTAGATTCATTATATATAGTCTGGGAATACCATTTTGCTGCTTAAAGCAGATATTTGGAACCATAAGAATTTTTTGATATCGTTTTCTTAGAGCGTAGAACGTAAAAGTGTCGAAAGCAATTTCCGTAGCTCGTAGCGGATACTGTAGCATATACCGTATGCAGTAGTCTTAAGTTACTACCTACTTACTGCGAGCATCATACTTATCACTCCAGAACTTATGATGCCACCTTTGTTAAGAAAATGGAGAAATCTTAGACGCACTCGCTCTGAGACAGATATCAAAGTAACGTACGAGTATTTTGATCGATGCGTTTGTTGTATAACGATTTTGATATCATTTTATCGTATATTGTATCTTTGACGTACTGTTATCTAAGGAAGAGATACCAAACTGTTAATTAAAATAAGAACAGTTTTATTACGCTACCACTAGGGACTGTACAAAATTGACATTCAGAAATTTACGGTGTCTATATTGACTACAAACGTATGAAAACGCATATGTATGTCGTTGGCAATGTCGGTAGATTGTAATATTTGTCAAGATTTTAGAAAAAACACCGTTATAAATGCAAACAATAGGATTCCATAACTATTATATAATATTTAAATACTGGCATATAGTATTAAAAATAATTGTAGTAGGTTTTGATTTTGTGGAAACTTAATGTTGTGATCTTTTTTAGTCATATTTAATGATATAATTATTAAATGTGACAAAAAACGCCAAGGCGTCATAACGATGATGTTGAAACAATATGAACATTGTAATTTATGTTAATTTTCCTAATGTTGTATGTTTTGTGCTCTTTTTGACTTCGTTTGTATTTTTTTATTTGTTGTGTCGTCTAAGATTCAAGTGTATTTTCTTTATAACAAGATGGAAAGTACAAGAAATTCTGTATGAGAGAAGATGCCAAATATCTTTCTCAGGTACTAGGATCAGTTCCTTGTACCTGGAGGATATCTCAATACTGACACTTGACAGTTTTTTAAAAAGGTTTATTATAACCATATTTTTTTTATTTTGATATTTGAAGTTGTAAATCTTGATATGTCAACCCAAAGGTTCCTTTAGTAATCATTTTTATACGATCGCTATATAGTGTTTTTTTTTGTATCTGTAATTTAAAAGCACCAAACATATATCATGCTACTTAAATGAACGTTCTTAAAACCTACATAATTAATAAATAATAACACCGAATACTAGAGTTCTTTAAAAGTGAAGTCCGTTTTTACTTTCTTTCTACGAACCCTTAGCTTAAAATAGATATGGTCTTTCTTTTTTTAGTCCAATTACTGTGCCCATCCCATTGTTAAATCTACTTTGTGTATTACCCCGGTAAAATGTTGTTTGGAAGAGATTGATATTTGACAACAATGGCGCCACTCTTATATATTTACTATTTATTGTATTTTTTTAATCATGCTGTTAAAGTGTTTACGTAAACTGTTACATTACTTTAAATTAAGAAATAAAGTAAACGGAGTTATTACGTTTATTGGAATAAACTAAAATGTATCCCTTCTAAGTTCCATTATTATCATTAGAATTTTTTACTTACTTAAGTAAGATACCAATATAATAAAACATCTACATTAATGAGAAAATTTTATAGTCTGTAACTAAAGTCCAAATGGTGTCCAGTGGTAATATAGTCTCATCCAGTGTTGAGCGAGACTATGTATATAGAATAGGACAAATGATTTTTCAACACAACAATAAATTATACATTCAAACAAACAGAGCTAAAGATATAAACGCCCTGTATATTAATACAGCCCAATCTTAAATTTTCATGGAAAACGGAATACATAATATTGTTTTTATGAAACTTTCGGGAGCAGTTTAAAATCAAGTTTAATTATCCCCTGCGGTTTATCCAGATTAATGATAAGTACAAAAAAATCAATCATGATTTACTACTATAGAGATATAGATAGATAGATGATAGGGACACGAAATAATTTTTACATACATATACATACATACATATATGTCACCTTGTTCCCAACGGGGTAGGCAGAGACCACCTCTCTCCACTTGCTACGATCCTGGCACACTTCTCTTGAACAATAATAATTTTTGAGAGTTAATTTATGAAAACCCGAAATAGAGGCTACAAGTTGCACCCAGAATCGTGTTTCGTATCATTCGTATATCGTGTTTGATAACGATTTTGTAACAAGTGAATTATTAATAATTCTTATTTTTTTGCAATAACGTCATTTCAATTGATTCGAATTTGACATGTCGTTAATATTTTTTAAATTTATAACTCAACTCTGTTTACAAACTAAATATCTAAGCGCTCATTTAATAAGCGTCGCTTAAAATATTCTCTACTTTCTTTACAGTCTATGTCTTAATTATAAAGGACATTGTTCCGGCTCCATACATGTTCTGCCTAAGAACCGTTCGAATCGAAAGTGACTTATATAAACTCTTAAAATTAAATGGAATCCTTTGAAATAAGTTTTCACGAACGGACACTTCAAGAAACTAAAATAATTACGAAAAAAGTTAATATTTTGAGGTTATAAATAAAAAATAAGTTGCTTATTTTTTGCGTGAAATATCAGAGTAGTAATATCAAAGTAATATTAACAATATTATGTACAGCTATATATGTTCTCTTCTAGAACTAGGAAAGGACTACTCTACTAGATACTAGGAAAAGAGATAGTACCTAGTCAAGTTTAAGATAATTCTTTGACAAATATCATTTTACAAAATCCAGTCCTTTACACACATCCGTCTACCAAGTACCTACGCAATGTAATCGGAGTCCGTAATCAAGCCAAAATTGTTAGAATAAAACCATGAAACGCATAGAAAATCACAAAAGAAACGATAGTCGCAAAGCAATCAAAAATTAAATGAAACGGACACAGATAAGGTATGAAGTACACCAGTGTTGCCAATTACGAAAACTATAATACTTGAATGCCAAGCTTTCGTTTAAAAAATATATAATACTAGTTTTTTTTTCTAGCTAGTCAATTTAGGTATTTAAATGAATAAAGTGTTATCAACTAATTTTAATAACCGACTTCAAAAAGGAGGAGGTTTTCAATTCGATCCGTATTTACCGAAATCGCGAAAACTTCCGAAACTGGCAGCACTGGCTGACGGAAAACATTTTATACGGCATCAATAATTGTGACCCAACTTTTTATTTGGAATTTATTTATTTGAAGTGTCCGTGGAATACTAAAAAATGTTTCAAATAATATAAAAATTATAGTATAATTAATATTCACATCGGTTCTTAGGCCAAAATTGAACAATGTCCTTTACGTAGCTCCGTTCAACTTGTATGTAGGGTACATCTGTGGTACGTACTCGTAGTAAGTTGCCTACTTTGACCTTGTTGTTTATCCTTATCCCGTCAGAGTATTTTGACATACGTTTTCCACGAATTAATTAAAGCTTGTTCAGATAATGTTTATATAGATTGATATATTCGGGTGTTTTCATTTATAACAACGTCCAAACTTAGAATTCAACTGAATTTGTGTAACTTCGATTGAGCATACAGAAATGCAATTAACTGTCAATAGAAAAATAACATATTTTGTTACAAAAGTATTAAATAAAGAAAATCTTATCTTTTTCTAATGTAATATTTGTTTTTTCTGCGAACTAATCAAAGACTTATAGGAAAAAATCCATTACGTGTAAGTAGTATAGATGGGATTTTTTCAGTTCTAAAGTTTTCTTTATAAATGGTATAGTATAAAACTGTTTATACCTAGCTAATGATACCTATCGTGTTAAATTGGTTGAATTTTTATACATTTATTCCGAAGTAAATAGTACCTTTGCATTGCTTAGTAAATACTTTAACTACAAACTGAAGATATTAAGCGAACATGGGTTGTTGAAGATGGGGATTCTAATCCCGCTTCTTGTTGAAAAATTTTCAAAACAAAAATTTCATGTAAATATTTATTAATCTATTCACTTCAATACTTAATTATATTGAAGATTTTTGTCAAATTTCATTCGTGTGTTGTCAAATTATCGATTTTCAGGGTTTCGTTGCGCTAAGAATAATTTAATTATTTTTAATAGTTTTACTTCGGTATACCTATTATTAATGTCCATTTTTCTATTGCTCTAAATTAACTTTAACTTACTAATATAATTAACTATTTACTAAATTACTATAAATTAATGTAAAAACAATAAACTGATGGATAAAAAAAGATAAAGATTTGGATAACATTCCCTCATGCCTATAACGAGCCGTATATAACGATATATTTAATAATTTTATTAAAATTTTATAATTAATCTACATTTCTTATTCAAAAATTGTTTGTTTCCAAAGACAGCTTTTCGTATCTACCTAAATAATAATTTGACACACAAAATGAGACATGTTACCGTAATATGATTTCCCTAGAGTGACAACGACGTCGTGTTTACATAAGTAAAAGCGATTAGCATATGATTATTTTTGATGGCGTCAATGCCTATAAAATTGGAAGGTTATCTACATTTATGGCAAAGAAGAGTGCCTTTTACTTTGTCGTAAATATTCATTTTAATATTCAAAGTCGTTTAGGTTATAAGAAGTGCAAGCGGTAGTATTTCTCACTCAAAGATAACGTCATGTGGCACCCCTGCTCACAGAGCAACACTATTAGCAGATCATCAGCACTCATTATCTTTTTGTACTCATTTCTGTTAGTTTGTAGAGACGCGCAATAGCCTATTTGACAGTTAGTTGTAACCATCGGCAATGGAAATTTGCAATGCGGATACAACAGAGTGCCCTGGCTGGAGGCATAGCTAAAACACTACCTAACTGTTCTGAATATATCCAGTATTCAAGAATAATAGTAGATATAAACTTTTTCCAGAGTCTGCATGTACAGGAAAGTATCTGAGCATAGGAGAAGTGAAGGTTGAAATTGAACTGTACTAAGCTAGATTCGTTCTAGACGATACGCATAAACTATACTTGAGTAGTGGGTGGTGCGGGGGAAGAAAGGAACTTAGAACAAATTCTGTCAGGTGGAACTCTTTCTAGGTCACAAGGGGCTTTAGGCTACAATGCACAAGCAACTGATTACAGACGTGTATAAACTACGACAATCCAAGCCATGCTGAAGACAATGTAATAATTAGAGGTAAAAACCTATTATGTAGTTATTAAAGAGTATTTTTCGTAATAGCAGACCTAAAATTGGTTGGGCTGGTCCCTAGATGATTCCAGCAAGTTCGATGAGTATACTTTGTTGCTCATCGGGAGGGTTCTACACACGCCTGTGGTATAGCCATCGAATAACTGGAATTCATTACAGCACAATACCTCGTAAAAAAGTAGCTATCATCTTCGCCCCTATATTCATCAAGTAAGATAAAGGCTAGGAGTTTCTCTGTCCTATATAAAAAGGTTGTTTTTCTGCAGGGTGTTCCAAAAAATGCTATATCAAGCCCCAAGCCCCCAAAGGAAGAAAGAACCGGCTCCGAGAGAGAACAAACTGAGGCTGTTCCTGAAAAGGTCTTCGGAGCCCCTTCTTAATTTGCAGAATGCTGCTCAGCAGGTGAGCTTGGGTTTTAATTACAATTTACGGCGGGCAAGTTTGTGCGTGAATGTTATATGTGAAATCCCTTTGTCGCGCATTCCTAATGGTAAAATTACCCTTCAACCGCATTTAAATGTAAAAATATGTTGCCTTAATAGCCCTGTGAAGAATTCATTCTCATAATAGCCCTGATTGAGACATGTACCATTGATTTCTATTATATTCCTTATATAGAAGACGTAGAGAAATATACTTTACTATAATATTTCCGGTATATGAAAAATTTTTAATGTTATGTTGGCTTTACCAGCTAAGCTTGCCGTTGTAATAACAAATGACAAATAGTTAAACTGCCAACAATGGTTAACTTTAAAATTATTATACTTAATCAGTACATTCATTTGTGGATTTCAGATATTATTGCTTTAAAACATGTCACCTAAATTGGAACCAACTTAGATAGATCCCTAAGGCAAGCAGGATCTGTCAAGAACGCCATAAAACACTTCCCCTAGTTCATTAAATCAAAAGTTTCCTCAACGCAGCATAATAAGATTTCCAATATCGCAATAAAGATATGGCCGTTTCCACTTGAAATTCGAATTCTCTGGAATATTTTTTTGTACAGAAGCACGTAATTTTTATTGAACAACTCAAGTGCTTTGAAAGCAGACAATACTATTCCAAGGAAGGTTGAAAGATTACTGGATTTTAACGTAAATTGTTTATTATTTCCAACGCAGAGGTCGACATACGCGCAGCAATTGGCTCCAATACAAGAGGTAAAATCAAAATTAACGATGTCGTAGGGATTATCATATCGGCCTTTTATATTCGATGTTCATGTACATTTTCCATAAATGACACAATTTTATGTAGATAGGAACTCAAACAGTACTGAAAGTATTGTTTTCAATAATTGTATGCAGGATCATTGCGAATGAGTGTCTGTTGCATGTTTTGGTTTCTTATTATTTCGTCTTTTAACATATCGAACAGTCAAGTCAAAATTTGAACCAATTAGTATTTTATTAATACTATTAAATTATAATAAAGGTAAGTCGAATTCGATGTTGTTATCGCTATCGTTGGTTTATTTTGTTGTAACACCAAAACACTCTTTTGCATGCTCCACGTGGTCGTAAGGGATTCTATGAATTTGGCATTTGTATTATTTTTTTTTTGTCATAATTTTAAGTTTTGTCATTGTGCTGTGGAATATTTATTATATAATATTTTGATGTTTATATTCTATAATATAATTTATTATCCCAACAGCCCTTCAAACATCGTCAACATAAATAATCACCAAGATTCGCAAATGGAAATTAATTCTCCATTCTAAGAGTTCACAAGAATCAATATTCAATTCACACTTTGGCTACGCCTGACTTCTTTTGAAATGATGTCAATTTCACTAAACGTTGTATTTAGGTTATAATTAAGATTCCTATTTGACTAAAGTATTACTTATGATACTTTTTTACTGACAAAACATTTTTCATCCTGATATATCCATAAAAAATATAATAATGTTCTTAATATTAAGATATTTTTTCAACAAACAAAAGCAAACTTGAATAATAATTGACACAAAACAATTTGGGGAAGGAAATAACAAGAAGTATCTTAGTTGCGAATACAATAAGTTTCGTTCAAAGACAATTGTTAAAGTTGGAATACACGCCTTCGAAAGTTAGGGCGACAAATGTTTCTCATCACACTGAACAGAAATACTTACAAATTTGTTGTTTTTCCGACAGCCTTCTTCTCAGCAACATCAGACGTTGATCATAGAAGAATTTGAGCCTGATGTGTTTAGGCAGCTCATTGAATACATACATACGGGCTGCGTCACTCTGCAGCCTCGAACTTTACTTGGTAAGTCTATTGAATTCATTAGATAAGCGATGAATCGGATGTTTTCTTCTGCGCGCGTAATAAGTAAACATAATCCTAATGGTCCAATAAGGTTATTCAATCGATCTTTGAGATTTGAATTGAAATGAATAATGGCTTTTAACGTTTCGCAAACGTCTTGATTTTTTTATGAGTTTTGATAGGAATCTTTTTCAGGCTATCGATCAAGTTGTTCTTTTCGGAGTTATTCTTATTATCAATTAGAGCTTTCAAAGTAATTAGTATGATTTTCATTTTTGTATGTGATTATTTTGTTAATACCTAATACTTCTCGAAAAATTGCTTTTTATTAAACGTGACAATTTTATTTATTATTTGACCATAACATTCATTGCAAAGAAATTTATTCTTTCGGAATAAAAATGGTGAAAATGTAAAACTCAAAAATAATTATGACTAATACAATAGATGTAGTTGTAAACAGTGATAAATAATAAAGTGTGTGGCGAACTTGGCGTTGATGACGAAACAGTGTATAGTCAATTAACAGATACTCAAGAATAACACACGTTTAAGCTAAGAACTGAAAGAAAAGAATAGAGAAAATATATTATTTATTTTTATTTATGTGAAAATGTAAATGTCTAAAATAGTAAAATGGTAGAATTAACTACTTAGGTATACCTCATATAAAGTGAAATATAAAATGAATGAATAAAAATAAAAGTGAATAAAAAAATATAAAGTCCCAAGAATATATATGGATTCGTGAAACTACAAAATTAAAACACGTTAGCATTCACGTCACTGTTTATTTACCTGAAAAATATTTGCTTAAGGGTATATGTGAAGGGTGCCTACAGGTACGAATCATTAGTGCGTGTTGATCCAACAAAACGCACGACCCCGGAATAATTGTGTGTGTCGTATTCGTCAATAACTTACTCGCCGCTCAAAATCTTACTCGCCGGAAGCGCTTATCTGTGTTGACTTATAAAGTGTAGTAAAAATCTAAAACCTCTCAAGCTTAGTGCTGCAGTTTAAACATTAAATCCTGATCTAATCCAGTGATTGCGGCCAACAGTCCCGTCGGTCTAAGCGAGCGAAGAAAGAAGAATATACTATTAGTGGCACTAACATTTGTGCAATATTATATTTGCTGTAAAAATGTCTAGCTTAAAAGTAAGTAAGTAAAGTTATAGTAGGTTGCCGCCAATAACCGAAAATTTGTTAGAATTCCGTTAATTCTACACAAAATCCGAAACCGTTTTTTACAACACTGGGAGAACGCATGTTTTGTAATGTTGCGCAGAGAAACAAAAATCTATGGCGACTTTCTTATTTGAATATATATTTTCTGATAAAAAAGGTCGTCGCCTTATTAAGACGATTCAGTTTGTGTCTATTGTTTTATATAATTATGTGATCTTATGAAGTATATGGATACGGTAAAATCATAGTTTAAATTAAAAATAAAATAAAAATATCCTAATCGCAGTATTTCTGTTCACGATTTAAAATCAAAATTGAACAGTTGTCTACTACTAAGAAATAATTAAATAACATACACATACGAGGGTCAAACTGAAAGTTCTTAGAAAATCAAAAACTGATAGTCATTAGCCAGTTATTAGTTTTATTATATCTTTTCAAAATATTGTCCATTCACGTCAATACAACGCTGCATGCGATGGAACCACTGGGAAAAGCATTTTGCCCACTCGTCCTTAGGGGTCTCTTCAATGGCATCGCGATACGCAGCCACCGCTTCTTCAGCATTCATAAACCGCTTTCCTTTAAGTTTTTCTTTAATTTTTGGAAATAAATAAAAATCACAAGGCGCGAGGTCGGGGCTATACGGCGGGTGACCCAGTAATTCAACGTTTGATGTCGCCAAATAGTCGATCGTTCGCTTGGCGGTGTGTGACGAGGCGTTGTCGTGGTGAAGGAGGATCCTACTGCGAGGTCGTTTCGAGGACGAACTTTTTCCAAGACAAGTGGCAAACAATTGGTAGTGTACCATTCTGCAGAAACTGTTTTTTGATCCTCTAACACAATTGTTGCGAAATGACCTATCCTTCCAAAGAACGAGGCCACCATTTTTTTTCCCGCACTTCGATCTCTCTTCACTTTAGTTGGCAACTCCTCGAAAGGAAACACCCACTGAGCAGATTGTCTTTTGGTTTCAGGATCATAACAGTAAATCCAGCTTTCGTCACCTGTTAGTATGTCGAACACAGCATTTGAGTCACCTCCGTTAAATCTTTCAATGATTTTACGGCACCAATCCACACGATGGAGTTTTTGAGCCTCAGTCAAATTATGAGGTATCCACCGGGCGCAAAGCTTCCTGACCGCTAAATGTTCGTGGAGAATTTTCTGCACTTGACTCATACCGATGCCTAAGCTTGTCCGAATCTGCTGATAGGTCACTCTTTTATCAGTCTCTATCATACGCCGCACAACACAGATGTTATCTTCAGTCGTCGCCGTAGAAGGCCGTCCCTCACGTAAAGCATCAGTGAGATTAGTGCGACCACGTTTAAACTCATTAAACCAGTTGTAAACAGTCGCACGAGATGGGGCTTCATCGTGAAAGGCCAATCGTAGTCTATCATAACTTTCTTGTTGACTTAAATGACATCGAAAGTCATAAAAAATCATTGCACGAAAATTTTCTCGTGTTAAATTCATGTTGACGTGACACAGGCAATTTTCAATTTGCCGCCAAATCGTAAAACAAATGACAAATGAATGAAATATATACTCAGTAATATTGGCAAAGAGTTCTATTTTCAAATTTTAGAATTACTTTTTTATTATATTGTTTATAAGTGGCCAGTTCTAAGAACTTTCAGTTTGACCCTCGTAAAAGGAAATAAAATCTTATTTGTTTGAAAAAAAAAAATGTTTATGTTTCTGAATACGAATTTTTGACACATATGATAATTTTTTTTCGAGAATGGTATATCAGCAAAGTCACATCGTAGCAACATTTTTGACAAATATTTATATATCTGACCGGAATTTTAAATATTATAAATCTTTTTTGAGATAATTTAATTTCCGCATTAATGACAAAGGGAATCGTGGTGAAGCGTGATATAAATAAATTATTGTTATTGAGGAAAAATTCTTTTCCTTGGGTCAACGTTGGAGGATCGAAGGGACGACAAGGACGGCCCTTTTTTCCTGAAACCTCATTGAGAGTCGGGCGTATCTCAAGAAGCCGAATTTCAATTTTTACGCAATCTACTTTGTGACGTAGACGCAAAGAAGATTATTAAAGAAATATAACACTGCCGTATTATAAAGTTGTGACTAAACTTGAGTCTGCTTTCGGTTTTGTCTGTATCACTTTCTAGTATTATAAAGTATTTTTTAAACAAAAATCCAGTTCATTACAATTGAGTTAACATTTTTTTTTGACAAAACATAATAATCACGTCTATATTATTTTTAATTAATTCAATTACAGGAGTCAGTAAGTAACGATAAGATCTAAGAGAAAAGTGAATATTATCTGAATTCCTTAAAAACTATGGAAACGAAGGCGAGCAAAGCTCTAATTATGGTATATCAATTTCATTATGATAATCATAGATAGTAGGTATTAATTAAATAATTAATTCACAGGTTCTTAGAGAGAAACTTTCTACCAATATAGAAAGAAAGAAAAGAAAGAAAAATAAAACTCTATATCAGAGTCCTCTGCTTGAGAGCTTCTATGAGTTTATTTATTTATTAAGGGATAAAAAACAAATAATAGTTCAGTTTGCTTATTCTATGCATATCAATACGGATTTAATGATAATGGGATACTAAACATTAACGGAATAAACGGGATAATAAACATTATCCACAGCTTAACAAAATAAGAAATAGTGTGCTCTACTTGACCTCGACGTTACGCAGCACATACACGGCGCACAAAAACACACACACACACACACGCACATACATTCTACGTACATTCACTCCTACACACACATCCACATCCATACATCTACATATACATACATAGTTATAGAGTATCTTACCGATACAGTGCATAAATGCTGCATTGCTGTTCTGGAGACCTATTTTTGAATTACGAATGCGATTTAGAAATCACCCGATTTCAAAGTCACCGCTGACTATTTAGTCAGCGGTGACTTTGAGGTCACGGATTCCTAAGCATCCAATTTTTGAAAGTCGATCACAGAGCTGCCAACATAGATAAGGTACACACATAAATATAAGAGTTCGGTTCCACGCAGAAGGTACCGCTGCCGGTTATTGCCGGCTTAACCATTATGGTTTATATATATATATATATATATATATATATATATATATATATATATATATATATATATATATATATATTATATATATATATATATTTATATTATACATATATATATATATAGACTGAAAAATCAAACAAAACACAGATAACATTTCCACAAGTATGACTTGATTACGAGTGGGTGAGGGCATTCGTAATGAAATCACTTTCGTGACTAAGGTAGTCACACAAGTGATATTAAAAAATAAAAACTATTGAAAATCGGTGATTATTAGTCACATCGGTGATTTCTAAGTCGCATTCGTAATTCAAAAATAGGTCTCCTGGTTTATAAGATATAAGATAAACAGTAAAATTTCTGGATACTAAAACTTTACATCTTATTATTACAAGTTACCAACGTAAGCACAGCAACCCGCCAGACTACGTGATGACCTTAAGACAGCTCCTTGGTGATTTTTGTAATGAAAACGTGAATCTTGAAATAGTCATTATGATTCCTTTGCAGTCAGCAGATTTGATGTAAATCTCATAGAAATCATTTTGTGTCTAACTGTACTTACTTATCGTCAGTTGGCTAGTCTGCTTCTATACTAATTTATAAAGAGGAAAGATTTGTTTGTTTGTTTGTAATGAATAGGTTCTGAAACTACTGGACCGATTTCAAAAATTCTTTCTCCTTTGGAAAGAAGGGGATAATGTATATCCCCGAGTAACATTGGCTATATTATATTTTAAAAAAATTAGGGATCCTTACTAAAATGCCAATAATGTAACCCAACGTGTAAAAATATGACCTGAAAAATTTCTTACGTCGCGTGCGCTGCGAAAACTATTGATGATAGAACAAAATCATCTACTACGACTTTGCAGAACTCATCATTCTCTACAAAAAGTGTCGCGACAGCATATGTCTAAATATTATAGTTATGTCACAGTAAGCGGTTTTTTATTCCAAAAATTTAATTTATATGCCACCGCTTGAAAAGGCTCTTTATTTGTACCTTGGTATTAATCCTTATCAAAATAAATTACTTCATATTCAAGACGGCTTCAATACCCTTTTATAACTTTTTGAATTATTTAATTCGGACATTTCACACACAAAAAAAATACACTAATATATTTTTATATTAATTTATTTATATTAGAAATTATTAAACACAATCTAATATGCAAAGCAAATATCACAAGCAAAATAAATATAACATATTTATAAATTTGTAAATTTCTTAATATTCTGAAATTAGTTTTAAAGTTACCGCAAAATATTTTACTAGCTAGCAGAAACTAGTTGTATTTTAACATGTTAATTTCTTAATTCAACTTATTTTTTTATTCAAAAATTTGCGAATTCTCGGTAACATATATATGAAAATTTTACAATTATATCACATATTGTTAGGTGACTACAATTAGAATCCGACCTCGACTCGGCCCAGCACACGCTGGCGGAGTGTCCCGCTTGGGACTCCGAACCGAGTCTTGGTTGAAGAGATCGGGCAAGATCTGTCTCCGCCAGCGTTGATTGCGGCAATGAGGATGATGCGGCGGATGAGGGAGTTTGGAGGGCTGTGGCCTCCTTCTGTGAAGAGGAGGCCGCCGAGCTGGATCGGGAGATGACCGATCCCGCTCGAAAAAGGCGGCCTCGGGCCAGATAGCCTGACCTGAGGCGCCGCCACGAGTCGTAGGCGGGCGCGACGCAGTTCGCGCCCGTGGAGGCGACCCGGGAGGGACCTCACCCCCAGATGGCCGGGGAGTGGCGTCGTAGGAGGTTGAAGGGGGAGGCGCCAAGATCACTCCTCCCCGAGAAGGGCTCGCCTAGCGCACCCAGGGGAGCAAATGCCGGGGGTCCTCAGATGCGACACTCGATCCTGAGGGCCCCCTACAACGCCCGAGGACGGCCATCGCTGAGGTTTTTAGTGGGTAGGCCTCCCCCTTCTGGGGAGGAGAGCCCCACATAACCACCGGCTCTCCGCAGCCGGGGTATGCAATTCAATGCATTTTCCTCAGCGGAACAAAAAAAAAGGTAACTACAATGAAACAATGTAAAGGGCGGGCTTAAAAATATAATCTAAAAATAAATCCTTTTGGAGTGAGTAGGGGCTTAGGTCCCTCCGGTGTATTTAACACCATGAATATTAATCAAATCAGGTTAAAAAATTCTAAAGTAAATTCATTAATTTTATATTAATTCATTCTATTTACAGCAAGGGTTATTTCACTTAAACCCATATAAGTCCTTTTGCCAGACATGGGTCCCTTCTATGAACGACAAATAGGATTATACATAAAAGTATAGGTTTTATATTATAGATAACATTGACACGATTCAATAGACAACCCAATCAATTCTATAAATAACGGCTTAATTATAATACGAAAAAAATATTTTTAGATTAGGTATATATGATATTGCACGTGGGTAAGTGCTAGATGTCAGAACGTATTTCATCACCCTATCTTTTACTTATTTTACTATATATGTACTTTTTATATGTTACTCGTGAATTTAGTAAGACCAAAAATTTTAATACCTATATGAAAACGGGTACCACTATATTTTTAAAATATAAATATTATTAAAATATATAATATAAGTTTGTGTTGCCGAAAGGATTAGATAACATCCATCCTTATCTAAAATCCAATTAATTACAAAAGTGACATCATAAGATTGTAAAAATATTGAAGTAATATATTTTACTCACAAACACGTCATTTTGACAACATTCTTTGAGCGAAGTCACTATTGCCGGCTTAGGCCCACAAAGATGTATGGAAATCTTTATCAGTCAAATTTTGCCAAGAAGTTTAATACAATAAGTGCAACAAGTTTTTATTTTTATTTGGACATAGATATATATGTAATACAATAATTACTTATTGCTTTTGATTTGCTCTATTTAAAAGTGTAATAAAAAATAAATAGACATAATAACTTAAAAATAATTTAAACAATAGCACTTACAGTGACCTCTTCCAGATGAATTCAAATTCAAATTCAAAATCATTTATTCAGTCTGGGCTGTTACAAGCACTTGTGAATGTCGAAAAGCTACGCCATCGGTTCGCAAATCTACGGCGGGAGACCTTGTACTGAGAAGAACCGGCAAGAAACTCAGCAAGGGCTGTTTTTTTTCCCTGTATTAAATAGATACAGAGTCGTCAATTTGGAAAATGACTTCAATATTGATAATTCATGAAGTCACTTTCCATTACATAGTACAATTAATAAGAATTTATTTTGAAAACATGCCTATATTAGGAATGCCGTGTCATACAGTTTTCAAAGAATATATTAAAGTTAAATTAAAATTATAATAAATACGAGTAGTACCCAGTATAGCAAAGAGCAGACTCATCTCCGCTGGCAGCACCCGTTCACGAGCATGACGCATGAACCAGCCATCGCTTCGCTCAACCATGTTTTAGGGAACGTAACGACCCGCCTCACACGACACTGCCGAAGAGATTTTAATGAGAGTATGACTACCCTTAAGCCACAGAAGGATACAAATTACCAAAAACGGGTACCTGTTTTTGGTGATTTGCACAACTAAAAAAAAAAATCAACCGCAGGACACGCGCATACAATCATTTAAAAACTAGCAATAATGTATTATACAAGTAACAAAAGGTTATTATAATAGGTACAGTTAAATATACATGTTATTATGTTACACAGTTACCTAAGAATTTATTAACAATTTGTTTATTTCAACGAGCGAGGGTTTTTTAGTCCCAGACACTTCGATCATCCAAGTAATCCTGGACTCGATAATATCCTTTGCTCATCAAAGATTTGTTTACTCGAGTTTTAAGTTTATTAAAAGGTAGATTAACAATACTGTGTGGTAACTTGTTATAAAAAGTTATACATTTCCCCAAAAATGAGTTTTGTGTTTTACGTAATCTAAAATTTGGAACAGCAAGCTTATTTTTATTTCTTGTATTTAATTTATGAACATCGCTATTCTTAATGAAATTATTGTAATATTTGTGTACATAGATTATATTTTCATAGATGTACTGCCCGCCAATGTTAAAATGTTAATTTCTTTAAACTTATCCCTAAGGGAATCCCTTGGTCTTAAATTATATATAGCTCTAATTGCTCTTTTCTGTAGTATAAAAATGCTTTCAATGGTGGCAGCTGATCCCCATAACAAAATGCCATAAGACATTACACTATGAAAATAACTAAAGTAAACTAACCTTGCTGTTTCAACATCAGCTAGAAGCCTTATTTTTTTAACAGCATACGCAGCTGAGCTAAGTCTGCTTGACAGAGCATCAATATGGGTATACCATTGTAATCTGGAATCTAAGTGTATGCCTAAAAACTTAGTACTCTCAACAAGAGATACCACTTCACCATTAATATTTAAGGGTGTATTAACCTGCCTTACATTTGGTATAGAAAACTTAACAAATTTGGTTTTTCTCGAATTTAATGAAAGATTATTTAATGTAAACCATTGTAGAACTTTTGATAGAGCACTATTTACCTCGTCCGAACAATTGCTGCCTCTGTCAACTTTAAAAACAAGAGAAGTATCATCGGCAAATAGCACTGTTTCACATAAAGTGCTTGTATAGTAAGGAAGGTCGTTAATATATATTAAAAATAGTAAAGGACCTAATATTGATCCCTGAGGCACGCCATAACTAGTGAAGTTCCAGCAGATTCAGTTTTATTAATAACAACTTTTTGTATTCGATCCGACAAGTATGACTTAATAAGGCCGAGTGATTTGATAGAGACACCATAATGCCCCAATTTCCTCATTAATGTGTCGTGACTTACGCAATCAAATGCTTTAGAAAGGTCACAGAAAATACCTATTGCGTCTTGTCTGCCCTCCAAGCATCAAAAATGTGTTTTAAAAGTGAAATTCCAGCGTCTGTAGTGGATTTACCCTTGGTAAAACCATATTGGTTGCAATGAAATAACTTGTTAAGGGTAAAATAAGATGATAACTGATTATAAATAATCTTTTCAAAGATTTTGCTCAAGGCTGGTAATATAGAAATGGGTCTAAAATTAGTAGGGTCACTCTTATCGCCAGACTTGTAAAGTGGAATTAATTTACTATTTTTCATAAGATTTGGAAAGACCCCTTCATCAATGCATTTATTGAAAATTAGGGCTAGGTGAGGCGTAATTTCAGAGATAATTGGTTTAATAATATTAGTTGAGATACCCCACAGATCCTCTGTTTTCTTATTATTAAGTGATTTAAAATTTTTGAGGATAAATTCAGCATCAATATGTCTAAAATGAAAAGATTCCTTAATCTTGTTTACATTTGATTCAAGGAGGGCGACCGCACCGTTTGAACATGATCCGAGGCTACAAGTAGGTAGTATCTATAGGTATTTGGTGGAAAAACCTTTCAAATTCGGATGAAGTTATATACTCATAATATAAATATTTATTTGTCGTCATCATTATTTATAAAATTTACCAATATGACCAGAAAGATAAACCAGACATTAATATTTAAAAAAATATTGTGATTATGACTATTTCATTAGAAAGACAACAAACTGCAAAAGACACCGGAACTATAAATGCTTATGTAACCTATTTTCAAAAATGCCAAGTAATTCTGTTTGTCAAATATCTGCCCGGCAAACTATTCCACATCAGTAGCTTTCACAGTAAAGGATTTTCTATATCCCAATCCTACAAATAGATGCTTAAGTACATTATTTGACTTAGACCGCAATTCACATATTTGGTTAGCCCCGGTAAATCGGAAGCCCTTCTACTAAGTATATTGGCGTGCGGGGGTCATATAGGATATTATAAACGGAACCAAGTATATGTTCATAGCGCCGTAACTTAATTCGTTCGGAAGTCGTTCCCGATTTTGCCTATATTTGGACACGTGGTCAAGCTTGCGCAATCTGTAGATAAACTTAAAAATAAACAAAAGTACTGATAGTTAAAAGTATTTTTGGAGTAAATTAAAATAACACACATTGTATAAGTATAATTCTATACAAGGCTGCCAACCACGCTTTGATAGCCTCTAACTTAATTCCATTTTGCTTTTGGCCCTCAAGCTTGGTCATCGTTGCGACCCTGTAAAAATACCTATCTAAATAAATACCTTTGGTATCGAATTTTTTTCCAACTTGTTTATCAAGAGTTACCGTAATGGTGCACTGTATCGTCTAAAATATTATGACTAGAGATCGGATAATCGGATGCATATTTACCTAAAGTTAGTTTAAGACAAAGTATGGAAACGGCTTTTTATTGTTTTGTTAAATAAAAATCCCGGGATTGCGGAATTGGATAGCCGGATGTTTATTTATTTACCTAATTTAGTTTTTGACAAAGTATGGAACTGTCTTTTTATTTTATTTTTATTCATAAACCGCACGGGGAACTAAAACTAAACTTCATGTAAATACGTATGCATAGTTGTATAAATGAACCCGGAGTCTCGGTCTTTTGAAAATAAATACCACGTGCTTGCTAATTTAGTAATTTTCAAACAATATCACTACGTTAAATTTGCAGTCCCGTATTTTCACGTGATTTTTATTTAACAAAATTTTAAAAGCCGCTTCCATAATTTGTGAGCCAAAAATTAACTTTAGGTAAATATGCATCCGATTATCCGATCTCTAATGCCATGTATGTAGGTTGCCATGATGGTTGATCATCGCTTTAAACAGGAAGAAAATCGTATTGCAAACGAGATGGTTTTCTATTTTCATATTGTAGTAGTAAAATATTACTCTAAGGTCATAAGGGGCCATAAGGCTCAAAGGGTATAACTCAAATCTCTACTTGAGTTTCATTCTGTAATACGAGGCTCAGCGGTCGTGCTAAAGCCACTGAGCTGTCAACTGCACATGATGAAGGAATTCCAAAATTTTATAATTTATTCTGACTGAAACGAATCCAACAAATAGGCAATAATTTAAATAACTTGTAATGTAAATACGACGAATTTGTTTTATGTATAGATAAAATATATATGACAAGTCAGTAAATGTTTTTAAATTTAAAAATTTTGTTCACTAATGCTGTATTAATTTTTGTAAGTATATATTTATAAAGTATTTATATAGTATACATGTTTGTATGAAACGTTTATACATTTACATATTTATATTTATCTAACTTATATATAAATATCATTGTCATTTTTATACATTTTTTCTTTTTTTGTCATTTTTATTTAATAGATATGTAAAATTTGGATGTTTCTAAAACTTTTGACCCGTAACTACTCTGACCTGTGACGTCAGATATGTGCCCCTAATAAAATAGCCTACTACATCACAGTCGCTAGATAGATTGATGTATGGTTTGCTTCGCGTTTTCATCTCTTCACTGACGCACAAGGGTTGCGTAAAGAGGGTTAAGATGAATGAGTACTTTTTTCCTGACTCGAGATCACTTATTAAGATTGCTGAGGTACGGTCATCACGACGCTACCTAGTGTGGATTTTTCATTATCACGCGACACGTTATAGTCAAGCATATTACTATTTTAATTTCATTGTAAAGACGTGATCAACAACTCGCCTCTCTCACACGGGTAACATGACGATGTTACCTGTCACAGCTTTCTATACCACATATATATTTTCAACAAAATTATATTGACATTGGAAAACAAGCAAACTGCTCGATGCTTAGTAGTTCCAGTTGTTTATGATACATGTGGATCTTGTGACATTTACAGTACTTCTGTAACCCACATAAGTATGTCTAAAAAATTTGTCTTCTCTCTATATCTTATTTATTATATATTTATATATATGGTAACATAATCATTTTAGACAGATAACAACTAGGGATGGGTTTCACTAAATAGATAGAACATATTTTTCGTGTTATGTATCAAACGTCTGTAATAAATAAATGATGTATGAAAAATGTTGGAAGTTAGTTGATTAATTCCCAAATCAAATCTAAGTCAAATAAAAATGTCAGGTAGTCACATTTTTCCAAACTAGTACGGAAATATAAACGCGTTTCGAGTGGTGTCGCCATCTCCAAAGTGCCAGGTTCGAATCCCTACGAGGGCAGATATTTATGTGATGACTACAAACTGTTAATGTATATTTTTTTATCACAAACTATTTTTCAATCTATGATTAATATCCGTTACTCTAGATCCTATAATACAAGCCTGCTTGCTTTGGTCTAAGCAAATTGATTCGAGTGTAAGAAATGTTTAATTTATTTATTATCTAATCCTTTAATCAATGTAAAAAATGTGCTTTATTTATTATTATTTGGTGCGCAGGGAGGGATAATGTGTTTGATTAAATAAATGTGTATGCTTTAATTTCATCATTCTTACTTTCAACTATTTGGGCAAGCGCCGACTTTAAAAAATACCTAGATGGTATATCAAAGTTAGTTTATTTAAGACAGTTTATTTATGACAGAACTTATCGTATTTATTTTTTACTTTTTAGTTCTTTTATATTCTCTCTAAACATACGTAGGTAAGTTAGTTGCGTACAATTTTGAAGACGTATTTTTTTTATTGTATATGTAATTTTAACGATAAGTCAAGTCAATTTAATAATAACCTGTCACTGACGATGTGTCGCAGTTGAGAAACTGTTTAATGATGTTGAATAGAATATATAATTATCATTATTACTAACAAAACAGTTCTATTCCACCTATATGCTACTTAATGTATACTCCAGGTGTTCAATTAAAATGAATTGACATTAAACATGATAATAATGAATAAATGAATGCTGTGTATCTTTTTCTATAAACTATTTATTTATGTAACTGGATTGCTAGTACTGTTTTTATTTAAATCTGATTGCTAACTCTAGACAACGTTAATAATTTAGATGATCTTTTTTAATACTTTTCACAAATATCTGTATTTTACTGTTTAGAAATGTCGCAACGTTAATATACATTCAAAAATTTCTTCCAAGTTCTTTTGCGATAGACCTGATACGGAATTAATTAAATACTTCGCTTTGAACAAGCAGTGAAGTAGAAACAACATAACTTTCTTAATAGAATCTGTTGACCCTTGTCAAAGTGAAACTTCACCTGAAAAACTTGGAAAATACTTTAACAATTTTTAGAGCTTATATTTCTCCTTGCCTTTACCAAATTAAATGTTAGTTATTTAGTTTGGATATACAATTTTGACAACTACAGATTAACCACTGCTGCTTTTGACATTTCTTCGACAATTTAAAACAATTTGGATCTAAATATATTCTTGACACATAATACAATGAACATTCTATAGAACAGACAGAAGAATATAGTTGACATATCTGTTTACGCTAATAAGTGCAAAGTAGCTGATTTGGTGACGGCTTCATGGCATGAAGCTCTAAAAGCAAACCCTCATGAATTTTTGCGCTAGTTATCTTCAACTAATTTACAAGTTGGGGAATTGGTTTACGCGCATCTTGAAGCCGCGGAGTCGAACCCAGTCAGGGACGATTTTTATTTAACTTTTTTATATATATACATTGAAAACTATTAAGAACAAACTAGATTAAAATCAAATCAATGTAAGTGTTTATGTATTCCTATGTTACATTTGCAAATTTGTAATGTTCATACCATAATATTCGTACCAGTTCATACAACTGTATGAACTGGTACGAATATTATGCAGCAATTAGCATTGCGTATATGGTAGTAAAGTAGCGAACATGATACGAAGAGTGTTATTTCATTTAAATCTTCGCAGCATTGAACAATGTTTTGCGTGTTTAAGGAAACTGGAAGACAATATAGTACATACCACTACGGAAAAAAGAAAAGGTCGAAAAGTTGATAAATTTATTAACAGTTTTTCTGTGATTCGAAATAAAATTTAAATCTATATCCCAAATCTTTTATACTTGAAATATTTATCAGTAACACTATCGGATGAGGCACTGGCTTTGTAATAAAGGCTTGCACCAGTTTTATATCAATGATGCTCCTACGACGACGGTATGCGTGATTGTGGGTGAACATGGACATATATTTTCATTCATTTACGTTCAAATTCATTTACGTGAATTTAATAAGTCCGCACAGTAGTACAATGTTTAATTATAGTTTAATCACCCTAATCTAATAAAGTAAGGTCGTGCACCTAGGTGATGGACTATAACAATATAATCAAATGATATCTACTGTGTAGCTTGAACTGCAAAAGTTATTAAGGTAACAGTCCCAAACTATTCTATCCCAAATTTAATCAAGATCGGATACGAAGTGGTTCCGGAGATAACCCTGAATAACCACAAGTCCACAAACTATTCAACTATACTAACAGCATAACTCTTTATAATATTAGTATACATAAATTGTATAGATTATTCTACTAAACAATTTTATTGTATCTTCTAGAAACGACTATTAAGTTTATTGAGTTCATGATTATGCTACACTTTGATATAAGATTTAAGTTGCTTCCTTGCAGTAGCGTGTAATCGCATTAAGACAACTTATTTATAGGTAGACTAAATCTTATATTCTGTATTGAGTTGATTGTTGGCTCTTGGTGGAACTTATTATACATGTTGAATAAAACTCTTGTACTGTTCCACTAATTTTAATTATTATCGACCTGACCGGTTTCGCTTTACAGCATTTTCAAAGGTGTTAAAGTACACAGCTGTTCGTGTTTACGCTTCTATCTAAAAATTTTTATCTAAGAGTTTTATTCAACATGCAGACTAAATCTTAACTTGTTATCAGTTAATGCCCTATTTCATGAAAACATGAAATGCATATTAATATTACATTATACGAAATATCGAAGCGAGAATGTTAATTAGCAACCCTATTAGTACCTTTAAAGGTACACGACAAGGCAATGCTTTCGAGATATCTATTAATTTTTTTGTTTCTATCCGATTATTAGTTAATATTTTTTACTACTGTTTTTTCATGTCTCGTCGACTTTGAAAGTATACAAACATTGGAAACTCAAAGGAATGGTCAAAAGAAAAAAATAAAGGTGATTCTCTCAGTACATATATTTCTAGTCTATTCTATATAATTGTCGTTATATACAACACATAGTCTCAACAGATCTGCAACTTCTGTTAGAACCACTGTGTATTAGATTCGAAGTTTGATTGAAGATCAAGTGAATTTTAAAGAAAATCCTCAATCGAAAACTCTTAAATCTAGTCTCCAATATTCCACAGAGCAACCATTAATTAGTATGAAGATACTTCTACTAAGTTAAATGCAAATTACCTGCATACCCTATACTGTTATTACAGCATTGAGAAAATGTAAGAACAGAGAAAGCTATGCTAAATATATAGCTATATAAACACTACTTAAATACAAAATCGATTTCTAATTATTTAAACACAATTCTATATTCAATCTCAAACATAATTCTGTGTTCAATCTCATTGTGTAACTTTCAAATAATTTCGTATTTAACAAGAAATGTTGGCGATCTTAATAATATCATAAGCGAGCTCCGATACAAAGCAATTTCAGGGCTCATGGGCTTATTCTCAATTAATAACAACGAACTCTATCGAGACTGGTAACTTTTAATTTGCGATTCATTTATTTGATGTAATAAATATAGATGACCCAAATCGACGGGTCTCTATTTGTTGATTTAACAGTACCGATTTCTTTGATTGCTGATGTAAAAAAATTGAATATATTTTGACATTATTTATTATTTGGCCAGCCTTTTAAGAGGAGAGTTGACTTATTTGTCTACTCGCTGTAGGTTTTCGATCACACCAACATTTGAGATGTCTACTATCCGGGTATACCTCTGACCAGTATCATTTCGCCCCTGTAAAAGTAAATTTGTAATTGCATTAAGTCATATTGACCAAGCTCTTGTGAGACAGATTCAGTGATATATACGAACTGGAAGTTCGCCAAAGGCAAGGTTCCACATTTGCGAAACTAGGCAAGTTTGAGGCTGATTGAAAGGTACATCTCCAGCTATAATAGTCTTATTTCCACCACTGAACCGCAAATACGCCTTAAATAGGACTATTCCGCTATTCGGATATTTGTCTGTTACTAGTAGATTCTTGTGGAGATCGTAGATTTGTAACAAATCTGTGGGAACCATGACTACTTACTGTAAGTAGTTGGCTTGTGTGTAATATTAGAGATATAAAAATCTTGCGATTTTTGGTAAAATATAATTGGTTATTTTATGCATACATCAAACTCTGTACCGATATTTGTAACCTACTTATTGACTGTAGTAATTTTATTTAGAGAATAAACTACAATCTTTAGTTCGAATAATGAGGTTTAAATTAAGTAAGAATAATAGGAAAAGTTTATATTTGTACTGTTTTAAGTATATTTGAAATCAAATCAACTAAAATCTAAATTATGTTTATATCAAAACTTCTTGATATCGAAACAAATTAAAAATAAGATAAAAGTATTTTGTAACTTCACAATTCACGTATATTACTCCTATATTTTCCGTGTGGAAGTAATATATTTAGAATACCAAATTTCTAAACTTCCCCTTTTCATCCCATATATCACCGTAAGTTGTAGCTTCGCCTATAAATACAGGAAAGTCGACCTCTTATCACGTTAAATCATGACAAAGTTATAGACCTATTTTCAAACGTACTTAATTACATTTTATATATTATTCATATCTAGTACTAGTACCATGTATTATATTTTTGAAATATTAATACAACGTAAAGAACAATGGCAAAATCCCTAACAAATTTTTGCTCATACTTTTTTTTTGTGTACAGTCATGAAACATATACCAAAGTATAGAGATCTATTATCTGAGTAAAACGGTAGTAGAATAAAGATTCTACGATGTCTAGAAAAAAAGATATCGGTTTATAAAGTTTTGGAGGTTATGTCTCAATAAAAACCGCCAAAATCAAAAAATACTTTATGGTTATATTTTTTTTAGTGAAAAAACACAGCTAATATCATAATTATTTAATAAATATCCTCAGATCTATTATAAGAAATCATTAAAATGTGTTTGAAGAGCACGAATTACTTCGGAGGTATCTACGAAACCGTGAAAACTAACATTTGTTTCAGTCGAATATTATGTAGAGAACATTTCAAATTATTGAATCATCCTCAAAGAAACTGAATAACTTATATTAAATTAAGAAGTTTATAAGTATGTATGATATTTAAACAATATCATACATACCTACTAAGTGCCTACCTCACACAAATACACATAAGCTTAAAATACCTACCTAAGTCTTTAAAAAGAAGCTTAAAAATGTGAAAGTAAAATGTATTTAGGAAGGTGCAGTCAATACCTTGTCGACATTAAATTGTTAGTTTCTCTTTTTTAAAAGAAGAAAGCAGTCATTGTTGTTGAAAAGTTCATCTTTTCAAAGAGAAAATCAGTAGGGATCATTTACATGCGAACTGGCTTATGAACAGGCCCACTTAAGTGTTATCAGAGAGCAAATAAAATGCTATAATATCAACAATATGGTGATTTCTTTTCTTTTAGAAGTCAATCAAATGACACATTTGTAGTAATATAGTAATAGGTACCTTTATGAGTTATTTAAAACCTCCTATGTTATTAATAGTTTAAAAAATATAACAACTTAGGTACTAGTCAATTTATTGAATGAATAACTTAAGAATTAAAACAGCTTTTAATAAAATATGTCTTTATTATTATTATGTCACTGATACATATAAAACATAGTTCACTTAGCACTAATTTCATTGTTTTTGTACGAACAATTCCAATTCAAAAATAGATTTAACAAACGATTGTTAGATCTATTTTTGAATTGGTTAACACTTAAGAGTTCACAACTTCAGAGGGTAATTTATTTCAAGCATTTACAATATAATTACCTATAGTTTTTGAAGATATTTGTGTTCTTTATGTGGTTACAAACATATTATAATTGTGTCTTTTCATGTGCAGGTTCAGAACAGTGGTACTAACCAGTTACGGATCTTAAAAGTTATGATTTAAGCTGCTCGAGGATCTTTGTGAATCTATGCTGTAATCGTTCAACTAAGTTCTTATTTAATTAATGGATTGCATATTTGAAAGGTCTATAGAAACCTTATAGAAAGTTGATTTTTTATCCCTCTTCTTCAATTACAACATCATCAAGGAAGATAGCCGGTGCGGTAATATTTTGCTGATGTCTGGCCCAACCAAGATACCACACTGCAGTCATTGTATGTGCGCAACATACTGATTTTCATACTGATTACTGGGCTGATTTTCAATATTTGTAATATCTGCTAGTGGTCTGTTCTCATTATGAAGATTTCCACGAATGATCTCTCTTTGAGAACGCACCCAGCAAGTATGGCATATGCGATGTAATGAAGAAATCTGAAAACAAAAGATTTATTTAATTCTATTGCAAACTAGTAATTGAACATAGCTAAGCAAAACGCAAAGGTTTAGGTGTATAATTGCTTTCTGGTTAGCAATACTCAATTTATTATTTGTCTGTGATTTTCATTGTTTTAGTACTTTACTATCATTCTTACATAACTATCTATTTTGCCAATATTTATGCTAAACAGGTAGCTGTAGCAGTAATGGTATACTAATAGATATTACTATTACTTTAGCTGCTATTTCATTATATAATATCAAATAAAACAAAATATACAAACCTCACGTGGAGCTAATTTGTTTGTAATTAAATCGATTATAGATTGCTGCATCTCATTTGGGTTCTCCCGTAATATCTTATCACTCCGTCTGTTTAAGATTGAACTGCCACATAAAAGACATGCATTTGTTTGTCTTCTAGTACTAGGTCCAGCTACATCCCTGCCAGACACTTCACTTTGTATCCCTACATGCTTCACAGATAACATCTCCTTCCAAAACCTTAAAAAATATTTTTTCATATTATTAGATACCCAAGACAAATACCTATTCTATTTGTAAACATATTTTGTGTGTGATCATGTTAAATAATCATAAACTTAAATCATACTTCTGGATATAGATTAAACTAAAATAGTATTGTAACTAGAATGATAAAAAAATGATCATAATAAACTAGCTAAGGTTGTTTCATTCAGATGAACTGCTGTTTTACTACAAATGAAAATATTGATAAGTCCTACATATTTTGTGAATCAGGCATTGTTGGTACTGTTCTGATTTACAATATTACTTACAATTTGGGGGTACACCCAGCTGCAGATTATAGCAGTAACTCTTGAATCTTGCGCCAATGCGGCGGCGAATCGGCGGCGTAATTTATTTACGCATATACTGCAGTTCACACACAAGATACGTGTAGGTTTCACACGACTTCCCATTGTAGTATTAAATCGGTTACAACAAAATCCAAATCAGAAAGCAGAATCGTAGTCCTTAATCACAGCGAAATATATTTGTAAAAAGAAGATAATCGGAATCCTTTGGCAAGCAGAAGTTAACGTATACAGCGGGAGATCTCAGTATAGTCCAGAAACAGTCCAGGTCGTTAAAAAAGCAAGAAAAACAGAAATAGAAAACGCAAAATACCACGAAACACTCAACAAACAACAACAACGCACGACGTCACGCCACTACCGACAAAACGTAGGGAAGTGTCAGGCTTGGTCTAACTATCGATAGGTATATTTTCAAAACGAATAGATTTATATATAGACGATATTTTTAACCTTGAAATACCTATATTTTTTTACATTAATTCCAATATTTATTTGAAAGCTTTCAATCATGATAATATTTATAATTAATAAATATGTCACACACTCACACCATAAAGCCTTACCCAAAGCTGTGTAAGGTTTGTGTTATGGGATCTAGGGTTACGGAAAGGCATACATATATTTTACATAAATAAATATTTTTATAGACTATAATTATTATTGACGACCAGGACTAAGGTACAAATATTCGTGTTCATCACATACACACAATCACACATGGGGGTCGATGAAAATAAGTTTTTTATAAGATCTTCATTATTTTGCTATTATTAAAAATCATGGTTTACCTCGGAAAGTGATGTCTATTGCTGTAATAATGTACTAACATTTTCATATTTAATTAAATGTCGTCTCAACAAAAATTCATTTATTTCACAACTAATACAACTTTATTTATTAGATATTATTAAAAACAGGTTTTCTTCAAAACGCAAACACGATAATAATAATTGCAGAGTTGTTAAATTATACTGCTGGATTCATTAGAAGAAATGATATCTTCATTATTATCAAAAATAAAACTATGGAATTATACATATTGAATTACGTTATATACATATTTTAACTTGTGTAAGAAATAAGGCGGGACTTATTATGACGAAACTCAGACAAAAAATAATTATAGTCAATGGCCACGATTAAAGAATATTATTTATTATAATTACATATTCTTTAAACATTATATTGTTCTTTTTTATTCACATAATAACGCCTTGAGCCAAAAATATCGACATATCAATATTATTTCATTTACCTGTCCCTACCCTAGTGTCAGTGAAGCATAGAGTGAAGTGTATATTTATTATCTACATAAGTACATAGTCGTTTGCACTTCTTTTAAAAGTAATTTTTTATTTAGACTTTTCTATGATAATATCATTTTTGCAAAAAATATAAGAAATTATTTTAGTAACATTTGTAATGATGTAATTTGTGTACACTAAAGGAATCTCTGAGCAAATTTTTTGCCATTGTTCTTTAGTAAACGTAATATTGTATCTTATAATGTTCATTAAATGGTCAATTTTACATGGATAATTTACCTTGTTTTTACCATTTACTCTGAGTTAAGATTATAATCTTATCAACTACTTTGGCGAGATCACCTATGAATTATTTGCGCAAATTTCCGCCGATTGCACCACTTTCATCAAATTATATTTGAAAATAATTACAGTGGTCCATAGCGCTATAACCTCTTATTTCCGTACTGAAATCTAAAAATTTCATAGTATGTTTCTTGAAGTATCAATTTTACTCTATCCATATTGCTTCGTAGGAAAGCTAATCCTATTGGCAAATAAATGTGGCGAAAATGGAATGGGCAGGTAACATGATTTATTCCCCTTAAGCTCCGATGATATCATACTCTCGAATTCGATTACTTTATATTGCGCCGCATTTTATTGTGTTAAGTATTTCGATATAGGTATTATCTCTGAAATACTCAAATACCTCTTCATAGAGATTACTGGCTGTAAGGGTTTTCGGCTAAATATTTCACTTTGATTAATTAATAAATAGGATAAGATAGTTTGATCAAGTGAAACAGGTTAGAATTTATAGCTATACTGGCTGGTGCCCACGACTTCGCCTGATTCGCCTGAAACAAACAAACAAGCAAACAAACAAACTCTTCACCTTTATAATATTAGTATATATTAGTAGAGATTATTGTATTAGATAGAAATGAGAACATCATCATCACAATTACAAAGGATATTGTTTTTTTGCTGATTCCGCGCAGTTCATGATGACTTGTCCAACAAGCAGACAAGGTCGACACGTGTTTCGTCTCTCAGCGAGACATCTTCAGGATTTGTTGCCCGCTCGGTGACTCACCAGCGGCTTGTCTGCTTGTTGGACAAGTCATCATGAACTGCGCGGAATCAGCAAAAAACAATATCCTTTGTAATACAATGGACTTCCGCAAAATAACACCTGCTACAATAGAGAACATCATCATCATCATCATTTTTACAGCAACGGATTCCTCCTGCTCATACTGTGGATGTCATAAACAAATAAATAAATATTTGTTACACTTACACCAATTAGCCTAGCCCAAATTAAGCTCTGTAAGGCTGTAATACATATATTATACATATATTTTTTTTTATAGAAATATATATCAACAACCATGACTAGGGTACAAATGCTCGCATTCATCACACATACATCTACCCCCACCGGGATTTGAACCCGGGACCTCAAAGATGGCGACACCTTGAAACCAGTGTACTATCCACTCGACTATGGAGATCGTCGTCATAAGAGAAGACTAAGGAAATTTACCGCAGTTATATGTCTGCGAAATGCTGGAACCGTAGCAATTGACCCGTCCCATATTTCACTGGAACATAAATCAAATCAAATCATATTTATTTGCAAATACAGGTGATATAGAGATGTTACAAAATTTATTAGAACCAGTTCTATGTTTAGACTCGTAGCATGCTTGTATAAAACTAGTTTAACTTTTAACCGTTGACTGCAATGGCAAAAAAATATATAAAATTAGATTATTAAATATGTCATATCCATGTCAACTAAATATAAATTATTATCATTATAATATTAATTAGTATTATAATGGGCCTTTGCCAATAACATTTCCTTTAACTGAATTTAAAGGTTTAAACAAGTTCAAATTAGTCCTAACAAATAAAACCATTTCAAATACTCGTATGTACATACTTGGTAATGTCAAAATTTTCAACGATATAAAATTTGATTTGCAACTGTTAGTTTGTTTTAATTTACAAATAGCTCTCACACATTTTTTCTGAGCTCTAAATGCCGAATCTTTTTCAACCATGTTACCCAAAAACACTAAACCATAACGAAGATCATCACTGTTGTAATATTGACAATACCAGCAAGCTTGTATATAACATAGGAAAATCGACTCAGCTTGGAACATATACTCTCAAGATGTGCTTTCCAATTATGGTCGATATTTAAACCTGAGAATTATATAACTTCTACTTCTTTCACATTTTTACCACAATAGTTAATGTCAATTAATAAGAGAGTTGTAGATCTATTTTGACATGTCATTATTGTTTGTATTATGTGTTTTGTCCAAATCAATAAGTAGATTATTATTTTTTAACCAACGTATAATATTTGCCACTGCGTTATTTGCCAGTGCTGTTATCAGCAAATAGAACCATTGGTGAAGCTACTATTCCGGGATAGTCATTGATGTAAATAAGTAATAGTAGAGGTCCAAGAACACTACCCTGAGGCACACCATAAAGCACATGTCTATAACTAGACATATAACTTACCTCAGATTTTGATTTTGGACATATATTCGTTATTACTTTTGCTTGTTTTCTGTTATGTAAGTATGAAATTATTAAGTACATGAACATAAACAACATTGGCAGTCAGTATAAACATATTGTATTTTACGCTTACATAGTTCCATTTTTAAATGTAGCTTTTTAAATACTGTTAATATATGTGGCTAATTTAAGAAACTTTTAGTGTGACATATATCTATGTATTAATAAGATAATCTTACGATCTTACTCCTCAATAGGTAGTAATTTAATACTCTATTGTAGCAGGTGTTATTTTGCGGAAGTCCATTGTATTACAAAGGATATTGTTTTTTGCTGATTCCGCGCAGTTGATGATGACTTGTCCAGTTGATGAGCGGCTGAGCCGCTGGTGAGTCACCGAGCGGGCAACACATCCTGAAGATGTCTCGCTGAGAGACGAAACACGTGTCGACCTTGTCTGCTTGTTGGACAAGTCATCATCAACTGCGCGGAATCAGCAAAAAACAATATCCTTTGTAAGTAATTTAATATGTCCGTTTTTCAAATATTGTTTTTTTTTATTTTACCTCACTGATAGACTTTTTTATTTGTCGTTAATAATAAGAAGATATTAGATATCTGCCAATATATAGAATTACTTTTAAAAATAGCTACCTGTTTTATGTTTTATTTTCCTCTAACCCTTGAATCGTGAAAGTGATTCCTTTTAATATAATGTTACAAAATAAGCCTAGTTTATTATTATAGATTAAATTGAGTACGTACGGTATTGTGAGTACAAAAAACGTTTGTTTGCAATTCTTTTTCGTCACGTATATTTGTATACATTTATAGAATAGAATAAAAAGAAATTCAAAACTCTTCGGCACAGCAGTAAAATTTTAAATTGATTACAAATTCTTATAATAACTATAACCAGTCCATAGAAATTATATCTAAATAACCAGTTTATCAATAATTTACCTGTCAACATTTATCAGTACTAGAAAGTTAATTATACAATACTTTATATAATTGTATGCATTTTGCAAAAATGGAAATTTAAATAATATACACACTAAGATCTTAGGTAGTTAGTTTTAACTTGGTTCTGATTTTGAAAATATTCTGATTGGGATTTTACTAATAATCCGGCATTTCTTATACACAATAGATAATTTGAAATCTATAGCAATCATGATGATAACGTCTCCACAGTTTTTATCTTATGAAGATGTGAAAGTGAGAGGCTATGTGTATATGTATATATAGGTAGTATTTGCCTTCAAAACGTCCCTAACGCGTTTAATTATAGTAAGTAACTAACATCATGTAAAGTATTAAATTTTTGATATCAATAACTCAATATGTATACTAATATCTGTTGCCAATATTTTCATGTAACATTGCCATTTATTTAAAATAAATTATGAGAACTTAATATTTTCCCTTCAACAAAAATTTGTTTAATCCATAACTGCTAGATCTATTATCAGCCGAGGAGAAGTTGTATAATCAACTCTGTTGAATTATTTATCTCTGTGATAATTGTTGGTATGAAATTTGCGGATAAAAGTTGCGGCGACATTTATCGTTCTATTCGGCACAAATTTACAAATAGAAGATCGACAACACAATTTTGAAAGTGCCAGGCGTTTAGATTTATAGTCTAAATCGTTATCTGGTGTTAGATGTTTTAACCAAAAAGGTTTTAAAAACCCCGTCAATATCTATGCGGCAATCCACTGGTAAAATCTAAGGATACCTTAGACTTCAACTTGAATCAGCTGGTGTAATACCATAGATAAATCGTATTCACATTGTTTTTTCTCTAAAATGTTCCAGGTGTCATGAACGCAGCAGATTATTACGGGCTGGATGAGTTGCGACGAGCATGTGCTGGCTTTGTACAATGCTGCATCACTGTTGACACTGTCTGTGCGCTCCTGGCGTCAGCTGAGCGATATATTCAGTATAAATGCACCAAGTCGCTAGTACAGAAGGTACTATATGGAAACATATTTATAATTATAAGATTAAAGTTATAAGAACTATATTGCATTAATATATTTCAACCGTGACTTCAAACTCCTAATGAGATGCTCACACTGCCTCCTCTATGGATCTTCACTCCGATTGGTTTTGCACTATTTTCCACCTTGTGGGTAGGTGGCTTACCGGTGATAGGCTTATCGTTATATGCCTGTCACTAGATTAACTTTCGACCAATCAATAGCCGTCCCACTTGTGAGCAATTTGCCCGGCCTTAAGTTTATGTCAGTATTTTACTGAGAACTTAATAATTTCCGATTTGATCACGCAAAGAAATTTCGAGCGAGCACTCTCCATTAACGTTAGGTAACTTTCAAGTCACTATATACTTTTTTTCCTATTTCATATGACAGACAATATGCATAAATCAAGGATTCGTCTTGGAGGATTTAGGAAGCCAGGAATATATCACTTAACTTCCTGAACCCTGCTGATCTGAGTTGGATCTGTCTATGATCTATTATTAGAAGTTGAACTATACCTTACCTAGTTGAACTATATGTCCCAAAAATGTATCATTTAAAAACGGTATCTTGAGGAAGTTGACATATAGAACGATAGAATTTGTCACCTTTCGATCCGAGCCAATTCATTGCAGAGATAGAACGTTTATATGGCTTTTCCCGACGTCGTAACTATTCTTTATTCTACGATCTAGCCTATAGCAAAATTAACCTGAAACATCACCAAAGACATCCTAGACATTAGCTTTTGCCTAGACTTGCTCTCCCATCACAACAATACAACAAGTTGCGGAATCATGTATTGTACGAAAAATATCCTAATACATTGTTTCCACTTCTTCGTTGGGAGATATCGAGGTTGGGGTGGATTTGCCTTAGTACGAGTATACCTCAATTAATAGCAGGCAAGACAACCTTCAATTAATAGCGTTTGACGATTCTGAGTAGGTATTATGCTCTGTAGCATAGTACTCTGTAGCATAATAATGTCGTGGAAATTCTTGAAGGTGTGTTGAATTATGTAATTTAACACACCTTCAAATATTTCCACGACCTATTATTCTAATCCTGTCTTGTTACTAGATAAACATATGATAAATATGAGATATACTACAATTTTTTCAGGTCTTGGAGTTTGTGGACGAGCACGGCAATGAAGTGCTCAATCTTGGATCCTTTACTCTACTTCCACAGCACGTTGTGAGGCTAATACTGGCAAGAGATGAACTTCGAGCCGACGAATTTACAAAATTCCAGGTATAATACATTTTACAATTAACACTTCCCTGAAGATCGGTAAATAAAATTTCGGGTACTTTGAACTTGAAGGTTTTTCGGAAATCCAATTAGTAATAGCTACCGTAAATGTTTTTTTAAATTATTCAGTTTTCGTCGTACAGTATTTGTTATTTTTGTTAATTAATAATGTTTTTGTTAATTATTAGAAAATAATATTTACTTTGTAGTAACTGAATAAATGTTATTTAATTATCGAAATGTTTGTGCGCAAATCAATTTAGAACAGCAACACGACAAATTAAGATTTCAAATTAAAGAGGAAATTTAGCAGGAAGTTTTTATATTCTTAGTATAGTTTTTTTATACATTAAGGAGTCTCTGATCAACACCAGTGAAGTGTGAAAATAATTATAAAATGTATTATTAGATGTAAATTATATTTTTAACGAGAATATTTACAAAATTATGTTAATTAAGGGGTTAGTACTGGTAGTCCAATTCGCCTGATTTTAGAAGCTACGATGTAACTCCATCTTTTTTCCTAACTTTTCTTAGGATTTGTTTTTTCGGATTTTGGATCAACAGCATTAACAGCGTTTGCAGTTTTAGTAGCACGTGTCTGCCCTAATCTTTTACGGTCTATGATATAGGAGGTCGAATGCAAGGCTACGCAAATCTTTGATACTAATTAGTATCGATAGGCGTGTATCGAGTAGCACACGCCATACACGATATTGAATCACAAATTGCGAATAGCCTATTCAGTCATATAGACGTAGAGTCTGAACAAGTTTGTTTTGAAATATGTGACACAAGTAATGATAAAACTATAATTTTGTACCATCTTTATCGGGGTTTATATAGTGACTTTATCCGTATATAGAAAGAAACATAAAGTGCAGAACAATACATTGCTACCAAAGAATTACAATTAACAGATGCGAAATTATTATCAGTGTATTGAATATTCAAAGAGAAATAAAATATTTTGTGGATTTTTGTTCCTCATTTGCGCCAGAGAGACACATAAAAGAGTATGGAAGCAGAAGAAAGGATTTTATTAATCACGAAGAATATTCAATATAGTACGATTAAAGAAGAACTGCTTTCAGATGTCATAGTTCCTGCAAAAACCTGCATGAAATGTAAGCTATACAGGTAATTGTGGGTAGAATTAACTTCACCCACAGTGTTTTGGTGCAGTTGAGTATCTTCACTTAAACTGTCGTCAGTTATAAATCCAATCACGTTCTATGTCAGTTATTATCTGCGAGGATGATGTATTTGTAGTATATCATCAATGTAGTAAAACCGATGTTTGCGCAAATGAGGTATTAAATATATTCAGCATCTTATGTAATACCACTAATGATCTGTTATAAAATTCAAGTCTTGCAGCAAACTTAATGTATCTTGTTAGCTTTATGATTGGTAACTCATCAATTTGATTGCCCATTTTAGTTTTTAAATAGTCACTGAAGTGTTTATTATTCTCACTTTTTATTCTTATGAAGCTTAAATATAGCTTTTACATCAGAATAACGTACATATAGGCAAATTTTACACAGACGAATAGTTATATGAATTCCCTTTTTAGGGGCACTAGGAGAAATTTTTATCCATTATCCACTCACGTCAATCGTATAAGTACACTACAAGTAAAGAAAATAAAGGAAATCTATTTCTTAAATATGATTGCACACACTCAGCGTAACTACATCAAGGTGTTTGGATTCCTTCTTCTTGAAACGTATTTGTATTGCTGTGTTGCATTTTGTAGATTGATGTCAAACTACAGAGATCTTCTCTCATAAATTTCAGATTTTACGATTAATAAACTATTTATCATATCGTAAATATTCGTCATTTTATGTTTCAGGCAGCACTGATGTGGAGTAAGAAGTACTGTGACACAAACCAAAATATATCACTGAAGGAGGTCATCGGGAATTTCTTGGAGTATATACAATTCCATAAGATCCCTGCTAACGTGCTGATGAGGGAAGTGCATCCTTTAGGATTAGTGCCTTACTCCATTATCATGAACGCGTTAGCTTACCAGGTGCGGTACTCGTACATATTACTTTGCCTGTGCAAATCGCTTTTAAGATAGTTAATTGGTTTTTGTTTGTAAAAGTTCAGTATATTTGCTTCAGAGTTTGTTCATTTGGTAGAGTCACCTCAAAAAGGATAACACTAATGTTCCATTATATTCTATAATTGTTATTAGTTAAAAAAAAGATGTTTAAATAATAACGCGATAGAAGATAAAGTGTGCATGCTGAATTTGACCGTAAATATAAACACAATACGGTCACTCACAAAATTTTCAAGCATTTCATTGTTTCATAAAGTATAGTTATTCATAAAGTTAAAGAGAACATTATCACTTTCTACGAAAGACACGAGGAATTGTATAATTAAATGTGCTAAACAATTGTATCTACTTGTGTAGATTCACTAAGATTCATCTAAAAGGAAGAAGTAGTATTACCGATGAAATCAATATTCCAAAAATTTCAAGTATTGGAAAAACTGGCTACCCGTAAAACAACACGCACGTTGAGGGGGCAAATGTACAGCAAACAAAACCTTTTAATCGCGGTTATGTCGTTAGCGTCACCTAAGTGGGAACAAGATCACGTGCCTTCTTGACTTCTAGCGCGTTAGTATAAAAAATATGTACGTATATCAACCATTGTAACTGCAAGTGCGTATATACTAGCAATGGGTAAGATATGTCTGTGGAGTAAAAATAGTGAATAGCATAATGAGTAGAGTGCTTAAACCGTTATTGTTGCAGGCAGACCCGGCCAGCGTAGATCCTGGCAAGCTATCTCCGGCCCGAGTGCGCCGCGCCGGCCGCTCGATGTCCGTGCAGTCGTCGCTGGATCCGTACGGGTCCAACACGACCCTTTCCTCCACCGGCTCGAGCGATGTTCCGTCGTCAGACTCTCGGCACAACTAACGCGAGGGGAACCTCCCCCGTCCCGCGCCCGAACCCGTCCCTGGCCCTTCCTCCGCTCCTGTCGCTCCTATTCCTACCTCCGAAAAACCTCCAGAAAAGCCGCCGGAAAAATTAGGACTATTTTCTTCAATAAAACGTGCGGCGAGCAAAAAATTCGGTGATCGTCGGTCCCCGACGCCAAAAACTCGTGAGCCGCGATCCAAATCGGACTCCATAAAGCATGCAGCTCTTACAAGGCAGGTCTCTGAAACGGTGGCAGCGTCCGGAGACCCGACTTTTGAGCGCTGCAGGCCAAAGAAACGTGATAGTGAAACGGAATTTCCAGTGCGCAAATCGACGTCGGAGCTCTCGGAGAGTTTTCCATTTGTGAAACGTGCGTTGGCCGAAATTGAAAATGGGTTGAACTATTTTAGGAGATCTGTTGCGTTGGATGTGAGTGAGCAGAAGCTAGCGCCTTTAGCTAGAGCAGATCCAGTGGTTGTGGTGGCAGCGGCAGACGACGAGACGCCTATGTCTCCACCGCCACCGATGGGTTTGAAAGAGCGTCGTGGTTCGCGAGGATCGCCATGTGCCAATCTACCTCCGTTGATGCTACCTCAAAGTACTGCAGAGCCGACACCGAGTAGGCTCTCGCCAAACCGATTGTCACCTCAGCCAAAAGAACCTTTATCGGCACCGATAATAAGAGGAAATCCTCCACGACGTTCCAGGACGCGATCGGAAATGCCTCCGGATCCGCCACCGAGGTCTCCACAGACTCCACGTCCTGCGTCTGTCTCTCCGAAGCACACATTTGCATTCAAAATAGTTTTAAAGAAAGTGGAGAGTACACCTAATACCTCTTTTGATCGACCTGACCAATGAGAGTACCTCCTCTAAGCGCGGCCGTCGTGGCACGGTGGAGTACTCGAGGTAATGACGCGCTTTTCTCCGTTTTCTAGCAAAAGCTAGCATAGTTTAGTTAGCGACTAACCAAATTATCGTCTGAGAGTTGGCGTCGATTCGAAACTTCTTATGAATCTTGGAGGCTGGTCCTCTGTTTAAGCATATTGACGTGAAGCGAGGTATAAAAATGTTAACGTGATGTATCTTCAATGTTAAAATGTGGTAAAATTATTCGCATGCATTGAAAATAATCGTGCTGTTTCGAAATTAATTAATGAAATCCAAGATAACATACAAATAAAGTTTCACAATGAATCATCAGACGAATAAATGTTCTATGCAATATGGTTTAAGTTTAATTCCGTACATTCCCAAGTCGTCACGTGCCTGTCTTAGTGTTTTTCCAAGAATTGTTGTTGTTATGTGTTTAAGATCGTTATACCTATGATTATAAATAATCAACGGCTGATATAATGGTTTGATGATATTTTAATTGTCTGTGTAATTATATCTCCAGACGAAGATTTCACCATGTTTGAATAACAATGAACAAGTAATATTTCACCAGAAAATAATTTTACTCTATCATAATTATTTCTATATAATCTTCATTGATAGAGAACAGTGTGTGAGATTATGTAGATCTAATAATAGACCACAGAATATTTAACTGTCAAAAATGACATAATAATATTCATCTGTTTATATTTGTAACGTGCTTTGATGTTAAAATATAGTATAATGTGAAAATATTTTTGTATAATAATTATAAGATTTCCAAGAGCGTGTTATAATGTTATACTTCGTAAATACTTTGCCTTTTCAAGAGTTACGTTTTGATTTCTCAGTATTGAGATAAATGTTGTTTGGTCAATGTGTGACTGTATTTAGATCAGTATTATCAATGTTATTCAAATGTACTAAAAATCACCTTTCTATTTCAAATACAATTAAGATTACGTTTTAAGGTGCCATGTTATTGTGGCTTATATTGAATGTTAATTTTCAATTGAGGTGTTTAATGTCGGAGTACATTAAGGTATTTATATTAAATTAAATCTATGTGACATGGTTTTCTGTCGTGTTTTTTAATTGTTGTCAATTGTTGTTGTTGTTAGTATGACTTTTAAATATTTGATGAATCCTTTGACGATTACTCGCAGAATTGTTTTGTGTCTTAATCATCGCATTTCTAATTTGACATACTTGTAATTCAGATTAGTCCTGTTTCAGATTCGGTGTGATGCCGTTCATGTTGATAATATTTCAGTGAACCTGTAATATATTCAATAATGAAATTAATAATCAATTACAAGTTGTACATTCCGAATAAACTAATATTTATAGAACTTGCCGTGAGTTCTTAAGATTTAATTACACAGGTACTGCTCATCGACATGAAAATACTTTAGTTTTGACTTGCGTTTATTTAATCTTAATACAAGTTTATTGGTTAGCCTGACGATAACATTCGTAGTCAAGAGGTGAATTTGAAATTTTCTTAGCAAAAATAAATATGAACAAAATAATTATAAAGTACATTGAATGCATTTTAAATACCATATTTAAAATTAGACACCGCCCTAATGGCCATGCTACTTCAAATAAATAATTTGGGATAAATAAATTACTTGAGAAGAATGGTTGTTTTTGAAAAAATTGTTTCGACGAGATAAATCTTCAATATCAGGTTTATTTCAGTATTCAACCACAAGTACGTATATAAATTAATTGTACAAATATGATTAGTTTTTAATTGATTATTTTGGATTACCCACAACGCACAATATTCAAGTAATTATGATCACAAAATTATATTTGAATTTTTAATAAATAAAAAATGCAATCAGAAAATGCATTTAAATTATCCATTTTTGTAATAATTATGTTCTACCAAAAAGTAAAATGGTTTAAAATATAAAACAAGAAGAAAATGTTTATGGTTTATTATCTTCACAGCTGGCGCTAATCCATATTGGTGTATATCATGAAAATTGTAAAGTAAAATAACAAATCAATAACCAAAAGTATCTGTTTCAGTGTTAAAGCCTAATTTTAAGCGGGAGTAAGCTTTTAATTTTTCATTCTTGCTCTGTTAAATAAATTTTCGGTTTTAAAAATAAAAACAGTCCATAGATAGCGATTTCATAATGTTGTACTCCGTTGGCCCGTAAATGTAAGTAAATATAAATGAAAATATTAAACAAAATAAAACGTAAATGTAAGCAAATATTCAGATCTATTCAAAATACTTTGTCGTATTTAATTATTATTGACACATTTAAATATTTTCAAAAAATAGATAAATTTATAAGGTCTAAGTATTTTAAATTTGTAATGAGTTTTTGTTTGTTTGTACTGCCAACTACGTAATTTTTTATATAAAATATAAACAACACCCCTAGTAAAATTATTGCGATGAAAGAAATCATATTTAAATTCGAATTTAAAGATTTTAATTATTGATTTCACGATAAAAATATATCCTTAGTCTTAAAAGAAAATGTTCGTCTTCCTTTTTATATTGTTAATTTTTACTG